>JABSTQ010009224.1:0-327785 GCA_013358835.2 Ixodes persulcatus
CACCTCAAGAACCGAAGTAAAACAAGTCCGGCTCCTCGCGGAACATTACTAATTTCCCCCTTCATGTGGATAATGAAGACATATGTAGGTGAATTTTAGATTAGATATATGTTATCTTATCAAGACGCACATGTTCTAAACGCCAAAAGCATCGCTTTTTCCTCCGACAACCGAATCTCGTAAGAACTATTTCGCGCCACGTAGGAACAATGCGCAAACCTTACTTTTTTCTTAAGGTGAAAACAGGTATAGGTGTCACAACCTTGCGCCCCTCGATACACTGTCCGAGCAAAATGCAAAAACCGCCGATGATCGTATTCACGCTAACAATGTCGCGGTCTGTACGGTCTCCCGCAGTGGCGCACCCACGGGAGGGTGGTGGGGGGGGGGGGGGGATTGAGGTTGAGGGTTCTAGCCCCCCCCCCAGAGTTCTGTAGCGGTCAATCGGAACCCCTTCGCCCCCGTTGCATTGACGATGATGCAAACGGCGTGACAGAGTTAGTACGAAGGAGTCAGTTCCGGATTTTTTTATCGTAAGTACATTAACAAATTACACTATTTTCGCAATTACTTACGCGGTAAAACGGGCTCATCTCAGGCCTCAACTTAGGTGTTAAAGTTTTGCGTCCCTCGACACGCTGTTTGAGCAAAATGAAATACCGCCGGTGTCGCGGTGTGTACATTCGTATATTTTATTTTCCTTGAATTTCTCTATCTACTGTAGGAGATATAAAATCATTATTAATTCTATGTTCAGACATGTTTCTTATTTGAAGAAATAAACTCCCTCAAAAGACGAAGCGGGACGTTGGGCTCCAGCAGTTAACCGCTGTGTCGTTTTTGAATCGCATTCTGTCCCCAACTGTTAGAGAAAAAGCCTCCACACTTTAGGTTATTATAACGCTTTCTCATTTTTGTGTAGCGCGGGTAGATGTTGTATAAAAAAAACTGAGATATGCGTTACACACAGACTTTCATATTTGTTTCCAAAAAGGTTTTTCAGAAGGATTCTATATGAATTGATTGCATGGACTGCGTGTGTCATCACATTTCGAACCATCTAGGATCGAGTTATACATTTACTGCGTATTTTTGCAGGAAATGTTCTTGAAGGTGATAAGTTCAGTTCAGCGCGCTTCGCGCTTGTGGCCTTCGCCGACTTACGCTAGTCTTCGTGGGTCATGTCTTTTCTACGGCGGGCCTGCTTTGTGAGGGGTTTGAAGGATTTGGATTTCGGAGATAGGCTGGTCCCCGGCGCCTCCTCTCCCCACCTATTGTGACTGCCGAGGAGCCGCGGCTGGGTGCCGTCGAGACGGCGGACCGGAGCACTAGCGAAACTACGAAGGTGCGAAGTAGTTGTCGTGAACGGACTTGGCGTGGCGCCGAGTAGGCTCTGGCCGGTTGTACTACCGAGGATACGGGAGTGTCACAGTTATGAAGGTCGTTGATGTAGACAGTGTTTGGCCACTTGCAACAATGGGCCTGATGACGAACACGTTGCGAAGCGAAGTTCAGTAGGGTGGTATTAAACTTTAACTTAGATAGATTTATTTAACATACGAGGGGCGTTCATAAAGTTCGTATTATTGTCACGAAGGAATAGAGATTCAGCAATCAAACTCTTGTAGGAGTTGAGACTTTCTCTACATGTTCACCACCAAAAGGTACCCACTTTTTCCAGCGATGCACCACATGCCGGAGGCCATTGTCATAGAACTCCTCGTCTTGAGCGTTCAGGAATCGCTCCACTTCAGCAATCACTTGGTGACCGTCCTTGAAATGCTTTCCTCTTATTTGGCCACACTAGAAGCGTCTCTGCCCTTTAACCAAAAGTGTCGTAAACTGGGGCGTTGCCCCCGAACAACGCTCCCAGATTGGAATGAATATCCTTGGCATTGCTTTCCTTCAAATGAAAAAAAACGGATCACTGCATGGGCTTGGCACCGACGGGCGGTGCCATTTTTGTTTCGACTCCCCAGCGGCGTTCCGAGCTACTATAGCATGCGATGTTTATACTGTGCGGAAACTAGAGGGACGCGCGTTCATGTTGATGCCTGTTTTGTTCCGTTTTCTTTAATTTTTTGTGCCGATAATTCGAACTTTATGAACGCCCCTCGTAGTACATTGACAGTGTTGGGCGCGACCAGACGTCGCCGCCCGGCACTTTCCGTCCTCCAAAACCAAACAGGATCCCAGATTCCCACGCTATTTTCTTTCTGGCAGATGGTCGGTCATAAAAGTATACGAGCAGAGCAACACGCTCTCTTATGGTGAATTCGGGTGGTCGCCTCTCGCCTCTGACCTCGATTCAGCAGAGCGCCCCTTCCTCGCCGCCAGAGCTACTCGGGATCCTTTTCAGCCGGTCACAACTGCTGGCTTCAGAGCGCCCCGAGATTCTCAGACCAGTCACGGAATTAAAATTTCTTGACATTGGTAATGCATTAAAAACAACACGATCTTACAGCGTACAGTGGACGATTGGGCAAAATTTACGCTCGCAATGTGATAAAATAACGGCTGTGACGTAAATTGTTTTACGCATCGGCATGTAAAAAAAGAAAAAGAAAACAGCAGTATGCGATTTGCCGCGCTTGATTTTTGCAGAACGGAACGAAAGCCAAGGCTTGGAAACAGTTGTCCACTCATCGCGTTTTCGACAGTGAACGCGCTGCGATAGCGGTCATGCATACTAGGGTGCCTTCATGTGCGCTTTGCTTGGGGTGATGACATCTGGCCATTTTGTTTCGAACGCTTATTTTTATTTTTTGTTCTGAAGCGCGTGAAAGGGCGTGTCCCTGCACGCGCTCGTGGCGCTGACTGTGCTACGGCGACATTTTCGTTTCCGGCGATTTCTTTGTATTTTCCCTGTGAGCGCGTGCTGTCGGCATCGGGTACTACAAACGATGGCATCACCCTAAACAGAAGGCCATTGAGGCACTCTAATGCATACGACAGAGCAGCTGCAGGCAAATATAAAATGGTTAATAAACCGCATTTTTCTCACGGCGAAATATCGTGCAAGCATCGCAATGTGACACAAATCATAGTGCATTATATTCGACTCTCGCTTTATTTTATTTTTTTTTTTTTACAACACAAACCTTTGAACGCACTTTTACCAAATCTGAAAATTTCTTGAAGCGACCACAAAACCCGGTAAAACAGCGGCGAGCTCTGCGAGCCGTTTCGTCGTCGGTTAGGCTTAGCGGATTCACCGCCGTGAGATGAACGATCTCGGGAAAGCACTGGGAATACTTCACACGTCGATTTTTCCTGTTACGGTCGCAAGCGAATGTCGTCCCGTCCGTCGTAATCCTCGCACCGCCGAATGCACAAGCACTTTGTAGAACCACATAGCAATCGCCGTCATGCCGTTAGCCGCACACCACCACAGACCACTGCCGGCCATCGTCAACAAAACCACGTGATCACCGTCCAAGTACCACGTGACGCCTGCGCCACTCCGCACTCCGCGGCTGCAGACAGAGTGCCAGGGAGCGCTCTGAGAGGGAGAGGCGCCCTCGGAATGAACCACCCGATCAGGCGACAGCACTCTCTTTCAACCGCCCGATTTCGCGTGCTCTGGTAAGAGCGCTCGAGAGCGCGCAGAAAGAACCACGCGAATTCGCCGTTAAACGGACAACCAAAATAAAACACAAAAGACCCCACGCTCTCCTCGACGGATATCTCAAGAAAGTGCCATGGAGATGGGCGCTCCCACACACCCGGCCCGCTCACACAATGAACCCAAAGCCGATATGTTTGGTCCGGTTTACGACTCGAGACCACACCCGGCAGCTTCCCATGCATCCCGTGCTTCCCAATTAGGCAGACGCCCGCTCGAAGCGCCCCTGAGAGCGACATTGTTATGACTCGTGACACTCCCTCCACTCCGGTACTCCCCCGCCGCCTGGGGCGATCCTTCCGACGATACAGCTCCGCTTCAACACAAACGGACAAAAAAAAAAAAAAAATAATAATATGTTTTTACCTAACTGTCACTTTGTGTCCTTTGCAATTGGCCATTGGACGGGGTTTCTGTAGGCTGTGGCTCTGTTGGGTGTTTTAAAATGATTTGTTGGCCGTCCCCAGAGAGGGAGGAGGCGTAAAGTTTTTCTTCCGTGTTCTCTTTACGTTTCTCTCTCTCTCTTTCTCTTGCTGTGCATTTTCTTACACTTTCTCTTTTCTGTCTCGTTCTTTATCTTTCTATTTATTTGTTTCCGCCAGGCCGTCATTTCATGCACTTCACAGAAGCGATTGAATTCGGCGCGCCACCCCCTCACATCAGGAGTGACATCCGGGCTTCGAGCTACACAACGAACTGCCGATTTTTATCTTTCTTAGAGCATCTACTCTACTGGTACTGCTCATTGTGCACCCATTCCACAGTGCAAGTCTAACAACTAATTGCTAAGACCGATCGGTGTGTGAATTCAAAAGTCCGCGATGACCTATATCACCAAGGCCGCCTCATTGAAGCGCCAGCCAAATTCAGTGCTTACCTACTACTTCCCTTAAAAAAAAAAAAAAAATCGCGATTTGGAGCCAACGGATGCATCACCATCGGAATATATGACTCCCAGCGTTGAAAAGTGGATCATTCAACAGACGCCCTCATCCTTACCCTCTGACCGATCCGTCTCTGCCCAGCATCTTCCAGTTTCTGCAGCGACTTACCCAAATGACTTGGGCATCTACGTTGGAAAGTCACTGTCAGTAAGTGTGACTAGATTTTTTTTTTTTTCGCGAAACTTTGTCACTCTGTTGTTTATATACATAACGTCCAAAATTGTATGCTGCATCTAACTAATAAAATGACCTGATGAAAGTTAAAACCAGCAACGTTACGTTTGGGATTGATTTATTTTAGCTTTTAGCGAATTTTAGAAATGACCCCTCTTTTTGGATGTCTTTCTTGCTTGGTTTTTCTTTCTTGTTCAAGTTATGTCAGAGTGTTTACGTTTCTAATTTTTAAGAAAACGTGAGCGCACGAGTTTAAGAGAAGTCGCAATATGTTTAATCGCAACGAGCATCCTTTTTTTTTTTTTTGAGTATTTTATTATTCCTTCGCGAGTTGACTAACAAAAGCAAAGCCGTAATCGTTTTATGACTCTTCCTTGAGACTATTTAAGCGAATATGATTTGCATATTTTACTTAACTGGATTGCCAGAACCTATTATTTCTTAGATTTACATGTATTTAATCAAACTAGTGCTGAGAGCCACTCTATTACGTTTCTTAAAATTGGCACACTAAACAAAACTACGAGCCGCAATAATCACGTTACACGAAGAGAAAATGAAAATTAATGGTATTTTTTGGATTGACGTTCAATTATGTTTCGTGTCAAGTAATCAAATAATCTAATGAGAACATTTCAAGTGGAAGTGGTTGTGAATGTTGTTTTCATAATTTTCGTAACTCGAAAATAATATAGGATTTAGGACAGGATGCCACGGGTTCGGCCACGTTTTTTCCTCCCGTTGTCCCGTTACTGGTTCCTATGCGTTACTGCTGTTGTTCGGATGGCTTGCACACAGGTCGGGCCTTATTTGCATGACAGGTAACCTCGTTCCACTGGTGTAATGTTGAGCAACAAAGTTTCGCAGACGAGACATTCTCAGTCACGGTAACGCTGACTTGTGAAAGAAGTGTGAAGCGAGAAAAAAGCACTTGAAATATGTGCATTTGTACTGAATCTACATAGACATGAAGCGAAAAATAGGGACACTAACCAAAAATTTAATTTTTGGTCATAGTCCCTATTTTTCGTTTTATATGTCTATTCCAAACCAGGCAGAGGGCTGCCGGACGTTTACCTTCAAATGTTCATAGAAAATTAAGACTTCATTTTTTGTTTTCATATTTGAAAATTAGATAGAGCAATAATATTTTGTATAGATCTGGGTGGCTATGTCCAAGTATCAGAAAAGCCATTTTTTCAAAAATTACTTCTCCCCAACTTTTTACCATTTAAAGACCAGCCTGATTATACGCGGGTGCGATGTAGGAAAAATTCAAAAAGATTACTGCTCTTCCCTCTCTATGAATATAAAACAACCGTTTTGGATAAATAAATGCACATACCAAAGAATGCAATCGTGTCGATGGGATTAAAATTAATTCGCGCAGTGCAAATAAAATCTCGCAATGACGCGTGCAAACGGAAAAAAAACGAACATAAAAAAAGGACTAAATTACCCCCCCCCCCCCCCCCGGCCAGCCCTCTCTCCTCCGATCGGTTGTCGAAATTTCACAACCCCCCCCAGGCAAAAATTCTCCGTACGTATCTAAAGGTATACAAACTCGTCGAAAGAAAGTGTCGCCGGTCTCGTGGCGTGATCAATGCTTCCTCGGCACGCCGAGTGCTGCATCTTTGTGCCTTCGCACGCTTGGATACCGATGAAGAATCGACGACGCACCAAAGTTCTGAACGTGTGTCGCGCGTAGATGCCTTTAGATCATTTATATATATATATATATATCGGCCACGGAGTTCTCGATCGTCCAGCTGTTCCGGTGAGTTGTTATCAATAAAGGGGGGCGGGGGGGGGGGGGGATCTGTACGTGTTTATATATATATGCACTCAGGCACGTATCCAGGGGGGAGGCCCATGGGGCCCGCCCCCCCCCCCCCCGAAATCTTCCATTTTGCTGGGACCTCCTCTCCCCCCTCCCCTCATACAGCATTTTGTCATGGGCGGCCCCCCCCCCCCCCCCCCCCCCCCGAAACAAAATCCTGGTTACGTGCCTGTATGCACTATTAACCATGGCTATGTTCCAAATCTACTCTAATGGATAACATGGCAGCACGAATAGAGCAAGCTGTGGAGCAAGGAGCGTTTTTGAAGGCAAAAGTACAAGACGGCGAGAATGAAAATCTTGAAGCGCGGCCCATATGGTCGCGTGCAATCTGTTGACCAATCACAATTAGGCGAGCCGCGTTCAAACGTCAAGTGCAATCAAGTAGGTTGATAATGAGCCAGCACTGATCAGTGAGGAGGAGCTGTTTTGCGCAGTATTCTGTAAATCGTCTAAGGACGAAAAAAAGACGTACCTTCCCCCCCTTTTCCGTCACTACTGGACGCTGGAGTAAGCTCGTTTCTGGACCGCGAGTGCCGCGCTCCGTGCGGGAACTATAGGGGGCGCTTTGAAAAACCCGCGTAGCGCCGCTAGCGGAGGAGCTGGCGTTCGACAGTGAGGCGCGTTCAGCAGCCTGCGGCGCCTTTTCGCATGCCAAGCTGTGGCGGCGGAAGCGCGCACGGACGAAACGTTTGCTTTTTGAGCCGATACGTTCAGGTTGACGTTGCATGAGTGCTGGGGCAGAAGGGCATTTAGCTGTTCTCCACTTCTTATAGATTGAGTTTAAGTCGTTATTAGGGGTAATTTCTCTAGTTGCAGCCGAAAAAGGAGTTGGAGCAATTTTCCGAAAAGCAAGACGGCCGCCACCATAACTGCTCCGAGTGGGAAATTTGTTTCTCTCGTCGCTGTAAACGTAGGACTGCGGGAACGATTATATTTGGAGGCGAGTGAGATGTTCACTAAGTTTGTGCACGAAGTGTGCCAAGTAGCAGGTGTGAAAGTTATGTTTCTAACGAATAAAGAAATAAAGATGTACAGGATATCCAATATTGGACCCAAAATGTTGTGTTATAGCGGGCTGTGCGAAGTGCAGATTGGGCACACAGGTGCTTGGACTTGACAGTAACATGACACAGCACTTATTCTACAAAAAAGAGGTGGCATAGGGAAACCAGGTGGAAGTTTGGTTTTTTGGTGGTGTAACTCAATGGGAACCGGTTTTGACCATGAAAGGACTGTCAAGAGAATACCACTCGTCATGGGAGGTGGAGACTTTGCAGGTAGGAAGAGATTAGTGGACTGTTCTTCCAATTGAAACAACTTCACGAAAAGCGGTTCCAAAGCCAGGAAACAAAGTTGTCGGCCAACACACGGTTTGGCCGTCAAGGGCTTTTGCGGTCAGCTGTTGTGTAATAACTAGGGTTCCGTGTTTTCGGTTAAAACCGAAAAAAGCCGAAAAACATCCGCCGGTAAAATTTTAGTCAATTCGGTTTTATCCGATAAACACCGATTTTCAAAATCCATAACAAAAAAAAAAAAATCGCATAAGTTTATTCAGAATACCGGGGCAGTTGTCCGGAGGAGAGGGCAATCCAGTTTCTTTTCAAACTTTTGACTGACAAAAGGGGAGCTTATCTTATCTGACCTCGTCAAGGTCCGATCAGGACAAAGGAGCGCCGGTTTCAAGGTTGGACCGTACCATCTGTGCTTTTTACGGGGAGGAGGGTATGTGTTTCTCTAAGACTGCTATGGAAGCTATGATTCTGGCGGGTCAGCTGAAGTCCCTACATAACCCCGTCACTTCGCGAATACACGGCACTTGTCTGTGAAATGGGCGACTGCAAGGACTTCAACATGGGGAGAAAACGTAAGCTTGAGTTCCCTGATTTTGAGGTATCGACGTCCGCTGAAGCAACCCTCGTTTGCAAGTTTTGTCGAGTGACGGTCAGCGTGAACAATGGCAAAGGCGCCGTGAGGATTGCAGAGCATATGCACTCCCAACGCCACGTACAACTGAAGAAACCTCGTCTGGACACAGGTGAGTCCTTTTTAACCATTGATACTGTGCATTTTCGGTTACGTGAGACTAGCGAAAGCTCCGATTTAAAGCGACTCCTAGAAACCTACATTTACAGCGCACGCCCCTTTGCCATGAATTTCTATGAGGTTTTTATCTATCCTGATAAGAATCGCATCTTTACAGCCACTTTTCTCATTTCGCCTTGGTATTCTTCAGGTCACTCGTCGCACCAAGACTCAATCGAGGAATGCATCACTCGATCCAGATCTAACAGACAAGAAGCAGATGACATTCCACACCAGTTTTGTCGTGCACTGTGCCATGCTGGCGTACCCCTGCACCAGGCTGACGGACCCCTTGGCAGCCTTTTTCGAAGCAAGTGTCCGGCGGCGCGCACAATGCCGGGTAGTGATCAACTCTACCGGAAATACCTGCACGAGGTTAACAAAAAAGACATCGGAACCATAAGCCGTGTGCTGAAAGAACGACCAATCTCCATCGCCGTTGATGAAACTCCAGAAATTCGCGGTCGTCCAGCAGTAGCAGTACTAGCAACGTTCTACGATGACGATCTTCCTGGCCGTAAGACTTTGATGATAGACTTGCAAGTGCTCCAACAGTGCAACGCAGTATCAGTTGGCATGCTTATACAAGCCTCTCTCCAGAAAGTTGGAAAGACCTTAGCCGACGTAGCTGTGTTGTGTTCTGATTCAGCCTCCTATATGCAGAAGCTTCACAAGGATTTGCAACTATCCAGCCCCGAGTTCAAAGCACTCCACTTCAAAGATCCATGCCACCTCCTCAACAACGTTCTTGATGATGGACTTAAGACGGACTCGTTTGTGGTCGTACACGACTTCGTCGTGCACTTTCCGGCCCTGTTGAAGTCGTCCCGAGAGCTGCGCCGTAAGTTCGGTCTGGTGTGCACAAGTATGGGAATGAAGATCAAGTGCCTTTCGACTGTGAGCCCATCCCGGTGGGTTTCTTTTCACGAAGCCCTCGAAGACATCCTGGACTACTGGCGTGCCATTCTGTCATTTTTTAGAAGCGATGATGCTAAAGGGAAGAAGTGCGAGAAGCTCAAGGCTCTTGTCTCATCCCCTGATGATGTGCATGATTTACTGATCAAGCTGAAGTTTCTCAAGACAAACTCGTCAACTGTGCTGTCAATTATTAAGGAACTTGAAGCAGAGAGCACATTGGTGTACGAGGTTTATCCGATACTAGGGGTTCGTTTCAGCGCACTGCTCAGTCAATGGCGTGACCCATCCGAGACAGGCTTAACATCTGATGTCGCTAGTCTGCTAGACCTCCTTGATGAATGTAACCGCTCCAGAACTATTGCAGACCTTCATGAATACTATGCTGCTGTAACTAAAAGTGGTCCCAAACAGTTGAGAGGAACCTTGCTGATGAACTGAAGTACACGAGCGAATCGTTTTGGTACAACGTGCAAATTGTGAATCCAAATGTGAAGCTTGAGCTGCCCCGCCCGTTTGAAAACTATGAGCACATTTTCAGGCTAGTGTTTCTTGAAACTGACGACATGCGCCAACTCATTGATGATTTCGGAAATTATCAGAGCTATGCAATCCCCAACATTGTTGATCCTCTGTCATTTTGGAAACTTCATGCTGTCCAATGGCCAGTTCTCTCACGCTGTGCGCTGAGTCTTTTAGCTTTACCCGTTTCCAGCGCTAATGTCGAACGAGCATTTTCTATGCTAAGGGTCATCAGTCGGAAGGAGCGCGCTGCCATGAGTGATGCGAACTTGGTTAAGTATGCTTGCATTTATTATAACAAGCTGTAAGGCTTGTTGTAATATATACAAGCATACGGCCCCGTATGTAAATATATGTGCTTTTGTTTGAAGTGTAGATCTGTGCTCACTGTGAGTATTTCTCGCGATTAAAGTGGCTTTCAGCGTTTTGATGCGTTTTTGTTTAAGTATTATTCTATTTATTTATAAGTATAACATTAAGAATACAGTAACATTTAAACTCCGAATTTCGGAGAATTGGGAACTTAAAAAAAAAAATAAGCACCGATAAACACCGAATTTTCGATAAAAAATAAACTCCGAAAAACATCCGCCGAATTTCTTCAAAAATAAACACCGAAAACACGGAACCCTAGTAATAACCTGTTGTGCGAGGTGCTAATTTTCGGCGCATAGGTACTTTGACATGTCCGTAACTTGACACAACACTTAATAGGTAGGAAGGGATCACTGGACGGTACTTCCAGTTCGAACCACTTTGCGATAGGTGGCTCTAATGCCGAGAAAAAAAAATCTTGTCTACAGAACTCTGGGTGTCAGCGTTTCCACATCCAAAAGGAGGCTGATCAAGAAAGAAAGCACACCACATAAACTTCCAATACTCAAACGTCGATTCTCCAGTGATTCCGAGTTTCATTGTAGTTTTCCTTAGACTCATATTTTTCACTTTTTTTACCGTTCGAATCTTTCTTCATGAAGTATAGATTGCGTGCCATACTTGTCCGGAAATATCATCGACACGTACGATGGAGACAAAACTTCTTTGGGGACGAAACGTCTTCGGAGGGCATTCCTCCAACGAAATTGGCACTGCATACCCGCGAGTGTGGGATGGCATTTCAGTTCGTCCCATCGGCGCTAACACACGTAGGCGTTACTGGTACGAAAACAAACCCAGAGCGCAAAGCGGCAGTGTAGAATATGTGAGCCGTGCCGACACAGTGGCAGACATGATCGGGAGAGCAAATTTCTCGCGTCGTACGGCACGGGTCCATCGTTGTCGCTGTCCCACAAAACATCGGCGAGGTGAAAAACTTTGAAACTTTATCCCCACGAGATACGACGAATAACTATTGAAGCACTTAATGACGCAGCACAGGCAGCAAAGCACTTCATGCTGTCAACCCAGCGCAACTGCACCGCTCCGACTTCAATGCGTACCAACGTACGCAGCGTGGTTTCGGTTTCGTTTTCTTTGGGTTCTCACTGCCTACCTTCGGTACCGGCCGCGCGGCGGCGCGCCAGTCGCGTCGCACGGAGTGTCGCAGTGGCGTCACGAGGATCAGCGGCACCCAGGGCGGTAAGCCGCTGCGACACCCCCCCCCCCCCCCCCCCCCCCCCCGCTCTCGTGGCCCGCCGCGACACCCCCCTGAGCGCTGCACCCGGGGCGGTCCGCCCCCCGTGACGCCACTGTACAGTCGTCAGAGTAAAGTAATCCAGAGGCACATACGGCTTCACGCAGATTGCACTCACAAAACACATTCACACGACGTAGATTCTTGATCGGTATCCAAGCGTGCGAAGGTGCAGACACACGGCACTTCGGCGTGCCAAGAAAGCTATGAACACGCCGCCAGACCGGCGAAACTTTCTTTCTACGAGTTGTGCCTCTTTCCTGCGGCACTGCGCTTTCAAAGCAAAAACGAAAAAAAAAAAAACATTCTGAACTGAAAAAAAAAAAAACCGACTTGGTTACACTAAGCACTCCAGTTTCTGTGTTAAGGAGTTTTTAGCAGTTTTAGGTAACGATAAGCTTCGTAATCTGAAAGTGCGTCCCCTACTGTGAAACCGAAACCTATTTTATTCAAAGCCGTAGCTGAGTCAGCCGAGCCAAGTCCGATTCAGTCGGATTGACCGGATTGTCAACAGAAGCCACGTTGGCCACGTGACATTATGCCGTCGAGGTGCCGGCTGCAGCAGTTCCATTTCGGGCAGGTCTACGAAGGGTTCAAGGCCTTTCGATACGAGATACTCCCATCGCCGCGGAAGCCGACGCACCCTTTTAAAGACCAGCACACTAACCGCCTGTTCCGTCCACTTTCCGACGTTTACAAAGGCCCAAGACGCGATGGCGGCTGAAGGCGCCGATAACCTGTCGGCTGTGCTCTACAAAAAAGACGATCTTCGTTTGGTAAGCGTATTGCTCGTGGCCTTCGTTGCTTGCGTTGACTTTATGGTTCTGTTATAACCACGCGTTGCGCTCTTTGGTTTACGTACGTTTTAACGTACGTTTTTATAACCAGGTTTCTGCCAACTCTGCGTCTCGTTTGTTGCAGGAGCAGAGGCCCATTCCCGAGCCCGGAGATAACGGTAAAGCTGCGTTTCGGTGCAGGGACTGTTCATTTTACGTCTTTCAAATAACCAACAGATCCGTCGGTTATCTGGAAGGCTTCGGATCTGACCGTACTAATCGTCGTGCCTAGACTCTAGTACTACCTATCGAACTGAGAGATCGCCATCACGTACTGCGCGCCCGTCGTCTGGAGCGCATGCGTGGTAACGAACCTTTACCTGGATTCACCGCGTCAGTCATGCAAGCCCGTTTGGGGTAAAACTTCGAAGCATCAAGGTCATATGTGTGGTGTACTAACGACAGACTGTGATTTAAGATGAGACGCACTACTGTATTTGAAATTTCAAGGTACACCTGACATTGCGAGCGGTAAAAATGTTATTAATTATTTAAAATGAATACATACCGTGTCCTGTATCTAAAGTGGCGAGCCAACCCGCTAACCCTGTATTGAGCCTTGCAATCCACCATTTTAGGGGCGACACTCCTTAGGGGCTAGCCATGTCCGTCCGTCCGTCCGTCCGTCCATCCATCCATCCATCCGTCCGGCGTCCGGTGCTCTCATGATGATGATGATGAGTGAATCTCATGATGATGATGATGATGACGAGTGAATCTCATGATGATGATGATGAGTGAAGATGAAAAAAAAAAAATGTTTGCGCAGTCTACAGGATTCGAACCTGTGCGAGGAGACCCCAATGGATTTCTAGTCCATCGCCTTAACCACTCGGCCACGACTGCGGGACGAGTAGGGGGCTCTGAGATGTGGTAGTAACTCAAGAGCTGGGGATGTCATGGATGAAACATTGCATGTAGCCGCTCAACGTCTATACAGGAGAGGGCGCTGCGGTCAAATGCGTATATAATCGCATTAAACTTAGCATGCATTGGCTCAACGTTTATAGACGAGAGGGCGCTGCGGTCAAATACTCAAATACGTATATAACCACGTTCCATACCACACATTCTCTTTCTGACATAAATGAAAATGAACTGAAAGGCTCGGCATGCTGCGACTCAGCGTCTACGCAGACAAGCACCACCAGAGCTTCGGCCCCAATCAACATCATTCACCACGTGGAGATGCGGTCAATTTTATAAAATGGCTGGTTCGAGAGCTTTTGTTACAAACTGTGCAAAGGCATGGCACAAAGGAGCGCAAGCGCTCCTTCAAACAACAGGGCGAAATCTCAGTGGCCTCCGAAACGTCGCTTTTGCGCCCATTGTGGCCTCCCTTTTGACCCCAAAGTTCACAGAAAGAAGCTTCCTCTTCTCAATTAACGGCGCCATTTGTTTTGTACTGAGAAACTTTTGAACCCAATCTCCATTAGTTTACAACCTTTTTCTACAAGGGCCACCAGTTGTTTTGAAAACGCGTGATTTGAGTGAGTAGTGGATTTGCCCGCTGTCTCAGTAACCTCCCAGATATGGTCCTAAGTGAGCTAATGTTCAGTCATTAGGTCATGATAGCTGATAAACACCGAGATGAAAACTGTTTTCCCCGTCCGGGTCACGCTACTCACTAGAGTGGGGTCACGCCCTTATGTATCGAGGAGATGACCCATTTAATACCTGTCCATCGTTATCAACTATTAGGTGTAGCGACCAAATTCAAAGTCTTTTCCTTTCGTCCGTTTCTCCCTATAATGAACCGCGGCGGATGCGTCGAGCCACCGGAGCCAATCCGCAAGGTGAAGCTTGTCACATGACCTTCCAGTTGGCGGAGCAACGCGCAGAGTGTGAAGTCACGGCACACTGTGCCTGGAATGCATCTTCGACTAGTGGTTTCGGGATCCCAAAGTGGCAATAGACCGATCTCACTAAGTGTTCGACGCATGCGTGACGCCGCCATAACTTTAGTTCACGGGAGGCAGACGGCCATGCATACGAGAGCTCGTGCCCTCGTGCCCCACACGTGCAGAGCTCCAGCGGGTTTGTCGCACATGCAGAAAGACTAAAGTTCTCTCGATGCATTGCGGCAGCGGCGGCGTAGTTAAACTGGCTGGTGAGATCGGTCTATTGCGTTGCCAAGGCCAGTGTTTTACGCTGTTGAATATCGTGGTCCTGGCTGTTGGTCATAGAAATGCCAGTGAAAAATCGGTGTCAGAGATCGATTGCGTCGGGACTATCACTGACACCAGATGGCACTGTGGGACGAGGAAAAGTAGACAAGACCTTCTCCTCGTCTGATGGTGCCATCTGGTGTCTGCGATAGTTCCGAGGTACCCAATCTTTGATGTTGGTTTTAATACAGGAATCGACCTCGGATGAATGTAATGTTTAATTTTTTAGGATGCTCGGAGCATGTAGATTGCTTATGACCAGAAATAGACCGCCGCACAAAGTGGTTTAGTGCCCCTTTAAGGCTGGTTCGCGCACTTGCGACTGCTTACGACCAGAGAGTCTAGAAGCCGGGTTTTAAGCCTCTTGTGACGGCTTACAACCGTTGCAAGCAGTCACAAGACGCTTTAAGCTGGTGTTTTGCCTCTCCGGTCATAAGCCGTAAGCGGTTGCAAGTATGCGATTCGGCTTAACGGTAAAACAAAGTCTAGCCGACGAATTCTCGGGTGCTGTCGTGACTGACAAGGCGGTTCGGTCGTCTTGCAGACGTGCAGATCCGGGTGCATTCGGTGGGCATCTGCGGCTCGGACGTGCACTACTGGGTCCACGGCAACATCGGCAACTTCGTCGTCCGCGAACCCATGGTGCTGGGCCACGAGACGAGCGGCACCAGTCTCCAAAGTGGGCAAGAACGTCGAGCACCTCAAGCCAGGTACCGAGTTTTGGGCAGTCGAAACCCGGCATCGGAATACGGGAACCGCGAAACCGGTTCTTTGTTTCGACTGGCTAGCGATCGGAATGAACGCGCGCATTCGTAGGAGATGGAACGGGGAATCGATCCTGGTTATAGTCGCCGACAAGGTGAGAGCGGCGAGGAGAAACTTTATTTGTCGCACCTCCGGCGCGAGCTTTCTACCTCCGATGACGCTCCGGCGTCTCACGCACCTGGAGCGTGCTCGCGCACCCGAAGTATGGAGAAGTGCAGACAGGAGGCCGAATGTTCAATTCAAGAGGCACACCTTGCCGTTCCCGTCCGGTCCAATGGACAGTGGCGTGGCCAGGAATATTTCTCCACAGGATGAAATGGCTGGGATGTCCATGACTAGGGTGGAGGGGAGAGGGAGGGTCGAAATGCACGTGCATATTGTAGGGTCGGTTGGATTTTGGGGGGGGGAGCGGAGGCTGAAGGCTCTTAGCCCTTCCTGTGGCTATGCCACTGGCAGTGTGTTTTCGCAAACACTGTGTCTATGAAGCTAGCATTTGTTTTCCTCCTTTCCCTCAAGTGGACAGTCCTGCCCACGGTAAAATGAATTAATGAGGTTATATCATTGTTCGATGAATGAATGAAAAAAAAAGAAAAAAGAACATTCTGTGAGTATGGTTACATGTACTGCACGTGCTTGCATCTGCAGTAGCAACTGTCCTGAAGCAAAAATTTAAAACAACTGCACGTTGCACTTGCTTTTGTCAATACCTTACTTAGGCTATTTACTACAAATCTTTTACTGACGAGGTAAAGTGCATGCAACGTGCATACGTATGAACGTTCCCAGCGTTCTCCTTTGTGCTTGGGTAATTAGCAAAAGGCCCGTACCATTTGGGAATGCGGCCTGTCACTTGAAAATACTTGTAATCCTCGCGACATAATCGCACGTAGGAGAGAAGCATCATCCAAATTCTGCGCTGCCAAGTCTTGTTTTACGGTGCCCTTTTGATTTCAAGGCAGCGGGGCGACGCGGTTTTGTGCAGTCATAGACTGCCCGGGGGCGCAACTGCTTTCCGAAGCACTTCGTGCGACACTGCAGTCATTGTTTCACTGAGGTAACTCATAAATTTGATGTCTGTACCTTCAAGTAGCGAAGGCCTTAATGAACTTTGTTTGGGTCTCCGAACGGCCGCCTCATCTGCGCCGCGTTCTCACCTCGCTGTGGCCCGTGCCAGGTGACCGCGTGGCCATAGAGCCCGGGGTGCCCTGCCGCCACTGCGAGTTCTGCAAGACGGGCCGCTACAACCTGTGCCCGGACGTCTTCTTCTGTGCCACTCCTCCCGACCATGGCACCCTCACCAGATACTACACACACCCCGCCGACTTCTGCTTCAAGTACGCTCTTTCCCTCACTTGACCAAGTGTAAGGGGCTACCCGTCCCGCCATTCGCGGAGATTGCTCTCTCTCGTCAGGGAAGGGATGCAAATCTGTGCAGGTGCAACATCGATAACCCACGAAGTTCCCGTACGAAAACCTGCGAAGCCTACCGCTTACACCGAGTATTTTCTGCGATTCTATTCGCCAAGCGAGGCAACCGTGGCCAGGTTTCCTGTTTGTTTTCAAAATGTCCTTTTGTTTTTCAGTTTGTCACTACTCCAACTTTTGTTTGTTTCAGAAAGGCAGCCTTCTTGTAGCGCTCGACATGTTGCGCACGTATGCAGGTTGTGGCGGACGTTTTATACATTATTTTCAAGACCGGTAAGGTCCTTAAGAGCAGAATGAGAGCTGTGAGACCGGCACGCCTCTTGGCACTTGTTAAACAAAGACGACGAAGTCCCATCATAGCAGTATGTCTGTCCATTTACAAAAGGAAATGATAGTTGAAGTGGAAAGAGAAAGTTTAAGTCTCGTCGAGACTTTATTTTATCTGAAAAATGAGGGCAGGTTAACGGCAACCGATACTGTGCCTTACATGTGGGACAAGCTTACTATAGGAGTTGGTCAGCCAATCTATTCAAATTGTTTCATTGTCTCTTTCGGTTTTGCGGGACATTAAAAGAGGTACATCCTAACCATGCGTAGTGCACCCCAAATATTACGTTCAGTCGTGCATTGGTGCACTTGTGATAAACAATTTAGTGAAGTGTTGGAACTACTCTAGTACCAAGTCCTGGAACCTGACTCGCCTTGGGAGTATACTATATGGTAGCGAATTGCACTAGTTGGTAAACGTTTTTCACGATAGGGAAAAACAGCTCGGTAAACGCGGACAAAAAAAAACACAGGACAAAGACAAAGTCTTCTGGTGGTTGTCTTTTCTTCATCTGCGTGTACCAAGCTGTTTGTCACCATCATGTGCAACTTGAGAGTCTTAAACCTTACAAAGTGAATCATAGTGGGAGGTATCCATCGCAGCGACGTTTTTCCGCAACGCTCCTTGACGGTGCTGCCTTTTGCAGGTTGCCGGACCACGTGTCCTTCGAAGAGGGGGCCCTCCTTGAGCCGCTCTCTGTGGGAGTTCACGCCTGTCGCAGGTCCCACCTGAGCCTTGGGCAGACGGTGCTTATCTGCGGAGCAGGTCTGTGTCCTCCCCCGTCCTGGTCCGCCCTTTCTGGGCTGTTGGGAGGTAGACTGGAGTTGGCTTCAAAGTCCGATTTTGTGGCTGAATCACGTAGCGGATGTAGGCATCCAAGGCAACACTTTCAACGTCCTAATCCCGAAGTGATGGTTGCTTGCGTGATTCCTCGATTGAATTGAGCGCACGACAGGTTTGGTTCCCGCGATCGCCTACACCGACATGGCGTCGCGTCTTCTTTTTATGGATTCTCGGCAGGGGTTGTAGTGTTGTCTGGTGAGGGTTTGCAGAGACACGGGCGCAGCATTTCCCAGATCTATATTGTTGACCTAGTATTTGCTGTGTCACCAAAAACGAAACATTTATTTCTAAGAAAAAGCCGGTGCATGTTGCTTTATTCCTTAAAAAAGTTGGCCTTAAAGACATTAGGGGTGAAATTTTTTTTCTTTGTTGTAAAATCGTTTTATGACATCCTTTTTCCATCTAAGCCGTTTAAAAAAGATGTTTTTTTTCTTTGCCTGTGTCCTTTAAATCTGCCGATGGGTCTTGGGTAGTTATTGCTGACCCAACAGTGCATAGAGCGAACCACTGCAGATTGAAACATTGGGAGGTTGATTCTTGCTGTTCCCAGAGAGGCAGCCATGCTGCACTCCAAAAATGCCCCCCCCCCTTTCTGTTGAAACGTGAGACACACTTTCGAGATGGGCTGATTCGTGGCTGAATGCCCCGATCTCTGAGTCTGCCACCCCGCCTGTTCCCAGGGCCCATCGGTCTGGTCTGCCTTCTGACTGCCCAGGCCATGGGAGCCAGCAAGGTGGTCATCACAGGTACGTACGAGGACCAGCGTTGTTTTGTAAGCGGTGGTCGCAAGCTTCGTTTTGCTGGCTTACCAGCAAAGAGGAAGAAAGAGTGACACTTTAGTTGCTTCTTTTTTCACGTAGGCTTCCGCTTGCTTTTTTTTTTCATTATTTAATGCTATATTTTGCCTAACCTAACCAAGGAGCGATGGCCGGTTTTTCCTGTTTTTCTCTTTGAATCGAAAGGTCGCTGTTGAAGCTTCTAGTGTGGTGGTGAGTGTTTATTCGGGGCGCTAACCTAAGCGGTGCAATCTGGTGCCCGTCAATACCCCTCCGAAGTAAAATGCAAAAGAAGCACCAGTGTTCATGCTAATGGTGTCGTGTACAAGGAGCAAAACGAGTGATTTTACGGGAAATGGGACAATTGGACCTGTTGAAGAAGTTTGAAAGGGTTTTTAGCAGTGTTGGTTGGTCTTAATCGATTTTTTAAAAAGGTAAGGAAGAAGGTGACATGTGGCGGATCTTGGTAAGCAACATGAGGGGCAATGTTGCAAAGAGGTACTGGGGCGTGAAGTTGCGCAAAGGGGTACAGTACTGGGGCATGAAGTTACGCCCCAATATTGTCAAATCTAGAAGCGCTGTGCTATGTAAGTTTTCCAAAACACAAGGCACAAGAAAACGTGTGGTTGGCTGCGATCCCCAAGTAACAGCTGCAGGGGCCAGTCTCCTACCCCTTGATCTGTTCTCACCGTTTTGTTGACAAGGACTGTAGGAAAAACCTCGAATGTATCCAAATCGTTGGGAGTCGGATTCCGACCTCAACTGAGACGTGCCGTGCCGTGAAAACTGAAAAAAGAAAAAAAGAGTGAAAAAAAAAGCTAGGAGACAGCCAGTGTTTTGTTATTAACTCTTCCAATCTCCGATTTTTATTTTTCGAAGTCGGCAGTGTAGTTTTTTTACAGTCGTCGTAAAAAGTGAATTTTATGAATGACAATAATAATTATTACAGACGTGCAACTTTTTTTTTTTTCGCAATGATTTTTTATTTATTTCCTTTTTGTGTTTTGTTACATGTTTTTTAAGCGTTTGAGACAGTACAAAACATATGGATCTTGGGGTTGTCAGTGGCCCTTTAAAAGAACACTGACACCCCCCAAAAATTTTTATTTTTTTGCTATACTCCGTCTCACCCTACGATGGACTAGGCCCGAAGGCTGGCGGGCGGAGCACTCCCTCAGAAAAGCTGGCATACGCATTGCGAAAGAGTGCACAAGAGAAATTCCGATACGCAGTGTATGAAGAGCACTAATATAACGCATATGATACTCTGTTATAATCGCGCGCTATTTTATATTGGTGAAATAAAGGTACATGGTATTTAGTTTAATAAACACTCTTGCTATATTTCATAAACATGTCAACTGTTTGGAGAAGTTAGACGGTGAGCAGGCAACACTGACAAAGTCGTTTCGCCTTAGCCATAACAATCCAATCCAATCTAACTTTTGTGTACGTAAAACGTACCCGGACCCGCATTTCCCTTCTGCACGCGGTCCGTAAATAAGCTCCCGTGTCGAACACTTTATCCGACTCGTCTTCATTTTTAATTGGCACTGGTTCTGATTCCAGATTCTATTCGCCCCATCGCTTACAGGCGGAATTTAATCCCTTCAGTAGTCTCCGGTAGCAGACGAAGCCGCCGCGAGGGCTCGAGAAGCAGACGAAAACGTCGCCTCCGCATGACGCTTCTTGACGCACTGATACGTACTACAGAGCAAATATACCACGTGGTTTCTAACAGGCTCGTGATAGGACCCGGCGGCCTGTAGCATTGGGCTTTAGTCCATCGTAGGGTGAGACGGAGTATAGGCGATTTAAAGGGGCACTGACAACCCAAAGGTCGTATTTTTTTTTATTGTCTAAAACAATGCAAGTTGTAGTCATAGACACGCAAAAAAAACCGCATTGCAAAAAAAAAATTTTCCCGCGCGTGCGCGCCTTTTTATTTTTGGCGTTTATATTTCCCGCCGCTCACCTCCTCGCTTCTTTTGATCGGTGACGTCAAAAATCAGGAAATTTAGAAGCTTTGTAGGTGACATTTCTATAACATTTAATAACGGCAATCGTAAAACATGCTTTTTAACGCAATTGCGAACGCACTACGGCCCCTCTTTTGGAAATACCAAAAATCAGAGTTCAGTGTGATGTTGCTTCCTAGATTTGTACCCTCCCTCGGAAAACTTGGCGGCGCTCGTCGGCGAGTCGGGGAAGAAACCGGTTTTTTCCCGCGCCGGCGCCCTTCTATCCCGCAGGCTCACCTCCTCCTCGCTTGGGGTCGCTGTGGCAACGGCGCTTTGCTTCATAGCGTGGAGCGGAGGTCCGAAAGAAAGTCGAGTCGCAGGAGACCGCAAAATTTGACTCACTGCACTGGCGCGGATCGCGCGGGAACTTCAAATTCGGCATTTGGAAATTGTTCTTTTAATTCACAAATACTGAATTTTCAAGTTTTGAATTTTCGTTTTCAATCGTTTCGGATAATAAAAAAAAAATGATTTTGATGTGTCAGTGCCCCTTTAATGTGGTGTCAGAAGAGTGCCCAATCAATATTTACTACAGCATCTCATATCCAAAAACGCAACTGCTCTAAACCGTAACCAAAACTGTACTGGGGAAGAAGAAATGTAGAGGAGGAGAGTGTTGCCGGAAATCACGTAACTACACCCGACCATGTTTGATTAATTTTTTTCTTTTTTTTTTGGGGGGGGGGGGGCCGTGCGAGGCACATGAAAAATTCACATGTCGCACGAAAAATGCCGAAGTCAAGCAAAGCTTGACGTTTGCACGTTTTTCACGCTCTTACCAATTCGTGTTTGTAAAACGAGCGATGTCTTCAGCCAGGAGAAGGGACGGCGACTTGGCGACGTCTTCGTGCGAATCAGCTTGATGGTCGGGCGTGTCTTACGGAATAAATTGTAACTGTTTTGATTGGTCAACAATTTCTCTTTCGAAGCTAGAAACAACAGTTCTGAAGTAGAGGTCCCACGCTTGTCATCCGACGCCATTGCTTAGTCCGCTTCGTTCAGCCGTCCAGCCCGCGACTCTCGCAATATGATGCCATGTTGAGAACAACGCAGAGAATGCACAGAGTGCTTCCGGTTCTCTGTGCAACGTTTTTTGTTTTTTTTAATCAACGTATTTACAGTTTTTAGAAGCCACAAAAGATGGTATCGTAATTTTTAAAATTTTAATATTAGTGTTTCCCTTGGATGACTCACGACTTTGATTATATTTGGTGCGTGTGTCTAAACCATAGAGAACTGCACGTGACCACTGAGAAGAGAGTGAGCGTGACTTGAACCGGTCAGCTCTCGATCGGCAGTTTTCGGGCGGAAAGAAAACGAATTTCGAGCAGCAAATTGTGTTCTGGGTAGTTGGGCTCTCTCGTATGTCATGTACAAATAAAAACCTTGGCGAGCGTCAGTGGCGTAGCCAGAAAATATTTTCGGGGGGCTGAGGTGGCTGTGATGTCCATGACTTGGGGTGCGGAGAGGGGGAAAAGGGGTCAAAATTAGTGATGGACCGAATCTGCCATACTTCAGATTTGGCAAAGTTCGGCAAATGCCGAACTTTTGAAGGAAAGTTCGACAAAGATTCGGCGAAAATTCGGCAAATGTCTGCGCACGCGCGAAAACGTGACGGAGCCATGGATTGCAAATGGACGCCGTGCTGTCGTGCGGCTACCATCGTGCAGTGTAGTACAACCAGCGGTTACAGCGCGGTGGGGAGTAGGCAACACGGTAACTGTGCGTTCGTGAGCGAGTGTGGTTTTCTTCAATATTTCCTGCCTCAAAAATAGAAGATCGACCAGTAATTTACGCAGTCCGCTGCGCAAGTGACAAATGATGCGGTGCATTCTGAAACACTGAAACATCGGCTGCTAATTACTTTAAAGCACTCCTCGCAATTATAACAATTCTGTTTTCGGCTCAGAAGTAGTGTGTTCCAAAACAAAATAATATTGTTTTTTCAATTAGTGTTATTTCGCGATTTTCATATATCTGCATAAAACTAAACACAGAACTATAATGCTCGACGTTGCACATCAGACATTCCTAACTCTCCCTATCTTCCAAAACGTTTGTGTGTGTCCTAACACCAGAAACTGGCATTTTAAAGGTTAAAAACGAGACGTTGCGAATATGGGACGCACACATTCATGCAAGGCTGGCGTCATGTGACTCAATTCGGCAAACTTGCATATTTACAATATTATTATTATCTCTTCTGATGAAGGCTCACCAACCGTTGCATTCGTTTTTGCGCACAAAGCGGTGACTCTCAGAGAAAGCAAGAACGCATCGTTATTGCCTTCATTTTAACAATGTACACACAGATGCAGGCTTGCGCTGATGATGCCTCAAAACCGAAACTCTTGTAGCGTGATTCGTGACTGCGCCACGCTCGCTGCTACCCATACCCAACCTTGTTGTCACGCCACTTTTGCAAGGAGTCACTAAAATTGCCAGTAAACACACAAAAACGATACCGATACAGTTATCTTGTAGAATATCACCTTATTTAGTAATAACTATGTCAATATGCATTACATGTCGCATTTAAGTTAAGAAAAAAGAAACATAAAACCTTTTTTCGCCAGAAGAAACGAAATATCAGCGTTAAGTCTGGTAACAATGTATTTTTGCCGAATCTTTGCCGAATCTTTAGAAAAGTTCGGCAAAAGTTTGGCTTTGCCGAATCCCAAGATTCGGCGCCGAACTTTCGATTCGGCAAAAGTTCGGCCCATCACTAGTCAAAATGCATGTGTATATTATAGGGTCGGCTAGATTTCGGGGGAGGGGAGGGGAGGGGGAAGGGGGGGGGGGGGGGGGGGCTCGGCTTTATAAGCACCCCCCTTGGCTATGCCCCTAGCGAGCATAAATAGTACCGTGTCAGTGTCCCTTGAAGGGGTCGCAAGAACTCGTTATAAGCAAACGCTAGTGTGCGAACGGACCTTAAAGAGATCTCTCCTTTCCGTGCCATTGATCGTGCTGACGCGAACCACGGTGCGCAGATATTGTGGACAACAGGCTGGAGAGGGCTGTCCAGCTAGGCGCCAGCAGCGCCATCAACGTCGCCGCCAAGTCAGTGGACGACATCAAGAGGGAGATAGTGAATGCTCTCGGCGACCTTCCGGACGTTACCATCGAGTGCACCGGAGCTGAGGCCAGCATCCAGATCGGAATGTTGGTGAGTGCTGCGGCCGGCGCTGGGGAGGTACTTGAAGCAGTGCGTTTCAGTTTGTGTGTTCAGAGTATTTGCGTCTTCCACCAGGTGCCTGCGGGGGTATGTACTTATGACTAAAGCTCCATGGTTTTAGGGTTTAATTTTTTTTTTCTTAATTGGGTGGGCTTTTTTGGTTGTGTTTTTTTCCACAGATTTGGTAGTTTATGGTTTTTGGCATGCGACAAAAAAATAATTAGTGTTTATTAACAGATTCGGTGGTTTTTGGTGTCAGTTTTGAGCGTGGGACAAGAAAGATTGGGGCTTATGTTGAAGAGAACAGGGCATGGGTGTAGGAGTCCACGAGCACCAGGGAACATGTGCACTTGACCCAAGTACTTAAAAGTTGTCCCGGTTTTATTAAGACCTGTTCACACACTTGCAACCAAGTACGACTGAGAGAGACAAGGCCGGTTTTTAAGCCTCTTGCGACGGCTTAAGACCAAATGCGCTGCTGCGGAACAGGTCCTAAGTCGTCTCAAGATGTTTAAAAACCGGTCTCTTCTGAGCCAGTCCTCCTTGGTTGCAAGTGTGTGAACGAGCCTTTAGAGGGCAGAACGGAATAAGAAATGTAGTTCCCGAAGAAAGAAGCGGTCTCGCGGGCAGTTCAGTGGTGGCTGTGTTTTGGGCCAACACAGATTAAAGCTGCATATGAGGATTTTTCTTCTTGAGAGTCAGTTCTAATGCGAGGTTCTTGGGTTTCTCCCGATTTCGGTAAAACCCACTCGGAGGTTCACTTCCAGGTTTAATCGGTATGGACCAAAAACCCGGAGCCCTATTCTTATGACCCTGTTTGGGTGCATTTGTTTTTTCCATTATTTTCCAATTTATTTTTTAAGCGATGCTTGATAGTCTATGTCCAGGGGCATTTCTAAAATTCATCTCTGGCTTCAAAGATGAAGGTTAAAAGGCGCAAACTGAAACGGGATGAAAAAAGACAGATACGACAAGAACAAGTACAAACTTCCAACTGATTTAATATTATGCCGAACATCATCAAACTGTGGATCACCATCACCAATAGACACCCCTAAGCAACAAGATAAAGGTTCTTATCACTAATCACATGCAGCCATCAAGAAAAACAACCTCTTCGTTCAGCAGATAACGGGATGGCATGCTTACACATTTGTCAGCCGCTTTTTAGGGGCGAAGCTCCTTAGGGTCTAGCCTTGTCCGTCCGTCTGTCCGGCGTCCGTGCTCACAAAAAAAGAAAAAATGTTAGCGCAGTCGACAGGATTCGAACGTGTGCGGGGAGACCCCAATGGATTTCTAGTCCATCGCCTTAACCACTCGGCCACGACTGCGGGACGAGTAGGGGGGCTCTGAGATGTGGTAGTAACTCAAGAGCTGGGGATGTCATGGATGAAACGTTGCATGTAGCCGCTCAACGCCTAAACAGGAGAGGGCGCTGCGGTCAAATGCGTGTATAATCGCGTTAAACTTTGCATGCATGGCTCTGCATGTTACCGACCATAAAGTAGTAATAATGAAGTCGAAACGCAACCCGGAACTCAGCACTACCTATGAACAATAAAAAAAAAATCAGCACTACCTATGAACAATAAAATCAGTATCATCAGCACCACCAGAGCTTTGCCCCAATCAACATCATTCACCACGTGGAGATGCGGTCATTTTTTTGATACAGAAAGCTTAGATTGTTTCCCTTTCCATCTTCTCATTCCCTCTCTTAAGAAACCTTGGTTCACACCCAAAGCCTTTTCAATTCTCTGCAATATTCCCACCCGAACTAATTCAGTTGGAAGTTGGCGCTTGTCCTTGTCGTATGTGTGTCTTTTTTAGTCCCGTTTCAGTTTGAGTTTTTTAATCGACAAGTACCAACTAGCCCCAACCAAAGTTTTATTTCATCTGTGGCAACTGCTTTGTCGATTATTGTAAGGCTTTGCTTCCCAAATGAAATCTGAGTTATTTTTTCTGTTGTTGGGCTAAATAATGCACTCAAGTTTTATTTCATTGTTTTCTGTTTCATTAGAGATACATTGAAAGTAAATTGAAAAATTCGAGGAAAGATTGTGTTGGAAAAGTACCGTACCACTACGTAAAGCAAAGATATGGCTATATAGCAAAGCAGTGTAGTGAAGCTTTTTCTTGAAAAAGAAATTCCCGGTTCCTTGCCACGCCCTGCAAGTGAACTGCGGCGACATCACATACACTGCAACCCCCAGTTACACTGCCGGATTTAAATTTAGCAGATTTATGAAATCCTGTATTCAGGGAACCGTGTCCTTGGACACTGTAACATCATGCGACACCCTAACGCGACACCAAATTCCCGCTAAATGCAATGGAGAAATATTCCCGCCAAGCTTAGCGGGCCCCCTACGTAACATGCACATGCAACACACACGAGATTCGTTGCAAAACCTCGCCAATAACGGCCATCGCCTTAAAAACTGACTACCATAAGGGATTCTACCGTACTTTTGTACTTTGACTGCTTTTTATGTCTACCTTGCGACGACTGCTGCAGTCTGGCAGGTGTTCCTCTAAACCCGAGAGGCTGTAAAGGAAGTTCAATCTGGGAGGTACTTGAAGCAGTGCGTTTCAGTTTGTGTGTTCAGAGTATTTGCGTCTTCCACCAGGTGCCTGCGGGGGTATGTACTTATGACTAAAGCTCCATGGTTTTAGGGTTTAATTTTTTTTTTCTTAATTGGGTGGGCTTTTTTGGTTGTGTTTTTTTCCACAGATTTGGTAGTTTATGGTTTTTGGCATGCGACAAAAAAATAATTAGTGTTTATTAACAGATTCGGTGGTTTTTGGTGTCAGTTTTTGAGCGTGGGACAAGAAAGATTGGGGCTTATGTTGAAGAGAACAGGGCATGGGTGTAGGAGTCCACGAGCACCAGGGAACATGTGCACTTGACCCAAGTACTTAAAAGTTGTCCGGTTTTATTAAGACCTGTTCACACACTTGCAACCAAGTACGACTGAGAGAGACAAGGCCGGTTTTTTAAGCCTCTTGCGACGGCTTAAGACCAAATGCGCTGCTGCGGAACAGGTCCTAAGTCGTCTCAAGATGTTTAAAAACCGGTCTCTTCTGAGCCAGTCCTCCTTGGTTGCAAGTGTGTGAACGAGCCTTTAGAGGGCAGAACGGAATAAGAAATGTAGTTCCCGAAGAAAGAAGCGGTCTCGCGGGCAGTTCAGTGGTGGCTGTGTTTTGGGCCAACACAGATTAAAGCTGCATATGAGGATTTTTCTTCTTGAGAGTCAGTTCTAATGCGAGGTTCTTGGGTTTCTCCCGATTTCGGTAAAACCCACTCGGAGGTTCACTTCCAGGTTTAATCGGTATGGACCAAAAACCCGGAGCCCTATTCTTATGACCCTGTTTGGGTGCATTTGTTTTTTCCATTATTTTCCAATTTATTTTTTAAGCGATGCTTGATAGTCTATGTCCAGGGGCATTTCTAAAATTCATCTCTGGCTTCAAAGATGAAGGTTAAAAGGCGCAAACTGAAACGGGATGAAAAAGACAGATACGACAAGAACAAGTACAAACTTCCAACTGATTTAATATTATGCCGAACATCATCAAACTGTGGATCACCATCACCAATAGACACCCCTAAGCAACAAGATAAAGGTTCTTATCACTAATCACATGCAGCCATCAAGAAAAACAACCTCTTCGTTCAGCAGATAACGGGATGGCATGCTTACACATTTGTCAGCCGCTTTTTAGGGGCGAAGCTCCTTAGGGTCTAGCCTTGTCCGTCCGTCTGTCCGGCGTCCGTGCTCACAAAAAAGAAAAAATGTTAGCGCAGTCGACAGGATTCGAACGTGTGCGGGGAGACCCCAATGGATTTCTAGTCCATCGCCTTAACCACTCGGCCACGACTGCGGGACGAGTAGGGGGGCTCTGAGATGTGGTAGTAACTCAAGAGCTGGGGATGTCATGGATGAAACGTTGCATGTAGCCGCTCAACGCCTAAACAGGAGAGGGCGCTGCGGTCAAATGCGTGTATAATCGCGTTAAACTTTGCATGCATGGCTCTGCATGTTACCGACCATAAAGTAGTAATAATGAAGTCGAAACGCAACCCGGAACTCAGCACTACCTATGAACAATAAAAAAAAATCAGCACTACCTATGAACAATAAAATCAGTATCATCAGCACCACCAGAGCTTTGCCCCAATCAACATCATTCACCACGTGGAGATGCGGTCATTTTTTTGATACAGAAAGCTTAGATTATTTCCCTTTCCATCTTCTCATGCCCTCTCTTAAGAAACCTTGGTTCACACCCAAAGCCTTTTTCAATACTCTGCAATATTCCCACCCGAACTAATTCAGTTGGAAGTTGGCGCTTGTCCTTGTCGTATGTGTGTCTTTTTTAGTCCCGTTTCAGTTTGAGTTTTTTAATCGACAAGTACCAACTAGCCCCAACCAAAGTTTTATTTCATCTGTGGCAACTGCTTTGTCGATTATTGTAAGGCTTTGCTTCCCAAATGAAATCTGAGTTATTTTTTCTGTTGTTGGGCTAAATAATGCACTCAAGTTTATTTCATTGTTTTCTGTTTCATTAGAGATACATTGAAAGTAAATTGAAAACTTCGAGGAAAGATTGTGTTGGAAAAGTACCGTACCACTACGTAAAGCAAGATATGGCTATATAGCAAAGCAGTGTAGTGAAGCTTTTTCTTGAAAAAGAAATTCCCGGTTCCTTGCCACGCCCTGCAAGTGAACTGCGGCGACATCGCATACACTGCAACCCCCAGTTACACTGCCGGATTTAAATTTAGCAGATTTATGAAATCCTGTATTCAGGGGAACGTGTCCTTGGACACTGTAACATCGCACCGTGACATCATGGGGCACCCTGACGTCACGCGACACCAAATTCCCGCCTAAATGCAACTGGAGAAATCTTCCCGCCAAGCTTAGCGGGCCCCTACGTAACATGCACATGCAACACACGCGAGATTCATTGCGAAACCTTGCCAATAACGGCCATCGCCTTAAAAATTGACTTACCATAAGGGATTCTACCATACTTTTGTACTTCGACTGCTTTTTATGTCTACCTTGCGACGACTGCTGCAGTCTGGCAGGTGTTCCTCTAAACCCGAGAGGCTGTAAAGGAAGTTCAATCTGTTAAAGTGGCGAGGCAGGCGAGTTGGTCCACTCAAACGAAGGACAAAGATGGGCAGCAGTCAAGGCGAGCCAACCTCTGTCCTTGTTTATTGTGCACCGCGTTGCCCATTTGTTGGAGTCCCGTCTCCGACCTCTCTTCCGCCCTCCCAGGGAACCAAGTCCGGTGGGACGTTGGTCCTCGTCGGCCTGGGGCCCAGCGAAGTGAAGGTGCCGCTCGTGGATGCCGCCGTCCGGGAAATCGACATCCGCGGGATCTTCCGATACGCCAACTGGTGAGTTTCCCCTTCCCCCGGTAGGTGCGGTCTGCGGAACCCACTTCGCCGCGGGCGTTCGTGCTGCTTCGGAAGACCTCCGTCGTAGTTCGCTCCTCTTTGGTGAGCTCTGGCTACACCTTGGCCGTCGCTCGGTCGAAGTAGAGCCGCATGTGGTGCCATATGTAAGTTGCAATAAAACATTTCAACCTGGAATATGCGAGAATATGTAGGTGAGGCAGAACAAGAATCCGTGACAATCACGCATTTTTCGTCTGCCAGCGGCATGGAGAGATCAGAACAATGTTTTAACGATGCACCAGAAGTGTCAACATTCAAGATGGCTGCGCCCTTGTGGAAAAGTTGTATAGCAACAGTGGAGCGAGTGCTGATGTGGGGAGGCGCCAGGCCACTGACTGAGGCGGCATGTTGCGTCGCGCAGCTACCCGACGGCCTTGGCCATGGTTGCGTCCGGCAAAGTGGACGTGAGGCCTCTGGTGACGCATCGCTTCAGGCTGGAGTCTGCCGCAGACGCCTTCAGGGTTGCCAAGACGGGAGAGGGAGGGGCCATCAAGGTCATGATTCAGTGCAACAACTGAGCACGGCCGGAGTGGCCGGCCGGCCGTTTGCTCGATTGCGCTGTTCCGCCAAGGCCTCCGCTTTGCTTCGTACTAACCCAGAAGCCATTTCTTTTCTAAGAAATGTCGTGCCTCTCTTATGATTGTGAAATGTCTGTGCCTTTTGTAAGCATGCCTGTGACAGCTTGGTGCACTAGCACCATTTTGTTACAATTGATGGAGTAGAGTGTTTTGTGATGCAACTGAGGAGATGAGATAGCTTTTTTAAAGAAAAACTCGTATAATTTCTCTTCTGACGACTTTTAGGTCTCTTTAGAAAAATTCTGAATCAAGCGATTCATCGCATTGTAACCATAATGAACTCGATGTAACTATTTACGTAAGGAGTGAGTTTGTGGAAGCATTACATCTTTATTAATAAATATACTTACCTGCAATGGGTATTTTGGTGTCCGTAAGGTTTTTTGTTTGTCTGTCTTGGTTCATTTGTTTGTTTTCAGGAGTGCCAGGCCATAGAACACAATATAAAAAAAAGTTATCAAAATTTAGCAAAAAAAAACTTGAAATATTATTTCTTTTTTTGTGTGTGTGGGGCACTTGAATGTTTTGTCAAGATTCCCCCTACTTATTTTTTTTCGTCAGAAACAAAGGGAGAGACAAAATCTTTTTTTCTTCTACAGAGTTGTGTGAACAAAGTCAAACCAAAACAACAAAGGGGTCTGACGAAGTGTGGTCCTGAAAGATGTCGAAGCAGTCGGTGGTGTTCCTTTCCTATGCTCCACTAGAATACGCTACGGTTAGAGGTGTGCAAATAGAGAAATATACCCTTTCAGAAATTTAGTGCCACCTAGTGGTTCAAATATCAGTGTAAGTTTTCGCACGATAATGACAGTAAAAACGGGAGTATTTCATCGGGCACCGTCAATTTTGTGCATCACTGGCAGACGGAAGTGTGTTCCTTGCCGTACATTTCTTTCTCAATTTCAGCCTTGTTGGTGACAAAGAAACTACCAGTCTTACCGAAGCGCCGACCTCAGCAAAACCTTTGATAAAACTCGCCACATCAAAGAGTTTATTTGTAGGTCGAGTGTGTGTCAAGTCCAAAATGAATGCATTAGGCTGCCGCGTTGTGCTAACATCTAGAATGTGCAAGAGTTGTGCGTGGTCTCTGGGACTGCCAGCACATACAAGCAATTTCTAAGGACATAGTTTCTGTTATCAGCTTCAGCGCGGGTCTTTGTACGGCAATGACAAACCAGAGATGCACTTGGAGAATGCGTCCGCCCATTCACAAATGAATACACACTGTGCTGGACGGATGAACCACTGACCTTGAGTCATTCAGTCGCTGGCACCTCGCTAGATGCCTTGGGGGGCGACGGGTTAAAGGACGAAGCAGTTAAATTAGGAACTCTTCGTAGCTTCTGGGAGCTCATGCAGTTGCAATGAGCACGGATTGAGCACGGATTGAGCATGCGACCGCGGGGGATCATTTACAAGAGCTTTTTGCATTTTTAGCAGGAGCCAGATCCAGAGCAGATCACGGTGAAAGAAGGGAGGTGTTGGAACAAGGCTAGAAAGGGAATCCGAATTTCACTTTGGCTTGGATCGCCTCTCCTGGCAGGGGCACTGTCGGGTTGTGCTCCGTACACAGGCACGCTCACGCTCCATGCGGCCTTCGAGCGGGCGTGGTCGCGCGTTTTGCGGCCTTGAAAACATGCGAGCGGATAAGGACGGTTCCTCAAGCTCCTGTCGTGATGCACCATCTCGCGACATTTGCCAGAAATGGGAGCCAACCTTTGACACATCTTGCTCCGTGGCGAAGCGGTCATATTCAAACACCTCTCTATTCCTCCCACCGCACTCTGGACTGTACTGCAAGTAGGAATGAAATGCGAACAGCGGAGCGCGTGGGTCTTCGTTGCGTGCTGCGCTACCTGGAGACGACGAGGAACTGACAAAACTAGGGGGTGGAAAGGGGGCTGCAAAGGTGTGCGCCTACTCAGATGTGCACACCCTTGCAACCCTCCTCTCCGTACACCGGTTTTATTGTGTCTTGGTTGCCTTTACGGTCAGTGACAGGTTAGGAGTTATGGAGAGGTCCTTCCACCTCTTTGCGCTTTAGCGGAACAAACGCTGGAGGAAGGGACCTCCCAGTCTAGTGTTCGCTCTGCTAAAATGGAAGGAGGTGGGAGAAACTTTGTCTGTTAACTCTTCACCCATCGCCGACTGTTTGCAAGTACAGCCTCAGGGCACCGCCATCTTGCTCGCTTGGGTGCGGTCATAATCCGAATCTTCCGAGTATCAACGCTGCGAAAACGAGTCACGATCTGTCCGGGACTGTCGCCCACCTGTCGTAGCCTGCCCAAAACGAGTCTCAACGCGTCCGTGACGTCAACGGGACGTGTGTGTGTGTGCGTGTGGGTTCGTGCGCTCCGGAAGGGGAGAGAGGCATGGCCTAACTGCGGAGAACCATGGCTACGACGCACTTCTGGCTACGACGCGGCGGTCTTTGCTGCAACGCACTTGGCGGCGGTTTGCTACGTCGCACCTGCTGCCCTGGCGGAGAGTGAGGAAGAAACGGACCCTATATAAGGCGGAGCGTGAGGCTGCTCCGGTTGTTCTCTCGGATTTGACGACTGTATCGCAACCATGTAATTAAACCGTTCGTTACGTTACTAATTCTCCCACCTCCACTGGACCCCTGGGTTCTTCACTTCGGGGAATGGTCGTCGTCACGAGCCAGGAAGCCTCTGGACGTGCGGCTTAAACCCCGCCTCGAACAACTGGTTGGCAGCGGTTGGGATCGGACCATGCGACATCGTGCTACATCTGTGGGTGAGCGTTTGGACTTTGCTTTGAGATTCGCCAGGCTTCAGATTATGGGTAATTAATTTTGAACTGCTGGGAATCCTTAGTGTTTGACTCGTGCGCTAGGTTTGTGTACAACCTCGCGACAAGTTTTAGAACAAAGCCAAAAAGCAGCGATCATGGATCTAATGAGGTTACTGAGAACAGATTTACTCTGTTTATGTGATGAATTGGGTGTGGAGGTGGAGCAAAAGATGAAGAAATCTGAGATCAGTAAAGCAATTTCAGAGAGCGCGGAAGCAGAGGAAATTAAAATTGCGTGGGAACTACTTCAGAACGCTAAAAGTGAAGCTGCAGCGAGAGAGGAACGAGAGCAGGAGCAGGCTGCAGCGAGAGAGGAACGAGCGCAGACTGCAGTGAGAGAGGAACGAGCACAGACTGCTGCGACAGAGGAGCGAGCGCTGAAAAGGCTAAGCTCGAAATTGAACAACAGCGGTTAAACTCGCAGAACAGTAGAGTTGGGGCTCCGGTACGAGCAAGTGAGACCGAGTCGTATCAAATGAAGAAGCTCCTGCAGCCGTTTAAAGTTGGGGAAGACGTGGGCCTGTTCTTAGTTAACTTTGAGAGGACATGTGAGAAGTTGAGCTTCGCCCCAGAAACGTGGCCGCAACGGCTTTTGACTTTGTTGCCCTGTGAGGCTGCAGAGGTTGTCGCGCGCCTTAATGCTGGAGACGCGGACGTCTACGACAAGGTGAAGTCCAGCCTTTTGAAGCGGTACCGCCTTTCTGCCGAGGCGTTCCGTCAAAGGTTTAGAAACGCATCCAAAAAAAGCAGCGAGGGCTACTCGGAATTCGCGTACGGGCTTAAAACCAACTTGATAGAATGGTTGAAGAGCGAGGAAGTGTACGAAAGCCGAGACAAGGTAGTCGAGTGTGTGTGCCTCGAACAGTTCTTTCGTAGCATTCCGCAGTCAGTCAAGCTCTGGGTGCAGGACAGGGTGGGAGTCGACTCTGTCGAAAGGGCCGCTGAGCTAGCCGAAGAGTACGCAACGCGTAGAAAGCTAAGCGGAGAGGAAAGCGAATCCGGCCGAAGCGATCAGCGCAAGACCTTCCGACAGGGTAACGGCTCGCGAGAAAACGGGCCCGAGAAGCCCGAAGCAGGACAAAAGGTCCCAGAAAAGAGCGCAGAACACTCGAACGGAGACGAGGCGCTTGAACAAGGGCATGAATAGTGTCATTAAATAAGCTATGCTTCAGAGTAGCGACACTTGGCCATATTGTGGCTTAAAATCATGGTTGCCAGTTATTTGAAGCTGTATCTGAAATCACAAGAAACGCTTTTCCGTCCTCCACTTTAAACAGTTTGCGACAAAGCAAAGCAATATTACATGAGCTTCCTAACACCGAATCTAATGCTGAGGAAGTCGCAATTTTGAATCATGACGATCGGCAGTTGCGCCTGCTCTGCACAAGCACCAAAATGGCGGCGCCCACAACACTGTCGAAGAAGAGAGTGCCGATACTCGCGCAGCTCATTTATTGGCCCTACTTCCCGCGAACCTCCTTTCCCCTGACTGAAACTGAAACTAAATATGAATAATACACCATTATTATAGCTTATTTAGTTTTAACTAGTGCCACTAAATAAGCTACGCTTCACAGTAACGACACTTGGCCATATTGTGTCTTAAAATCATGGTTGCCAGTTATTTGAAGTTTTATCTGAAATCACAGGAAACGCTTTTCCGTTCTCCACAAATGTTTAAACAGTTCCGGACAGAGCAAAGCAATATTACATGACCTTCCCAACACTGAATCTAATGCTGAGGAAGTGGCACTTTTGAATCATGACGATCGGCAGTTGCGTTTGCTCTGCATACGAGCCAAAATGGCGGCGCCCACAACAATGTCGGGGGACTGAGTGCCGATACTCTAAGCGCAGCTTATTTAGTGGCTCTAGTTTTAACCACCTACACATAATGAGAGGAGGAAGCGGCCGGGTAGGAGAAACGCGGGTTTTATGTGCGGCTGTTCTAATCAACGTTAGTTCTAGCCGTCTCAAAAGAGAAAACGCGCGAGCTTGCGCTGGTTAAAAAAAAGACGGTCCGAAGAAAAGAGGCGGCACGCTGTGTTCTTTGTGATTGTGTGTCTAATTGCAAATTGTTGTGTGTATGTTTATACAGCCGGAAGTTAGTCTGCCTTAGTGGGCGTGTGTCTCAGGTGTAGATGAGCAATTTAGCCAGTGCGGTACAACCGCAAACCTGGGGTCTTTAACGTGCACCACGCAGTAGTGATACACGACCGCACGCCGGTATGATGCTCTTCCACATCGAAACGGGCAGGGGCGGGGTGGGTTCTCTGCAGCGCGAGCTTTCGCTCCACGTGCTCCGAGCTGGTGTGCGCTAGACATGCACTCGGCCACCGATCGCCCCCCCCCCCCCCCCCCTTATATAAGTATTTGAAGATCGACGATGGACGTCGATCGTCTCGAGGTAATGTAACGTAATAACATTATATAAATAATAAACATATTGAAGGATTGAAGGACTCAATTTTTCAATTCTTGGATTGTAATATGGCGGTAGCCTATTGTACTTACTGTTGATGAAGAGCAATATGAGGTGACGAGGTAATGATTAAATTATGAGGCTCTATAAGGACTACGATATTAGTGGGTGTCGAACTACAACGTACAGTGCCAGACTTGTTTCAAGTATCGTGTACCCAAAGACCTTTCTTCACCCGCAACAGAATATGGTAGAATCAATGAGGATGCTGCTTTACAACGGTACGTGGAACAGGAAAACTGCAATGTGCAGAAGTGCGGCTTATTCGTTAATATGAAGGACGGATTTCTAGCAGCATTCCCTGATTGACTACTTGGAACAAATGGCCTCATTGACGTAAAGTGTCCCCGTTCCAAAAGATTCTTGAAGCCTACTGAAACCGCAAAGGAGTATGAGGCGAAAAATAAGAAAAAGGAGCCTGGCGTGAAAGGTCCAAATCACCACCATAGCCTCTACTACCAAATACAAGGGCAGTTACACAATACACAAAGAGAGTTTTGTGATTTCGTTATATTTACACTCAACGGCTTTGATATTCAACGTCTTCAGAGGGATGACACCTTCTTGTCAACCAACATAGAGCCTTTTCTACTCAAGTTTTACTTGGAAGGCCCGTCTTCCGCTGAAATTCCTTACGTAGACGAGTTGTCCGACCGAATAATCTGCCATTACTCCCGATCTGGGAATCTCTCGATCTTCATTCATGGCCATAGTATCATATGAGATCGAGGGGTGTAGCTCCTCGTCCGCCGAACATTGCTTCGGCGGGTGTTTTTACCGTGTAAGATGAGACCGTCGCGTGCTGCTGGAACAAGAACCTGGCGATTCTTCACTGAACTGCTTCTTCCGTAAGCTTCAAGAGGGCTTTTTTTCGTTTCGCACACCATCTGTTCTGCTTGCCCGTTAGTTGCAGGATGGTATGGTGCACTAATGTGATGCCTAATGCCGTTTTTTTTTTTTTTTTTTTTTTTTTTTTTTGGGGGGGGGGGGATTTGTTTATTTTATTTGAAGCAAGATTTGGCGCGTTATCAGAGAAAAGTATTTTCGGTAGGGCAAAAGTAGGGAAAAGAGAGCGTAGAACGTCAATGACGCGTTTGGACGTCGTGGCAGGCATCGTGTAAACTTCCAACCACTTAGAGTACGCATCGACCATGACTCCGCAGATGCGGATACGTTTCGCCACCCACCAACTGAATAGTGGATCGTTTTCAGTTACAGTTCATGATGGCGCTGGACTTGAGGAAGCCTTCGACTCTTTCCACAAAGTTTGCCCAGGTGCCAGCACTTTTGTCGAAAGTGGTAAGTGTTCGAAACGTCGACAACGTCGGTAGCCACGTGCTGTGCTTGACACTGAACGCTTACCATTCGCTGAGAAGAAACTTGCTTGTTCGTCTGCCATGAGTCGTCCGATATCAGGTCATCACCGCTACTCCATCTCCCGACAAAACAGGTCGTCATTGTCCGCATGTCCATAGTTAGCAATCACATGAACTTATAAATTCCCATGCGCTCATAACTTGCCGTCGCTGAACTCCGTTCATTCATAGCGTCTTCATTGCAAATAAACGTCTTCCTATTTATTCTGACGGTTTTCATCATACTCCTCCTAAGCTAACATTATATCAGTACTTCCGAAAATATTGCAACGGCGTTTGTCTTCTGGGAACTATAATGTAACAACCTTTACAAAATCTTCTGGATCCCATGAAACACAGTATTTCGTTATGTCACTTTTCGGTCGTCATTATAATGGTGAGGTAAGTACCGTAAATTGCGAAGCAGTTTACTTGACGTCCGCTTCCACTGGTGTCTTGGAATATTGAGTCTACTGAGCGTGCATTCCTGCAGAAGAAGTTTTCATTGAAAGAATATTAGCCCCGTGCGCGACCGAAAGCGTCGCTGTGGTCGGCCTTCCACGATTGGCCGAACGCTGACTATGACGTCGGAAAGGGGATTTATCATCGACGGAAATAAGAGGAATGAAAGAACTTTAATTTTGACGGTGTTGGCAGTGTTCCTTTGAGAGCGCAATGATTTCAAGCTTCCAGCATGCTAATAACAAACACCATCGAACTTGTTGTTTGCAAGGTAATGACGTCACAAAGGGGAACCACAGGAGGGCGCCACCAAAACTTCTCGCCGCTAATTGACACGTCAATCAACAATTGATTCCAAGATTTATTGCGAAAGGCCGTGGCAACCGCCGAACCGCATCTCCCTATATCGGAGAACAATTTATACCCAGCCTGACATTCTCGCATACATGCGTTTGCTGGGCCACGCTATTGAGCCAGCTGAGCACAGCTGGCAGCGGCGCGAGCAAGGCCACGAGGGGAACGTGATGGTGCTCGAGCCATCCCACCGTGAACCAATGTTTCGGCCACCCCACGGGTGCGTGTCGCCATCTATTGGTTGAACTAACGCCTTGTTCAAGATGGCTGCCGTGGGACCGCAGCCTTAAAGGGGCCCTCCAACAGTATTTGAGCGTCTACTTTTTTTTTGCGGTTTCTCCACGCTAGTGGTCCCGGAAACCCAGTGGACAACGAAAGAGTTTAAAAATATTAGCGCATCATATTTTAATTTGACAACTCGGAAACACCTCCTCCGACGGTGGCGCCGCGAGGTGCCGAATGCGCGCGCATAACGGCGCTCCCTTTCACTATACGTCACATTCACTGGGTTTCGTGATTGGCGAGAGCCGTCCCAGAAATTTTGAAGCGGAATAAAGTATATCACACGTTAACCGTCATTATTTCTCTAAAAAGTCGTTTTTATAGAGCTAATAAAGTTGCAAATTAAAGTTCAAAAAGGGCGAAAACAACGCCTCGTCGCTCATGCGCGCCTCCCAGCGGCGGAGTAAACCTTCGGAGCAGAGTAGCGTAGGGTGCCTACATGTCTGTCTGTCTGAGGGTGAAGACATCCATTGTTGCTCTGAATGTGCCAGCGCGTGACGCTCTCGCGCACTCGGTGCGTGACTTGGGTGGTAAAATGGCGTCTATGCATTAGCAAAAGCTACGTGATCGAGCTGAGTGACAGCAGATTGCGCGCGCTTCAAAATGCATAAAAAACCATTGGGCGGAAAAATGGCTGAGATGTCACCACTCAAGCAAAAGTGCGCGTGTGTATGAAGGCACTCTAGAGTAGCGCAATCCTGAACGCCATCTCTTGGCGACTAGCGGCGAACGCCCGGAGGTTCCAACGCCGGTCAGAAATGCATGGGGAACGTGAGAAAATCGTTGTTTCTTCAATATTGTGGAGATGTACGGAACGACAATAGTTTTTGACATAATAAAGGAACATTTTAGAATAATTTGCGCTGAGTTATGTGCCAAATAAGGACGTAATTTTTTTTAAAAATTGCATGAGCGGCATCATGCAGCAGACGACGCGGCGACGAAACAGCGTTCACGTGACCCGCTCCAGCCAACCCAAAAAGCCCATCTCCGCTGCGAGCAAGAATCGTCTGCTTCAAACACCATTGCCTTGGAAATTGCCTTCTCAAAATTTGCACACGCATCCGATATTATTAAAACTTTGATAAAGTGTTTAGTGCTTTACTAACTTCACGACAGACTAGTTTTGAAAGGTGTGAACTCGCCGTTTATTTTTTAATCAGCCGTGTTGCGTCGATCTCCATGTATTCTCCCATAGGGCGGGCCGCCTCCTGGAACCCTGAGTACCATGTGACTCGCGCCGAGCTGCTCTGTCGGCCATGTTGTCCGCAAAACACGCGGATCAAAGGATTGCGCTACTCTGCTCCGTAGGAGCTATATAGTGCTCTAGCTCCGGTAGCGGAGTTGCGGTGTAGTTGCGGGAGACGAGGCCAACGAGGCTTCCGCTAGAGCACTTCTCTGGAGTAGCGCAATCTAGAACGCCATCTCTCGGCGACTAGCGGCGAACGCCCGGGGGTTCCAACTCCGATCAGAAATGCATGGGGAACGTGAGAAAATCGTTGTGTCTTCAATATTGTGGGGATTTATAGAACGTCAATAGTTTTTGACATAATAAAGGAACATTTTAGAATAATTTGCACTAAGTTGCATGCCATGTAAGGGCGTAATATTTTTTTTTAAAAATTGCCTGAGTGGCCTCATGCAGCAGACGACGCGGCGACGTCATAGCGTCCACGTGACCCGCTCCGGCCAACCCAAAAAGCCCATCCGCTGCGTGCAAAAATCGTCTGCTTCAAACGCCATTGCCTTGGAAATTGCCTTCTCAAAATTTGCACACGCATCCGATATTATTAAAACTTTGATAAAGTGTTTAGTGTTTTACCAACTTCACGACAGGCTAGTTTCGAAAAGTGTGAACTAGGAGTTTATTTTTTAATCAGCCGTGTTGAGTCGATCTCCATGTATTCTCCCATAGGGCGGGCCGCCTCCTGGAACCCTCAGTACCACGTGACTCGCGCCGCGCTGCTCTGTCGGCCATGTTGTCGGCGATACACGCGGATCAAAGGATTGCGCTACTCTGCTCCGTAGGAGCTATATAGTGCTCTAGCTTCCGCTGCTGTCGAAGCGGACTGAGGCAGAGACGCGTCGCGGCGCCTGCGTGGTGTGTCCTCGTCAAAATCCGATAAGCCCGGTAAATTCATCGATGATGGCAACCCGATTCCAAAGCTACGATGGTTGCAGCGAGGCTAATGGCCGACCGGGCCGACGGGGCCGACGGGCTATCAACCAAACTCGCGTCCAATTGGCCAACCGCTTTGCTCCAATCGCTGAACTGTTTCATTTTACGTCATGAAGCGCAATGTTTTGCTTATTTAAAGTTGTTTTCTGCAATATTTAATTTGCTAATAACTCACAAAATATTGCGAATTTCTGTAATATTTTTTTTCCTCTGTGTTCCTGCTTTCATGGAGCTCCGTTTCAGCGCGAACTTCAAACCAGTAAAAAAATTGTTGGTGGGCCCCTTTAAACCCCGCCTCGAACAGGGCATAGGAAAGAACCAATCAAGACACAAAAATAAAACCCAACCGACAAGAGTTCTACCACGTCATCACCCTCACACGTGCTTGCCATTCTCCTTGATAAAAAGGACTTCATCATCCCCCAGGTGCACCGACGGTGCGCTCACACATTCCCCTTCCCCTTTTGATAAAATGAAAAATGCCTCTTCAATCTCTCTGGCCGTCTTACTTTAATTGCGGATACCCTCCGACGTTGATAGTGGGTGTGGCCAATACCACTAGGTGATATTGGTGTGGCAGAGTCCCTCATAAAGGTGTTTGGGGGCCGACCCAGTCCTAAGATTAGACAAAAACCGACAACAAGACCGGTGGTGGTGCCATATGTCCACGCCCTCTCCCATCAGGTCAAGCGAGTGGCGCACAAGTATAACGTGCCTGTGGTGTTTTCAGCACCCCAGAAGCTGTCACGACTGCTCTGCTGTTAACCGAGGGAGTACCAGTGATTTGCAATGTGATGTCAACCACCGCCATGGGCGTCGGCAGGGGGGTGCAAAAGGGGCAGTTGCCCCCCCCCAAGCCAGTGTGCCTCCCCCCCCCCCCCCCCCCCCCCCCCACCCCCTCCCTTCCCCAGCTCTCTCGGGTACGGGGGATCGAATGACGTCGCGCCATAGCTTTTCCAGCAAGCGGAGAAACCGAAAGCAATCCTAAAAATAAAATCCACGCACTTTTGTCTCCTTGGATCCTTCAGCAATAAACAAAAAAAAAGAATAAGGTCTCCCCTCGGTCAGTTGCGATCAACCGCGCCCAGCTGGCAAAAAAAACAAAACAAAAAACATAGGGAGGGGCACTTACTTCCGAGAACACCGCAGTCCTGTGTTGTGATGAATCACAGGCATTCGAGTGAAAGTCAGTAAAATGCCCCCAAAACAGAGCGTCTTCTACACATAGAGGGATTCTTCCAAAAAGCCCAAAAGAACAAATCGGCGTTGCTACTATACTCCGTTTCAGCGTACGGTGGACCGCAACGGACGTTACAAGTCATACCAGCCAATCCAGCGCATGTGAACGTATCACGTGACCACGCGCTTCGCTGCGTGTATCTCAAAGGTGACGTGACGCTCATGCGGCATTGGATTGGCTCTGATGGCTCGTAGCATCCTCCGCGGTCCATCGTAAGGAGAAACGTGAAGATTGTCCGCGCTCCCCCTTCGCTCCGTTCACATCGTAAAACCGACTGCGTAAGGAGTAGAGGGAGCGGGCCGCAAGAAGAAGAGGGGGAGGGGGAGGGTACTTTGGCATTTTGAGGAGGTTTCGATCCCCCAAACCACCCCCGTTTACGCCAGTGCTCACACCAGTGCTCTGTTTTGTATATATGTGCCTTTGGGCTTTTCTTCTCCTTTGCCCGTAGTATGTTGCGGTCATGGGAAAGGAGAAGAGGGGGGTCAAAATCGGGGCCAGGCGTCCTCTTTTGGACAATGCAGTTCTGCGAAACTCTGTTCGCACCATGTCAACGACGATACTCCCCCGGGCCATAACTCACGCGGGAGAGGCGTGTCGGACCGTCCTCGTTGACACCATCGTGTTCACACACGTGAAACCGTCGAATATCTGTGACAGGCTGGCACACTTTGCTGTTGCTGGCTCTCTCTTCCTCTCCCAGTTGCCTGAAAGGGCCACATTCCGCACCCAATCCCACTTTTTTATATAACCATGGGCTGATATGGGTCAGCAGTGAAAATGGTCATCAGAAGCTTTTTTTTTAAACGGAAAGCTGACAGTGATAATGACAATTCATCTTGTGCAACGAAGAAGCACGTGACCTCAGTGCTGTGTCATTACCTGCAATCTATCGATGTACCTGCTGTCTCCGTCACTCCTGAGCATTCTCCGGCTTTAAAGAGCCAGCTGAACATTGGCTTTGCCCTCGACTCTCACAGGTATGTCAGACTCGTCTTTAACTGTGGGAGTATTCATGCAAAGCTGAGCTTGATCATATAGTATATAACAGCCAATATAAAGATAAGAGGGCTAAAGTTTTACCCCAGTTCTGAAATGAGACAGAGCGAGCATGGCAAGCTAAGGGAACCCGCGTCGAGGAAATACGGAAAGTTAGAATGGCAACTAACCCTCCAGCGGTAGCCCTGCCGTGCTAGCTTTCCAACACAGCTAACGCAGCTTTCAGGTGTCTTCCACGAACCGCAATCCGGGAAATGCTTCGAATTAATATTGCGAGCGAAGACAATTTTGTGCAGAAAATTAGAGTTGTAAATTGGAACATAGGCCAACTTGGGGTAGCTTTTAAAAACTTGTATAAACGTCAAATATTGTTAAATATGGAAATAGGGTATTGTTCTTTGCTGCGACAATTTATTATGTGAGCGCGTGACTTACGTGCACTGCCTTGCTATTTTATTGTGTACGGTACATATATATTGCCAATACTTAACTTAGTGGACTAAGTGGGCTGTTTTGTTGTTTTGCCGCGTCGTAGACTAAATTTTTTTTTTTTTTTTTCACTGTGCCTGTACATAGCGATGAAAAAGAAAATTTACTTTGAAATTACTGATGCATTGAACTTTTTAAAATAATTGCTTCATAACAACTATGCGCATCTTGCAAGCTGTATTCAGCTCTTTCGTATTCAGCCCCCCCCCCCTCCCCCCTTTCCACCTTGAGCGCACACGCCCAAAAAGGGCTGTCAGTTTGCCCCCCCTAAGACAAAATCCTGCCGACGCCCATGACCACCGCACTCCTTTTGTATCATGCGCACTAGGGGTTGTGTATCAGATCCCCTTCACATGTGGTAGGGTGTACATTGGACAAACGGGGAGGTGCGTGAACGTGAGGGCGAGGGAGCATTCCCTTTCTCTCCGTTCCTCCCCCGCTGGCCACTTAGCGGTACATTGCAGTAGGTGCGGCTGCGTACCTATATTTAATGACCTGACGATCTTGGCGCGTAATAAAAGTAAGACCGCCAGAGAGATTGAAGAGGCATTTTTCATTTTATCGAAAGGGGAAGGGGAATGTGTGAGCGCGCCGTCGGTGCACTTGGGATTATGAAGTCCTTTTTATCAAGGAGAATGGCAGGCACGTGTGAGGGTGATGACGTGGTAGAAATCTTGTCGGTTGGGTTGTATTTTTGTGTCTTGATTGGTTCTTTCCTATGCCCCCTGTGTTTATTTTTCTGGTTCACTTGAAAATGAAACTTTAGTTAATAGTCAGCGCCGTCAGCGCTTTGTCCGTGCACTTCTTTCACTCGTCCTTTGTCAATTTTTTGCGCTGTTTTCACGTTTGAAAGTGTGTTGTACTATTGGGTACAAATAAAATGCAAACAGCGGAGTGCGTGGCCTCCGAAGGCGCGGCCATAATCCGATTACAACGCCTTAATAAAACACTGAACCTAGGGGAAAAAAATTAATATAGTCTACCTGGTTAGGACAGGCATGTCTCAAAAATAATGTTCGGCGAAAAAAAAAAAAACATTTGTTTTCCCTCAATATTTGTTAAAATACGATTTTTTTTTATTTGTGGGCGAAACCGAAACTGTACTCCTGTGTAATTATGATGATAGCGTGTGCGCACTGAGGTCCGGCGAACTGCTATCATCATCAACCCACAGAAGTAATTTCGGTTTCGGCCGCAAAACATTTTTTGTTTTCCGCCGAACACTATTTTGAAACATGTCTGTCCTAACCATGCCTGGCGGCTGGTCCACTCCTAACGCAGAAGCGGGCCGATGGGCCCCCTTATGCGTTAGGAGTGGTGACGTCAAGCCATAAAGTATTGTATCAAGCCTCTTTGGTGCGTTTTTTTTTTTTCTTTCTTTTTTTTAACTTTGAAGCACGAGAAAACGTTTTGCAGCCTTTTGATTTTACGTCGATATCCTGCGCTGTTATTCGCCGCAGCGTGCTTACCTTGCAAGGTAAACAGGGAGCATATACAGCTTTAGGGAATTGTGATTGTATCCGTAAAAATGACAGAGAGTCGCAAAATCGCAAAATTTTGGGATACAACAAGTCACGGCTATTACGTGATTCCGTGAAAAGAAGAAATATTTCCTTCAGGAATTCTCGAAAAGAAGAAGAAACATACCAGAAGATGTTTCTGGAGAAGGAAGAAGATTAGACAACGCGCAGCAGAGCAGCTGCGCAGTTCCAAAAGAGGAGCGTTAACGCAACCGAACTTTACGAACGCATATTTCGCTTCTATCGTCGGATGATACGTCAACAGATGCCAATGAATTCGTAGCCAGGATACTTTTGCCATCGCTGAGGTTTCTTTCACTGGGTGCTGGCATGGTGCTCTGCGTCTGCGAGACCGACTGATATGACAGCCTTCGCCATTACGACACGTCAAACGTAAGAAGTCCACTGCTCTAGGTAGCATCCCATCTTCAGCACGATGTCCTTCGGGGGCTTTTGTCGCACTCCATTCTGGGACCTAAACATAACATGGAACACGGACAACCCCCTTCTCACGCCGTGCTTCGAGGACACCATCCTTACATGGATCCCATTCCTGGTTCTGGCTCTATCTCTGCCCTTCAAGATGGCCTCATCTTTAGGCCCAATGGTCGTGCCTTATCCGCATACGCTGTTGACCTACGCGAAGTATACCATGACAGCTTACCTGTGCATTATTCACGCCTCGTCTGCCTACGTGAGTGCGACGGAAGACACTCCTGCGTCCGAGTTCACTGCGTCCATTGTCGACATGATGGGCTGCTGCGTAGCGATCCTGTACCAAGTGGTCGACCAGAGACGAGCTCGAAGAACTTCCGACCTCTTGTTCACGTACTGGGCACTGCGAATGCTAGGGCGTTTGCCCACCTACTACAGGATGCTCCGAAGCACCTTCAGTACGCTCAGCGACTTGGTTCCGTCCGCCCACAACTACACGGTCGCCATGATCGTGTTTCCGGTCACCTGCTGCCTCGTGGTGCTCTACTCTTTCACGGAACGGCACAGCAATGACATCACCAGAACTTGCCCTATGGACGTTGCCTCTGTCCCTTCTACCATCAGCTTCGAGTGGTTCACACCACTCATGGTCGCTGGTTTCCGCGACACGCTCAAAGTCGCAGACCTCTTTGAAGTGTCCAAGGAGTTGAAGACCGTCCACAATTACGCCAAGTGGGTGCAAGCCAACGACGACACGATCGAAGGCTACCGTCTCGTCAGGTCGCTCGCCCGCACCTTCTGGCCCTCGGTGCTCAAAGCTTCGTTGATGCACGCAGTCTTTGCACTTTTCAGAACGTTGCCCTCTGTCCTACTAACCTTGGTCATCAGATACGTCTCTTCGGACCAGGAGACGTGGAAAGGCTATTTCTACGGGGTCGCCATCTTTTTGGCGAGCAAGATCGGCATGACCCTTCTCCGTCATTGCACCTTTCACTACGTCCTGCTCGGCTTGCAAATCAGAGGCGTCCTGGTGAGCGCAGTCTACCAAAAGATACTCCGCATTGCAAGCGCTTCGCTCAGGAGGTACACCGTAGGGGAGATCTCTAACCTGGTGACAGTAGACGCCGACAAAGTTTACCAGTTTTCCCTCCTCGTTGGCCAAGGATTTACCGCCTTCTATTTGATCGTGGTGGTGACAATGTGGCTCTGGTTCTTTGTGGGCCCTCCCGCTTTTTCCGTGCTCGTTGTCGTCATTTTGGTATTGCCTATAACGTACGTGCTCAGCCGGATTGGCAGCGGACTAATGCAGGAAGTAATGGTGCTGAAGGACAGCAGACTGATGCGCGCTGCTGAGGCTCTCGGCAACATCCGGACGCTAAAGTTTTACGCCTGGGAGATCCCTTTCATGGAACGCATCCTCAGCATCCGTGAAGAGGAAGTGGCGACACTCAAGCGCTTTGCCACTTCGTCGGCGTTCATGAAGCTGTTCTGGTTCAGTCTCCCATTTATGCAGTCGCTTTCCGTTTTCACCGTCTACATGCTAACGAAGGGACTGACCACGCTGGACGTCGAGACCGGATTTCTGACTATCACCTTGTGCAGCATGCTTCGGAATCCGTTATCCGCCTTTCCCGACCTCGTCGCAAATTTGATCCAGACACGGATCGCTTTTATCCGGATCGCGGAGTTTTTGGACGCCGACGAGAAGGACCCCGGCCTTATCGGGGAAGACGCCGGATCTGGAAACGCGATTCGAATCGAGAACGCGTCTTTTGCGTGGTCCCGAGTCTCGGAGGAACCCCCCCTTCTGAAGAGCATCAACTTAACCGTTAAAAAGGGGCAGTTGGTCGGTGTTTTCGGCCTGGTTGGCAGCGGAAAATCATCCCTGCTCACTGGAATGCTGGGGGAGATGCACCTAATCGAAGGTACCATTGACATCACCGGATCGGTCGCCTACGTACCTCAGAGGGCATGGGTCATCCAAGGAACTATTCGCAAGAACATCACCTTTATGAACGACCTTGACAAGCACCTGTATAAGAAGGTTATTGACCGGTGTTGCCTTAGGAGCGACTTGGACATGCTCATGGATGGTGACAAGACGGAGATAGGAGAAAAGGGGATAAACCTGAGCGGCGGCCAACGGCAAAGAATTGGCTTAGCTAGGGCGGTTTACCTTAACAAGGACGTGTACCTGCTGGACGATCCACTAAGCGCTGTTGATGCGCTCGTCGGCTCTCTCATCTTTAGCAAGGTGATTGGTCCGCATGGCATCTTGCGAAAGAAGACCAGGATCCTCGTCACTAATGACTTGTTTCTTCTTAGGAGTGCCGACGTCGTCGTATTTATGCAAGACGGGGCTATCACAGATTGTGGCACCTTTGACGAACTTGTAGCCAAGGATGGCACTTTCGCGAAAGTCGTGTCTGAGTACTCTGAACATCCAGTAGAAAGAAAACGTAGCAATCAGATGTTGCATGTGCTCAGCGTTATGAGCGAAACGTTCGAGACAAGCATCACCATGTCCGCTGCCACACGACCCAACGCTCTGATTTGCGCGGAAACGGTCGAGATCGGCTCCACCAAGAGAGAAGTCTATATTAATTACCTCAAACACATCGGCGGCCTCATCTGTCTCACCTCATTCGCCAGTTACGTAGGCTGCCGCGTGTTTGACGTCGGTGGTGGTCTCTGGATCAAAGGCTGGAGTACGGACGCTTACCTTCCCGCGGCGCAGCAGACAGTATCCAGAAGAACCATTCGCATCGTGGTGTTCGCAGTCATCGGGTTGTTAACCGGGATCTTCGCATTTTTAGCCACCTCCGCCCTGAGTGTCGGAGCGATCAAGGCTGCCAGAAACTTGCACGAAAACATGATCAGATGCATCTTCGAAGCCCCCATGAGCTTCTTCGACGGTACTCCACTGGGAAGAATCCTGAACAGAATAGGCAAAGACGTTGACCAGCTCGACGTCCAGTTGCCTCTTACGGCGAACATATTTCTCGAAATGGTCTTCCAGTTACTCGCCATGTGCATGCTCATCAGCATTGTCCTCCCACAGTTTCTCCTCATCGCCGCACCTCTGTCGTTGCTCTACGTACCTATTCGGAGCCTCTACTCGCGAACGCTGCGGCAGCTGAAGCGCCTGGAGTCTGTCACCAGATCACCCTTGATCAACACACTCGCAGAAACACTAGACGGCCTCAACACAATCAGAAATTACGGTGCTGAAAAGGTTTTCTTCGACAGGTTCGTAGAGGAAATCGATTCCGCGCAGAACTGCACATTTTGTCTCCTGCTCTCTAAGCAATGGATGATCAGCCGTCTAGACCTTATCGGGTGCTCCATGGTGCTCGCCACCTCTTTCCTCATCGTCTACTGGAAGGGCAGCATGTCTCCTGGTACAGCCGGGTTACTGCTTTCCTATACGTCTTCACATCGACGTTCGCCTTCAATAACTTGGTCCATTTCGCTGCCGGCGTGGAGACCGCCATAGTTTCGTCCGAGCGTGTAGAAGAGTACTCCCAGGTCGAGAGCGAAGCCCCACGCCACGTAGAACCGAGCCCGCCCGAGGGCTGGCCGCAGAATGGAGTCATCACGTTCGTCAACTTCAGCGCCCGGTACAGAGAAGGGATGCGGCCTTGCATACGGGACGTCAACATAGAGTTCTTGGCATCCGAGAAAGTTGCCATCGTTGGACGGACAGGCGCCGGAAAGTCGACGCTGACCTTAGCCCTCTTCAGGATCATCGAAGCGACAAAAGGCTCTATTCTCATTGACGGCGTCGACATTTCCGAAGTTGGACTGCATGATCTAAGGTCCAGGTTGACCATCATCCCTCAAGACCCGGTTCTCTTCAGTGGTACCTTGCGGATGAACCTGGATCCCGAAGACCAGTACGATGACACTGATCTGTGGCAGGTCTTAGAACAAGTCAACCTGAAGGGTCGCTTCGCAGAGGGCCTCAAGACCGTTATTTCTGAAGGCGGCACGAACATAAGCGTGGGTCAGAGACAGCTCGTATGTCTCGCCAGGGCAGTACTCAAATCAACCAAGATCCTCATTCTGGATGAAGCCACAGCGGCCGTGGACGTCGAGACCGATGCTCTCATACGAAGGACCATCAAGACGGTGTTTAGGGACAGCACAGTGCTGACGATTGCTCACCGTCTTAAAACCATTTTGGACTCTGATAGGATTGTGGTGATGGCTGACGGGGAAGTAATTGAAATGGGCTCGCCAGAGAATCTTTTAGCTGATCCCAATTCTGAGTTTCATGCGATGGCTCAAGAGGCTGGTATTGTGTGAATGTACTCTATATTTTCATTCAGAGGTCTACATCATTTTCTTTTTAGTTTTTGTTATATTTCTAATTCGTTGTATGAAACGAAATGAACGACTCCAATATGGTCTGATATATCTCTAAGAGGTTCGCAACAAACGAGTCAATAAATACCTTGTGGCCCTATCACTTGTTGGTACATATGCCCTTTGACCTCAGTGATAGAAGTATTATGCCATTTGCACCAAATTCAAAGGCATGAACAAAAATGTGCTGCATCTTGAGCCAAATTTATGCCATTTTTGCTAAGAATTACGCTACACCTGAACGTAGGTGGAAAAGGTTTATTACTGGTCGATTCTAATATTCGGAGTAGAAGGAAAGGAACGGTACAAATCCTTACACCACAGTCTCTTCTCACCGTATTCGCCTCGAGACCCAAAATTAATTCGGGGGAAGCGTGCTTTTGTTTATCTGTGGCCCTCTATGAAACACGTTGTGATTCCCTCTGTCCACAATGCATGTGTAGACAAAGCATGTACACTAACGGCACTGCACGGGCAAGGGTACAGAGCACAAGTTCTTCGCAGTTGATTCCAGTGCACGAGCACTGCATTGGTGCCTCCCATGGCTTCGACCTCGCGTCCGTAGCATTTGTTTTGCTCAAGTGCACGTATACAGTTTTGCTCCCTTGTTACACGCGGGCACACTTAACTGCACTATACGCTAAGCCACAGTTACCACACAATACTTGCGGACAACATTCTGCGGCTATGCAGTCAAATCTATGGGCGCACGAGCGCTGGAGCACTTTGAGCACCCATCGAAGCAGTGTACGCACACTCTTCACTTCTAAAATAGCTATTCGAGAGTATAGTGCGTAACTGTGGTGACAGTTAAAGGTGTGTTAACTGCGGTTAAAGGGGCCGTGAAACGTTTTCCCGAAATTCAGAGCTATATGTGTATTTGGAATCTTTATCCTTTATTGCATAACCCACGTTCATTCATTTGATCGTCCGGATTCATTTATTGGCGCAAAAAAGATAATTTCGGTTTCTCGGGGAGCTTCCCTCTCAGTTCTACAAACACGTCATCATAAGTAACCAATAGGGAATTTTTGTTGTCTGCGCAAGATGGCGACGTAGACCAGAGCCGTTTATTGAGAGAGTTTGGCCATACATTGGTTTGAATAGGCGAGCATCTCGGGGCCAACCACAGGCCGCGAAACAGCCCCTAGCGGTGGTCGTGTGCTCTAAATTTGTGACACAACTATACTTCGTTTCACCTTATGTGCGAGCGAAGGCAAAACTGGAAGCGCGAGCACGGAAGCTCCGTGCGTTCAGGCTTTGCTCGAGCGCGCGAGCTGGGGAGAAATGCAAAAAGCGCTGGTCTCGCGCTTCTAGCTTTGGCTTCGCTCGCAGATAAAGTGAAACGAAGTATAATTTCAGCCGTGCCGAGCGGAACTCCGCGTCTCAAGACGCTCGCGCACCCCACCCTTTGCACTGCTTTCTTTCAGCCAGTCTCAGGACGCTGTTCTAGCAGTGCAGACAAAGGCATGGGCACGAGCGCGTGGCTTTGGAAAGTGCCTCCTATGCACTAGGTCTCGTACAAACAAAAGCGTTTCGCTGAGCTAGGCTCACGCGCCTGTGCCTTTGTCTTCACTGCAGACATTTGTGAGATGGAGTAGAGGTCTCCTGATTGGTCGACGCTGTGTCACAAATTTAGTTTACGCTCTAAGCGTGGGGGGAATATTCGGCGCTGGCGGCGGCCTTTGCTCCGCCTATTGTCCAAACTCTCCTAATATACGGCTCTGGACCGGACTGAACACTGATCTCTATGACAATAGACCGATCTCACCAAGCGTTCGGCGCATGCGTGACGCCGCCATAACTTTAGTTCGCGGGAGGCAGGCAGCAATGCACAAGACGGCTCGTGCCGACTCATGCTCCACACGCGCAGAGCTCCAGCGAGGTTGTCGCACGTGCAGAAAGACTAAAGGCCGGTTCAGACACTTGCGTTTGAGTGCGGTTGACTGCGTTGCGTCGAGAACCGAAAGCGAGTCACCGGCACATCTGTGCTTCGTATGAAGCGTGGAATCCAATTCAAGGAATCATCTCGGCACGCGATAGAAGCAGCAGGGATGTCCTGGTTTCTCGCCGCCGCAACGCAGTCAAACGCAGTCAAACGCAACTGTCTGAACTAGAGTTCCTGTATAGGCTCCCTACGGGAGCCAGAGTTGCGCGTTCACGCATGGCATGTGGATCCAGATCCTCACGTGACTGAATTCGGCGAATAGCAGCGCCGCGCGTTCGAGGCGCGCGGCGGGCTCAAAAGCCTGGGAACGTACGCCGGGGCGCGTGCAACGTCTACTTTGCTGCACGACACTTGATACGGCTCCTCACGTGATCGGATCTCGGCGAATAGCGGCGAGGGCGGCACGCGGCATGTGGAATCAAACGCGCAACTCTGGCTCCCGTAGGGAGCCTATACAGGAACTCTAGTCTGAACAGGCTTAAAGCTCCCTCGATGCATTGCGGCAGCGGTGGCGTAGTCAAAGGGCGCGTTGAGTCGGCGCTCCTTTACTCCTACTCCGACGCTCCGAGTTTCATACTCCGAGCGCAGGAACTAAACGGCGCATAGCGTACAAGAGTGCGACGCACCGAGGCTGCGTTCCAAACCTACTTGAATGGATCCGAGTTACCCAGGCGGATTATGTCACGTGACAACAAAAATAGAGAAACGCTGGACGCGAGTAGGTTTTCGATAACCATTTTTACCCTAGAGTTAGATCGAGTAAGTTTTGGAATACGGCCAGAAACTATCGACGGGCCACACGAGCTCCTTCCGACAGTGGATACGGGTGGCAGAAGCCGAAAATATTTCGAAGATAAATAATTAGGCCCGTGTGCAGCGGCAGAATCTATAGCAAAAGAAACGGTGACGTTATGAAGTTTCTACGAACGTTTTAATATCCCTGAAAGGTTTGAAGACTCGCTTCGGTGCACATGTATGGAAGGTTACCTTGGCCGATCTATTTATTGACCATGCATGCCGCTCTGATTTAAATTAAAGAGAACATTCTTGAACCCGCTCGTCGACGCAGGAAACCTTCAAATTTGTCAGATTCCCTGGTTCCGTCGGTTCCGTCTCGCAGCGAGACGGAAGCTACGCCGATACCGGCACACCATCGTTCGAGAGCACGTCAGTTCGTGAACAAACCTCTCCCGCAGCGGTAACTGCTGTTTTGGCTTTCCAATCTAAGTATCTTCATTCGCTGCGGCTGGGCTAAGCATTCTAAGCAGGGCAGCGGTTTGACTGTCTTTTCATCACAACTTTTCTGTCGCCGAGCTATCGGCACGCTCGTTCGATGGATCAATATGTTTTCAAGCAAGACGCACGAACAAACCTTTTCCTCAACGCTCACTGATGTTTCGGCTTTTAAATCGCAGTATCTTTATTCGCTGGGTTACGCATTACAAAAGGGACAGCGGTCCGAATGTCTCATCTCCACAACTTTTCTGTCGCTGTGCTATCGGCACGCTACCGTTTGATAGATGTTTGTCTTTTTCAGGCGAGATGCACGAACAAACCTTTTTCGGAAGGCTAATTTCTGTCTTGGCTTTCAAATCAAATCGTTTTTACTTGCTGGATTAAGCACTAATCAACTGAAAAGGGGCAGCGGTCCGGCTACGCTTTTCGTCTCGACGGCCTCAACAGCAGCGCAGCCATCTTGCTTGTTTACGTGACGTCACGGAGCGCGAAGAAGCCACTCGCGCTCCAAGAAATTCTCGGTGCACGAAGAGCGCGCTCGAGTGTCAGTCTCCAGTGGCACTCCTGTCCGTTTAGTGAAAGGAGCGCCAAACTTTTGCGCTCCGGAGCACGGACTTAACGCGCCCAAACTGGCTGGTGAGATCGGTCTATTGCTGGATCGCGCTTCCCCGCACCGAAAATGGAGCCACCGTCGGCCATCTTACGAGATATGCTCTAGCGCTGTCAAGCCTAGACAGTTGCCATGGTTACCGTGTGTAGGTCACGTGACAACAGAGACAACCGCCGCCTTGACAACGCTTCCGCGGAACCGGTAAGATGGCCGACCGGTGGCTTCAATCGCGCAATGGGCTCGAAGCGGGGAAGCGCGATCCAGCAATTGTCATAGAGATCAGTGGGACTGAATGACCACAGACAGAGCGTCAGATATCGCCTCAACAGCGGCGCCATAATGACGTCACGCAGGCAAGTCAACGAAGGAGATCTGACGTCTGATATTTCGCTCCGATAACTAACATGGCCGACCTCCCCGAGCTCCAGCGTCGCCTCTTACAACGCAGTCGGCTCCTCGGTTTTGAGCCGTGGAGCGACAGCCCATTGCGTCAAACGGGAGACCGTTCGTCGTCCGACAGCGATAGCAGCGGCGACGACATCGACTGCGAAGGTACGGCTTGTGCGGGCTCTCGACATCGTTACACAAACCCAACGACGGAAGAAATAAATGCTAGTAAAGAAAACCTCAATAAAAAGGTGAAAAAATACTTCTACAGTGGCACTAGAAGAACGTGTCGATACGCGTGACCAAAATAAAAATTAAAATTATTTTTTTAATTTTTATTCTTTGGTTGTTAAATCTTTGGTTGTTAGTCAGCGTATGTCCTGTGTCTTTCTTCTACTTTGTGTCCTGTCCCTTTTGCGCTGTTTCTCATCATGTCGTTCAACCAACCAGCTCAGCAAGGTATCCTGTTACAGTAGATATGCGCTGCGCAGCCCGCCAGACGAGCAGCCAATAGACCCGTGACCCGGTTGTTACCATGGCTACCAAGCGACGGAAGAGTAGGATGCGTTTGAAACCGAAACTCAATCGCAATCACGTGATGCTGTATCGTGTAAATAATAAAGAGCGTCAATAAATGATTATTTGTTTTTATCATTTTCAATTTGTTATGCGAACAATAAATAAAGTTTAATATCTGTTTCGCTTTATATATCACTTATGATGACGTTTTGTTGCCTCTGGTTCCCACACCGTGTCGTATGGTCGTTTCAGAATCGCCGAAACTTATGATTTTTAAACCCGGTTTGTAAATTCCAGACGCAATATTTGGCCGCAAAACATAGAAAAGAACATCTTTGGGCTTTAATGAATATAAGAAAATTAAGATGAGGTCAATACATTTTTGTTTCATGGCCCCTTTAAGGGGGCGGTGCAACAATTTTTGTACTTTGCGCGAATACCGCTTAGAGCGAATCCGTGACGTTTATGACCAATAAAACACGCCTTCGTTTGTCTCACGACGCAATAGACGTCGCAGAAAAAAGTAAAGAAAAACGATCAGCGCTCACCCTCTCAACTCACAGCCAGAACAAGAGGCCACGTGATCTGGAGCCGATTATACCAATAGGAACCGTGCACATCTAATTCAGGCCCCGACCAGGGCGCCCCTAGCGGCAAACCGGTCCGTTTCACCGGGGAACTTCTGCCAGTCGCTGTGTTGGTTGTGCGTTGTAGCGGGTTAGTGCTTAATTTCGAAGTTGGTTGTGCGTTGTAGCGGGTTAGTGCTGTAATTTTTAAGGTAGCTATTCCGCACTAAGAAAGCCACAACAATTGATGCGGCAAACAATAGGCGACCGCCGCGACGCGGCCGGCATAGAAAAGGTGCGGATCTAATTCAAGCCCCGACCAGGGCGCCCCTAGCGGCAAACGGGTCCGTTTCATCGGGGAACTTCTGCCAGTCGCTGCGTTGGTTGTGCGTTGTAGTGGGTTAGCGCTGTAATTTCCAAGGTAGCTATTCCGCTCTAAGAAAGCCACAACAATTGATGCGGCAAACAATAGGCGACCGCCGCGACGCGGCCGGCATGCTCGCTTCCAATTCTACTTCTGGAAGCGCGAGCGGCGGCTAGCCTTGACTGCATTGACTGGGGCACTCGCTGCACGAGCGCTCGTGCAGCCACCGAGGCTTCATCCAAAGCAGTTAGCTCGCGCTTTTAGCATGCGCGGTTAACGAATTCAATAGTCCATGCTAAGGTGAGACGAAGTATAGACGCTTTGCACACACGCCAGGTTACAGCCGCCATTGCTGACCTTTTCTTGTCTTACCCAGACGCCGAGCCAGTGAAGCGGGCGTTGCCGAGCTTCCACAAAGGCTAATGCTGCGGAGAAGGGCAGAGTAGCAGTCGCCATCTCGTTTAACAAGTTGGAAATAAAATTAACAGGGTGATTTTATTTATACAAATACGCAAATACAACAATATTTTGCTTTCTTGTCATGGTCTTAAAATTAAGATTAGAGTCACCCCTAGTACGTACGGCCAAGCGTTTTGTCACGTTTGTGTTCTAAATAATTGTATTTTCAAAAATGCCTCAAAACGCGCTAAAAACAGTCAAAACGGTCATATTTCTTGATTTTAATAAAAATCTTCAGCGCTCTAAACGAAAACTTCAAGGGCCGTACAACCTTCATTACGTTATCATAAGTAACCACCAAAAGAATGAATACTATCGTGCATTCCTGAAACTCAGGTTTGTGTAGCGAAATTTTCGCATTGAGTGACGAGCGGTTGAATCCCCCTTAAAGGGCAACTCCGCTCAATTCCGAAGATTTCGGGATAATGAGTGATTTCGAATCAAAAAGCCCTAGTAAAAGACACTACGTCGTTTGCTTCGCGAAAAATGGGATATATATTTTTAAATCTAATTTTAAACGCGAGCGGAAATCGAAACCGAAACTTCGGCTCCGTCCGGCAACATTGGCCTCGGGCCGCCAAGTACATGGCCATCACGTGGTACTAGATGTCACGTGATCCTCGGCCCAACGACGGGCGGGATGGGGACGGGCGTGTGGCAGGCGCGAGTGTCGTCTGCTCTGCACCGCACTCTTTGCCACGTTTTGGTGTCTACGGCATTCGACGACGTCTGCACAACTGCGGCATAAGTCTGCGCACGTGGTGTCCATAGTGTGGACGAAACTCCGAGAGACAATAATCACAAACGGTGAGACGACGACACTGGTTGTGACGCGAAAGACGGCGGTAACGGCGGGACCATGGCGGGTGGCCGGTCTGCTCCCAAGAAGCGCGCTGCGCAGGCGCGTACGCCAATCACGTGGACACCGCTGAGCGCAGAGAGGCAACGTTGCTGACGTCATGCGCTATGCTCGATCGGAGAGGTAAAAACAAGCAAAAGGGGGCCATGAAGATGACGTTTAGCTCAATGTTGGCTCCGCCCATGCCGTAGCCTTGACTGCGCTGTTGGTTGCGCCTGAATTCGCCCGCTCGAGTCGGCCGATTTCGGCAACTTGGCGAGTTGCAAAGTTTGCCGGATCTTTTAAGAAACATTTAGACAGAACTGCGTCGTAATATTTGACGTGTGGTCTTCCTAGGCGTTACTGAAGAGGACTGCATTGTTTTTTCAAAACCAAAAATGAAGCGGAGTTGCCCTTTAAGACCTCCGACTTTCAAGCGTAAGTCTTCCAAGAAAAGCATGAATTCCCAGCAAATTTATGCCGGGGGAGGAAGCATTGTTCAGGGTTATGACCCCGACGGAATGGAATTTGCTTCGATTTTACCAGCAAGTGTAGCGCTTCCCGAAGAAATCCATCAAGATTCCCATAATTTTGGGCAAGGAAGAATGGATACCGAAGGAAGTATCAGCAAACGCCATTCCGGAAAAGCGTCATAATTCAGCAGCGACGTCTGGTAACGACTGGATCGAGGTTGTCTATTCCGACAAGAAAGTAAAGTCACCGCCACCTTATTCGATTCCTGGAGCCTGAGTTGCGCGTTCACACCCGGAGCGCCGGCTTTCCTGCACGGCATCTTGATCCCGCTCCTCACGAATAGCGGCGCCGCGCGTTCGAGGCGCGCGGCGCGCTCAAAAGCAGGGGAACGTACGCCGGGGCGCGTGCAACGTCTACTTTGCTGCACGACACTTGATCCGGCTCCTCACGTGATCGCGCAACTCTAGGCTCCCTTAGGGAGCCTATACAGGAACTCTAACAAAACCCAACAACGAGCGCCGTCTATTAGATCTCAGATTCGGCTGCCGAGTTTGCAAGAATTTGATCACAAGGTGGTCATAAAGCCCAAGCAACCGATCCGATCTCAAAGAGTACCGCATGTTCATTGGAAGAGCGGTTCAAAGAGCACTCAGCGAGGGGAACAGCGAATCGAGAGTGATTGTGAGACTCTTAGAAGCTCAAAATCTCATCATGGCTGCAACCAATGACTGGGAAGAAGCAAAGAATATCGCCAACGTCCAGCAACTCAAGGTCCAAAACAACGTGTTGCTCCAAGTAGAAGCCCATCACGTGGTTCCTCAAGAATCCGCGTGCAGAGGCGTCATCTTGGGTGTATAGATCTTTATCACGGACGAAGAAATCTCTAGATTCACGCGAGCTCCACCTGGCTACGAGATTCTCAACGCCAGAAGAATGGGCAAGTCAAAAGCTGTTGTCATTACCTTCAAGGGTAACGAAGTGCCAAGATCCATCGAATTCGACTGGAACCAAATACCTTGCTTTATGTATAAGAAGACCAAGGCGGCTTGCCTGAACTGCGGCGAAGTCGGCCACAGAGCTGGGTCCTGTCCCAAACCCAGAGCGTACGCATGCACCATGTGTGGCACTCCAAACACTGGAGGATCACCCGAGTGCACACCCAAATGCGCTTTGTGTGGCGGACCTCACCGCACCTACGACAAGACCTGCTAGGAAAAGTTCTACACCCCAACCACCAACCACGTTTCGTCCACTGTGACGGCGCAAATGAGGGGAAGAACAGGGAAAAAACCACAACCGTCGGCGACCAGGGGTCAGTCTCGTTCCCAGTCGAGAAACCGTTCGACGATAGTAGGAGCAGAACTAACGCGTGGAGCAAAACTCTGAATAGACCACGAAGCAGCTCCAGGTCTAGACAGAGAGCTCTGACCACCGACTATGAGGTGGAGGAGGCTGAGGTTGCCACCATTAAGCCTCGACAGAAAAAGAACAAAAAAAAAAAAGACGGCAAAAAAGGTCAAAAGGATCCGTTACAATGACGACGACCTTCCCTCCCTTACTGGCGGTGGTAAACAAAGCACAAGAGAAGAGGCTCGTCAACTCAAGGAGGAAGTTTTCGAATTCAAGAAAGAAACTGAAAAGAAGAGCATGTTGGAGAGCAACGCTTATAAGAAGGACCTCATGGACCTTAAGACAGAACTTCCTCAAAAGTTTGAAGAAGTGGATCGCAAGAATTACGACATCCAGAAGCACTTAACTGCAATAGAAGAAAGGCTCAAAAGCTGGGACGCAATGATCAAGAACTTTTTCCAATCTCAGACCCTTAAACGGAAAAAAAGCCGGAGGCGAAGAAAATGAGTCGAGTGACTCAACTCACTAGACCTCCATGGCTACATAACTCAAGATTTGGCAATGGAACTGCAGGAGCCTCCGCCGCAAGCAATCTAACCTCAGTTTGCTGGCGACGGAAAAGCAACCTGCGGTCATCATGCTTCAAAAACAAGGTATAAATTCGGCTAAATTAAAGGACTACTCTACACCACATTTGAAGAAGATTCGTACGTTTGCATTCTCGTTCATAAGAAATTTACTGCGACGAAACACGTGCTTCCAACCAAGACACCTCACAATTGCATGGTTACCTTGATTTCACAAGGAAAGCAGAAGAAGAATGCCTTCCACGTACTGAACGTCTACAGCAATCCCAAATCGCCAAGAGACTGCGTGCAAAAACTTTTTAAAGAGGCCCTCAAAATTTCTGGACATGATCCGATAATCCTTGGTGGAGATTTTAACGCGGCACACACTCTCTGGGGGTATCGTTACACGACACACAAGGGCAAGAGGATATTCAATACCATGTATCAAGGACTGACCCTTTTGACGGACCCCACCACACCGACGAGGACGGGCACGAGCTCGTGTAGGGACACCTGCCCGGACCTTCTTTCGTCAAGAACGTCAAAGACGCCAAGTGGGAACCAACGAAAATCTCGGCAGCGACCACTTTATCCTGGAGACGACGGTCACCTGCACCTCAGTCAAGCCCAGGAAGCTCGGTCAAGTTAAGATTATAGAGTGGAACAAGTGGCGCGAGCACAGAGGTGTCTCCACTAGCACCATCGAGGACATCGGGTCTTGGACTAGGGAAGCCGTCAGCAGCACGGCAGCCTACACCAAGGTCCTCACGGTGGACGAGGAGACACCTTGTGTAGATCCGCATCTCCTTCATCTGTGGAACGCCAGACGGTCACTCACCAAGAGGTGGAAGAATCAACGCCTCAACAGGAAGCTAAAAATAAAAATCCAGGAGATTAGCCACAAGGCAGAGGAGTACACCCAGAAAAGGGGTGCCAATCGGGGATAAAATTGTTCCTTACGCCAAGGAAGACCAAATTCAAATAGAAAATTGTCAAGAACTGTAGGAATGATATGTTGACATCGGTATCTATATACAAGGCTTCCGCGAGAAAACCGAACCCTGTTCTTCGCCCCGCAAAAAGAAACTAGACGTCGCGGAGAGCTCGAACTCCGTCAGAACGTAGCCCCAGCCGTTCGAGGAAGATGCCAAGGTTTCAGCACCAACCGTTACCTTATTCAAAAGTTATAAGCGATTTTCTGGAAATTTCAATGGAAAAATGGCGGCCGACGGAACTCTCGAAGGCATTGCGCTCTATGGCGCCAGAAACCGAAAACGGGCAAAAATGGGCCCCATTTTTTCGATTGAAAATTTCAGAAAATCACATATAACAATTGAATAAGATAACGGTTGGTGCTAAAACTTTGGCACCTTGCTCGAATGACTCTACGTTGTGACGGAGTTTGAGCTCTCTGCGATGTCTAGTTTATTTTTGCGGTGATAAGAACAGGGTTCGGTTTTCTCGCGGACGCCCGATATATACTTCCAACGTCTGTTAGAATAGTATTATGCAAATCATTATTTTATTAAAAAAAAAAATGTTGTGAGTAAATGCAAATGTACCTTATCTTTCGCACACGGAAAACCTGTTTAAAACATAATATACCCAGTATTGACAATCTCTATAACTATAGGCTATCCATAACACTTAGAACAGAATTTCTCTATAATACTTCGTCCCTGGAAGAGTTGTCTTGCTCAGAACAACATATCGTACTATACCAAATTCGTAATCCTGATTACTGGCACGTCGACGTGTCGGCTAAACACTGGAAAAGAAATATTAGCACAGCGAATCCCAAAACTTCTAAATGTATGAAGGTGTGCTTACAGATGGATTAACTCTGGGGGAATTGCGCTCTGTCAGGTTTTGCATATATAGAGGGATGTGATACTTTTTTTTTTTGTCTCAGTTTGAACGTATATTTTTTGTTGATTTGCGATTGTCGAATAACATGGTGCTCAGTGACTTTTTCTATTTTCTACGTTTCTCGTTTTGCGATTAATTATGTACGCTTTTGTGTTGTTATTGGGGGGGGGGGGGGGGGGGAGGGGGGGGGGTTGTGTGGATATTTATACAGCGAGTCATTGGTCAGCTACTTTTAATGTTGCGACGAGTCACTCGCTGTAGATGAGCAATTTAGCCAGTGCAGTACAACCGCTAGCCTGGGGTCTTTAACGTGCACCACGCAGTAGTGATACACGACCGCACGCCGGTACGATGCTCATCCAGATCGATTTTTGATATTGATTTCCTGAAGCTGCTGCACAATGTACTGGGACGAGGATTCGTCAAATAGCGTAGCACGGCTTTTTTTTTTTTTTTTTTTTGGCTCTACCATTACATGTAATGGAAATAAACTATGTTATGATTATTATTATTACTATTTTGATTATTATTATTATCACCAAAGATCGCTTTAGAGCGTTCTATCTCGCCAAAAAATGCTGTCCATAGAAAAAGTTGAAATATTTAGGTGCATCAATCGTTCCGGGAAAGCGTGTTTTTGTTTGGCATGGAAAGAGTGGAAACCGTTCTTCGGGGAAAGAAAACCCAAAACCTGCAAGCCGCAAAAAATGTAGAAGAAGCCTCACCAACAAGTGAAATTTGTCGTGTGTGTGTGCGTACGTTTTTTTTATGTGGTTTGGCGCTAGGTAGGTATAGCACAATTTTATTGAGCGCAGTGCATACAGGGGCTAGGCTCATCTGCCCGCCTAACTATACAACACAAGGGCTCGACAGTAGGAAGGGAAAAGGGGATGGGCATTTATGGGAAGTAAAGGTAAGGTTGCGTTACAATTGGGTGCGCCTCTTGCGGAGTTCGTCTTGAAGGTGGCAAACAACTTGTTCTGTCCTGTCTATTAGGAGCAGCTGGATGCGCAGCTCATCTGACTGCAGAAGGGACGTCCAGTGAGGAACGACCTCTTCTCCTCGGTCATCGAGGTGCCTTTGGAGTTCCTGTGGGGGTTGAAACTTCGGGCATGACCAAAACATATGTCCGATCGTGCCATCCGGGGGTGGGTCTTCGGAACCACAGCATCTCGTACAGGACCCATCGAAGAGTAGGGGGTGAACTCTATGGAGGAATCGTGGGGTCTGGATGGAGAGTGTCTGAAGCTGCCTCCATCGCCTGGCTTGCTGGTGGTTGAGCTCCGGGTGTGGTGGCGGGAGAACACGTCTCCTCTCCCTCTCAACTCGTGTGGCATCGCAGAAACGCGTCGGGGCTTCTTCCGTTGCTGGTGCCGCATAGCTGTGTTCCCCGAGTGAGAATGCTCTGCCTCCCTCCTCCTCACAGTCCCGGCTTGTAGCTACTCGGGATGCGAGAGAGTGGGCAGCTTCGTTCCCCTCGTGGCCCGCGTGTGCGGGGACCCAGACCACGTGGTACCGGCTGTTCTTGTCCCTGGGGGCGTGGAAGCTTCGAAGGATCTTGCGCGCAGGAGAGCCTATCCTCCCATACAGGAAGCTGGTTGCAGCCGTCTTGGAGTCTGTGGTGACGGTGCCTCTGCTGCCTGTTCTACTGGCGGCAAGGAGCCCTATGGCAATGGCCGCCTCTTCTGCTTCGTGGATGTCGCATGCCTTGATCGTCGCTGTGTACGATCCGCTGATGTTGTGTACGACTGCGACGTAACTCTTGGAGCGGTCCGGGTATGGACTGACGTCCACGTGGAAAGCCCGCGGGTCGTCTTCCTGCAGTCTCAGCAGCGCTCGGGCCTTGGCCTCTCGTCTCTGCTTATGGTGCGTGGTAGACATGTTCGTTGGTAGGGGTCTGACCACCACGGCACGTCTCCAGTCTGGTTGCATGTCCCATTTGGGTGGGGGTACGTCCTTATAATCGATGCCGGCTCTGTGTAGAGTACGACGACCCGTCGGGGTGCGCGAGAGGCGGGAGATCTGTGCCGCTCTCTGCGCATCGCAAAACTCTTGAAAGGTGTTGTGGATTCCTAACTGGTCGAACCTCGCGGTTGACGTGTGGTTGGGGAGCCCCAGCGCCACTTTGTACGACTTGCGAATGATGGCATCTATCTGTTTGCGTGCCGTCTTGGGGAGGTGCATGTACGGGGCCGCGTACGTGACGCGACTGAGTACGAAAGCCTACACCAGTCGACAGGTGTCTTGCTCTCCGAGGCCATATTGCGCGCCTGAAACTCTACGAATCAACCTGGTGGTGTTGTCAGTGTTTTTGCGTAGAGTTCGCACGATCTCCGACGATCTGCCTGTATGGAGCGGCATACCGAGTACTCGGGTAGCTGGTACCTTGGGGATGACTTGTCCGTCCATGAAGACGAATACTTTGGCCAGCGCCTCTTTGGCTCGGAGCCTGCTCGCAAGGAGCAGGGCACACTTCTCGGGGGAGCATTCCAGTCCCACGCTTCGGGCGACTTCTGCCACCGCGTCTGCTCCTGCCTGGAGGGTCGGGGTCATGATGGACGGTGGGGCGTTGGCCCACAGGATGATGTCATCCGCATATACGGCATGCTTGAGGTGCGGGATCTGTTCCAGCCATCTTGACAGCGGGGATATTGCCAGATTGAACAGGAATGGCGAGATCACCGCGCCTTGTGGAGGGCCCCTGCCAAGGCATGTCGGGAAGCTTGTATCAGACGCGTAATCCCCGAGCTTAATCTCTGCCGTCCTTCCCGTTAGGAATGCTTCCACGTACGTGTAGGCACGCCCACCGAGATTCAGGCGCGAGATCTGATCAACGATCGACTTATGGGAGACTCTATCGAAGGCCTTGCGTAGGTCAAGCGCCGCCAGGGCCTTCCACGGTCGTTGGTTGGAGAAAAAGTCCGTCGACAGCTGGAGGAAGACGTCTTGCGTAGACAAGTGCTGTCTAAATCCGTACAGGTAGTGGGGGAGAAGACAGTGTTCCTCCACGTAATCTTGCAGCCTGCGTTGCACTATGGCAGTTCGGGATTGCGTTTATAATTGACACCGATAGGAGGTATATTGTGATATTTTTCCAGTGATGCACTCTCGTCTAACGTACGATACGAGTACTTCGCTCCGGTGTGCGACCACCTTTCCTCTCCCCTTTGTTTTTTATTTGACCTAAATAACATGACACAATGTTATTAGTCTATCCGTTATTAATGTTTGTTTAGAAAATATGCGTCTGCTTAAAGTAAATAACAAACAAAATTATGAAAATGTTTTTCCATTTGAGTGCATTTTCTGGACAGAATGTCGCAGACTCCCAGGGCGATCTCATAACTGCGATCATCTTTCCAGCGATGCAAAGTGTCTCTAGAAGGATGAACGCTTATAATACAAACACAATAAAATAAGACACGATAAAATTACTGTTACCATATTCTGACTCGAAGAGTTCTTCTACAAAGATAAGCAAACGGCGTATTGGCGATGATATGTTTTGGTGGCGCCACCTCGCAGGCGTCCTCCTGTGACGTAGCTGGTAGAACGCGCCATGTCAAAGCATGGAGTGGCTATGTTAGTTAGCATCTATGGCATCTATGCCGATTAAAAACGGTTTATTTAATAAAGAAACATATGACGTTTTTGTGAGTGATTTTTCTAATGAATAACAGCGTCGGCCAGTTGCGGATCCTCGGCTGCTTGTACCGGTGGTTGTTCGACCGCATCGACGTACAGATCATCACCTTCAAGGTCTATTATGTCTGGGTAGTCGGAGACTGCTGGAGGAGTAGGAGCCGGGTCATTATCTTCGTTTTCTGTGATTATTATTTCCGGGAAGTCTTTGAGTGCAGGTGCAGGTAGAGGCAGGTTGTTATCCGTGACGTGTGATAACGTCCTGGCAGGCAACAAGACTGGCTCCTTCCCATCGGCTATCCGCTTCAAACGGTTGTGGTGTACAACCCGCCGCTTTCTTTTTCCTGTTTCTTCCTGGATTCTGTACACGTTAAGTACAGGGATTTCCCCAGACCCCCCCCTAGAGGGGGTTTAGACCCCCCCCCCCTCGTTTTTTCCGAAGGCACCCCCTTAATTCACAACGACTCCTATATTCGCAATGCCCCCCCCCCCCCCCCCTTCAACCCCCCCAAAAAAATTTAGACACCCCCCCTGATTTCAATTCCTGGGGAAACCCCTAGTTAAGTAGCTTCTTGAGGACTACATATGGACCCACCCATGGCAAATCTAACTTTGAAGAATGTCCTCACGGCACAGCGGTTGAATGTATATATATATAGAAGAACTCTGTCGCCAGGTTTGTAGTCTTCTTCACTGATTGTGCTGTCGTAGTGGCGCTTCTGTGCATCCTTTGCTTTCATGTCGTTCACGATTGCATGGTCGCGAGCCTTTTGTAATGATGTCCGTAGACGCGATGCGTGTTGTTCGTAATCGGACATCGACGCCATGTTAGTGTGGCCGTGCACGTCGAGTACGTCAGCTGGGATATTCATGTTCCTACCGAAGAACAAATAACAAGGACTGTAACCAGTCGACTCATGAACGCTTGAGCGATAGGACATCATGACGAGAGGGAGCATGATGTCCCAGTCAGTCTGTGTCTCATTGACGTACGCACTCAAGCTGTTCATCAGCGTGCGATTGAATCGCTCGACCAATCCGTCCGACTGGGGGTGGTAAGGGGAGGTCCTTGTCTTTCGGATGCCCAGAATTGAGCACATTTCTTGAAAGACGTTGCTCTCGAAAGTTCTGCCTTGGTCAGAGTGTAGTGTCGATGGTATCCCGTAGCGACTGAAGAAGTTGTGGACGAGGCTGTTGTCGACCTCCTTGCTTTCTTGAGTTTTCAGAGGGAACGCTTCAACCCATCGAGTGAAATAGTCGCTCACCACCAAGATGTACTTGTGGCCTCTTTCTGTCGTTGGGAACGGACCAGTGATGTCAATAGCCACGCGCTCAAAAGGGAAGGCGGCCGGTTCCTGAATCAGTGGTGCTCGTGGTCTGGGGTTTGGTGCCTTACGAGCGGAGCACTTAACACATCTCGAGCACCAGTCGGCTACACTTGGTGCCATTCGAATCCAGAAAAACCTTTCTGCGGCCTTCTTCAGTGTCTTGGCGCGCCCAAGATGCCCGCCCCCCGGTGCATCATGAACGGAGTCTAGGGTCAGCGGTATCCATGTCTTGGGGATCACGGGAACGGGGGTTGACTCTGGTGTTTTTGCCCACATAAGGCAGCCGTCGACGAGCCTTAGCTTCTGCCGGTTGCGAAAGAGCACTCCCGCGCTGCATCGACGAATCTCTCCTGCCGGCGTGCCTGCAAGCAGGGCGTCGATGATGGGCGAAAGCTGCGGGTCACGTCTTTGTTCTTCTCGAAGGTCTGTCACGGTGAATGAAGACTGTGCTACTTGTCGTGTATGGCGAACTGTTGCGCACTCTCAAGAGAGGGCGCCACCTCACCGGCGCGCGGGTCAGCGAGCAGGCGAAGAGAAGCCGGCAGGCAGAGACGGGAGCCGGCCAAGATGGCGTAACGACTGTAGTGAGGCGCTGCTGTAGTATCAATAAACATGTTCTCTTGAATGTTCGACCTCGGAAACATGACACTACTGTCATGAGCGCGACATGTTGGCCTTCATTCGTCGGGTAAGGCCGTCGGGACAACGAATCTGCATTACCATGTTGCTTTCCCGGCCGATGCGACACGATGAAGTCATACTCGCTGAGTTGGTCAATCCAGCGGGCGACTTGGCCTTCCGGTTCTTTGAAGCTGTGTAGCCATTGAAGCGCGCTGTGGTCCGTCCTGCAGGTGAATCGCCGTCCAAGCAGGTAGTGCCTAAAGTAACGGACGAAATAAACCAGGGCCAGCATTTCTTTCCTGGTCACACTAGCGGCGTTCAGGCTTCGTGAGGGTACGACTGCCGTAGGCGATTACCCTCTCGCTTCCCATCCTGTACTTGGGATAGTACCGCGCCGATACCGTTTTCACTTGCGTCCGTGTCGAGGATAAAGGGTAGGTCAAAATTTGGAAACGCCAGAACTGGAGAGTTCGTGAGGCGCTGTTTGAGCTCTTCGAAGGAGTCTTGGCACTGTCCAGACGAATTGAACTTGCTCGTCGGTTCCGATTCCCGTAGCTGAAATTTTGTGGCCCAGGTACAAAACGCTGTTGCTGAAGAAGCGGCACTTTGAAAGTTTCAACTTGAGACCTGCATCTCTCAACGCCTTCAGAACTTGTCGAAGGTGCATGACATGTTCGGCTTCCGTTTTGCTGAAGATGATAAGATCGTCGAGATAGCAAAGACAGAAGTCAAATTTTCCCACGATCATTTGCATCAACCGTTGAAACGTCGCAGGAGGGTTGCACAGCCCAAATGGAAGGACATTAAATTCGAAAAGTCCTTGATGTGTGGCAAACGCGGTTTTCTCTCGAGACCCCGTCGACATCTCCACCTGCCAATATCCTGACGCCAGATCGATGGTGCTGAAATATTTAGCACCGTTCAGGGCTTCGACAGTGCCATCGATCCTAGGTAGTGGATATGCGTCCTTGTGTGTGACCTCGTTCAGCCGACGGTAATCTACGCAGAAGCGCAAGCTTCCGTCCTTCTTTTTCACCAGGAAATCCAGGCGAGGTTCGAGAAGCCCAGTACCGAACTCTGCCGTATTCGGTGAAATGGTCCCGAGAACGATGATTGCGGTCCTCGGTGGCAGGACCGACGTGACAGAAAGCTGAACTCTTTGGGTCTGGGCACACGGGCTCTCTACTTGTCGTTCGAGTTTTCTTTCGCTGAAGTCAACCCGGAATCGGTGTTTTATTAAAAAGTCCAGTCCCAGGACGAACTCCTGTAGGATGCCGGGAATAACAATGACAGGATGGCTCACCGAGAGATCTGCAACCTCAATGTTTAAGCTGCATGTTCCCCAAACTTCGAAGGCGGCGCCGTTAAGGCCAATGACTCCCTCTCGGTGAGTGAACTCAAGGTCAGGGTTGTCGTGCGAGAGCTGAAGCCACTTGTCGCCTCGTAAAATGGTCGCTGACGACCCGGAGTCAACAAGCATGTTCATGAAAATTCCGCCCACTTGGGGGTGCGGAACAATTCCCTGATTTCCACGTTTTACGATTGTAGGGTTTTCACTTCGCAGTGGCGCACGCTGGTCAGAGTTTGCACACGATCTTGCGAGGTGGCCAGTACCGCCACACTGAAAACATCGTAGTCGCCTCAGAGTGTTTCCGCGGGGAAAGCTTTGGCCGTGCTCCTGGAAGTGACTCTGCGACTCGATGAAACTGTTCACTGTGGCGCGAAGGTCGGCCACGCTGCTGGTCAACGCCACAATGGGATCGCCTGTGGGTCGTGTAGTGGCTTCTGAAGTGTTACCCACGGCGGCGCACAGTATTGGTGTCCTCGTACCCGCAGACAGTTGCCCAATGGATGTTAGCCTTGAGGCTATCTCAAGAGCTTTCTCAAACGTTGCAGGGTCAGCGGCGAGGACTTTGTCACGCAGCTTGGATTGGAGACCCACAATGAACTGGTCCCGTATATCATCGGGTCGCCCACCTGTAGTGACACCTCTGGATACGACTGTCCAAAGAGGTCCACAAGGTCGTAGGCGTAGACGTCTAGGGCTTCCGTGGGTTGATGACTGCGGGACCGAAACTGTGCCGCAGACACAGCACGCTGGCCCGCCGACGCCAAACGAAGTGTCAACGCCTTCACCAGTGCGGGTAAAGTGGCCTTGTCTTGGTCGGGAAGATGCTCGAAGACGCGGAAGGCCCATCCTCGGAGGCGTGTCGGCAGGTACACCAACTTTTTGGCGTCGTCCCAACCGTTGGCTGCCGCGCAAGCGGAGAAGAGCTTTGCCCATGACTCAAAGCTTCCCTCACCGGTGAAGATGTCCGGGAGAACGGGGAATACAGGTTCGGTGGCCATCCCACCGCTGCCACCAATTGTAACGTGATGGCCAAAAAGCGACAGCGTTCGGTCTTAAGCGTGTTTCACATGCAGCGATTTCGGTCCTAGGGCGGCGCGATTTCTGCCGTCGCGGCGATCGTGCCGCTCAACCGCTGGTGCTGTCCAGAGCGCCGCGACGGCAGAAATCGCGCCGCTCTAGGGCCAAAACCGCTGCATGTGAACCAGGCTTAAAGCGGGTTTCACATGCAGCGATTTTGGCCCTAGAGCGGCGCGATTTCTGCCGTCGCGGCGCTCTGGCCAGCACCAGCGATTGAGCGGCACGAGCGCCGCGACGGCAGAAATCGCGCCGCTCTAGGGCCAAAATCGCTGCATGTGAACCAGGCTTTAGGCTATATATAGCCTAAAGCCTGATTCACATGGTGCGAATTGGCCTGCGATTTCGCAACTACGACGCCGTTCTTGCGACAAAACGCAGTTGCGGTGCGAATTTGACAAATTCGCGCTTCCGTATTTTGCCAAACTTTCCTTGCGACGCCGTTCTTGCGAAGGGACGGACAACCAATAAAACGCGGCTCGTGAAAGACGTCACGGTGGTCATAGAAACGTGGGAATGAAAAATACGAAAAAGGCGTCATCTACGTCGTCGTCTTCAAAATTCGCTGCGGGGGTAGGGCGGCGGATGTGCTCCTCGTGAGTTAATGTTTTTCGCCGGGGGATGTAAGTTTGAGTTCGGCATTGAAACGAATTGGCGTTTGCGTACCACGCGAGGGTTGTGGTTGCTTCCTTCGTAAAAATGCAGGCGACAATAATTGAGGCTTGTGTTCGATCCCTTTGCGTGTGTTACTCATTGCATAGTAGAAAGATTCTTTCTTCAAATCTGTTTGGAGTTGGCACGAAGGCCTGTCTAGAAACCGAGAAACGATGAACTGCATTTTGTAATTAAAGCTATTTGATAAAATCGAGTTTCACATTTTTACGGAGTGATGTAAACGCGCGAGACGCGAGCCAAGCGAGTGATAGATAAATCAACGCGGCGCCTTGATGGCTCCTTCCAGTGCTGCACAGCCATTTTCTTCCAAGGTCCTCACTGGGCACGCATGAAGTACATTGGCCCATCTGCCCTGCTTCTGTTGTTTCTGGTATGAAAACACATGTTCGAGGTCCACTGATTCACCAGCGACCGTGGCATGCTTTCAAGCGAGATTTCGTAAGAGCGCTCGTGGTGTGCACGCGCGTTCTCTGCCCCAAAAAAAGCAGTTTAAATTGACTATTTTTCGTCGGAATGGCCTCCGTAAAAACAATTCTGCTCCCAGCTAAGTGCTGCTACCCCCTTCCCCCTTCATTTTGGGATGGTACGAATATGAAAAATGCCTGTGCATTTCTCATACAAATCCTGTGACAGTTTGGTTTCGTGCATATTTTGTCGTTACTTCACCAACATGATTGTTTTGGCTTTCTTTTACATCTGGCAACCTTTTTGTTTTGTTTATGCCGTTTCCTTTATCTTTATTTTTAACATGTTCGCAATCGCTAATATTGTTGTGAACAAAAAAGAAGGCTAAACATTTACGTAAGCTTTTTCATGCTGACCTAGACTGAGGAAGTACAGAATGTGTTTTGCACGTTCATTCACACACACGATCTGTGTGTGGTCCAGCGTCGGTCCAGCGTGGCGTTCATTTTATACAAATAGGCTGATAAAACGCGTTCTATGTTAAGTAAAGATACGCTTGGGCATCATAGGCCCAACTAAAACAGGAAAATATCACCTCCCTCTGGGATATCAGCCGGTACGCTGTCGATTTACTTTGGGCAATACATGCCACAAAACGTGTCCGCCAGTTTGTCCGTAAAAGAGGCAAAAACCACAACCCATATTATACAAAAATATTTGACTGATTTACAGTCAACAGGTTCAGTGTGAAAATGAACTAGAGAGGTGACATTAGGCAGGGGTGATCCACGAAGAAATTTTTTATTACTGTCTTCAAATGTTGAAAGATAACAACTAACAAAACGAAAAAGTTGCGATTACAAAACAAACAAACAAAATCACGTTGCTTTAGTCTTGGGGTGCACTGGCGCAAAAAGGCAAATATCTGCGTTTTGCGCCGGTGCTGCGAGGCCGCCCACTCAATTACGCACGCCGCCGACGATCCGAGCACCCCGTATCAATGGCCGAACGAATTCGACCCCTACGTGGCCCGGAAGCTACAACGCAAACCACGATGAGAAGGAAACTCACCGTGTCTTCTGTAATAGTTTCGCCATAACCACATAACCTACTGCCCACCCCACACTGCAGAGAGGACGAATGCTAAGTTTATTCGGCGTCTATAAACACACTCCCTCTCAACACTAAACACCCTACAGCACGTTGCCGATCTCCCTGAACCCCATAAATGCGCATACTTCGGAGACTACCCAAATAACTCTCATACACCCAAGTTAAGGACTGCGCGTCAGTTCACGATCTTGCAGAGTGTGCACTGAAAACACTCGCCCCATTTATCCAACCAAGGAGCTGGGAGGATTGAGTCACTAATCCAAGGGCGGCAGAGTATAAACTATGGCTACTCCTACACTGTAAAAAATGGACCGTAAAATTTACGGTCAAATACCAGGCAGCTGATGCTGCCAAACTTGTACAGTAAAAATAACGGTGCACTGTAAATCTGGTTTACGATAAATTTAAACGGCGACCGTAGAAATCTACGGTCGCCGTTTAAACTTACGGTAAACCAGATTTACAGCGCACCGTTCTTTTTACGGTGCAATTTAAACGGCGACCGTTGATTTCTACGGTCACCGTTTAAATTTATCGTAAACCAGATTTACAGTGCACCGTTATTTTTACTGTATAATTTTGGCAGCATTAGCTGCCTGGTATTTGACCGTAAATTTTACGGTCCATTTTTATGCGACCGTAATACGTTGGAAACTATCTTACTGGACCACACCATTATAGTCATTTGAACCGCGTAAACCATACAGCGTAAAAAAAAAAAAAGCTCGGCGGAGTATTTTGGGGTTGTTGTGTTGCACTATTCAACTGTCTTTAATTGCGCATATCTAGAGTGAATAAGCAGTCATGCACAGACAATTTTGTCTGCGGCGAGGTCGGCTGCTCTAGCAGCACTCGATGCATTAATATTTCTGACCCGTGCTGTCAAAGGAAAGTAAAAGATGTTATATTTATTTGCATTTCCATTTATATTCCGACATGTCGTCGATTCACTGAAGAACCTTCACGTTTACGTATGTTTTCTCATGTTTTATTTGGGTTCCTCGTTCAGGGTTGATCCCAACATCTGTAAGAACAGATTTACGAAGTAGTTTGTTTACTACCGCAGCTCATAATACGCCAGTTAAAAAATAATTAGACAATAAATACCTAAATTGGCCAGTGACTAAAGCTTTTGAAGCACTGATCTTTCGAATAAGCCCAAGTAGCCTAGCACCCAGTATTGTAGGTTAATAATACTCCCCCATATGAACTTCTAAATTCACATACACTTTTTTTACCAATCTCACACCAGGTTAAGGACCGATCAGCCATTCACCTAATTACATATTTTGATGAGTTTTAAAATGCAAATAAAGAACGAAAGGGAATATCTGCCAGTTCTCAACTCTCAACGCAACACATTATACATTATATCATTATAATTTTGAACAGTAAAATAGATCATTAATATCTTTTTCTCGCTCTACACTAATAAATTGCTCTAAAATTAGTTGTCTTTATGTTAAGCAATTTCCACATCTTTGAATGGACACACTGCTGATATTATGTAACAAATATTTAATTGAACCACTTTTAGCAAGACCTCCACATCTTCGGGATATTGAAAATGTTAAAGTTCAGAAAATATATCCCTACTGGATCTAAAGCTGCAACAGCAGCCCTTGGAACTGATTTATCTTTTTGTTTCGTAAAAATTGAAAGTGGAAAGAAAAGCCTTGTTATTTTGAATACACATTTTAAGTCTTTTTGAACGAAGACTATAGTCGCCGGTGGCGTCGTGAGGCAGGTACCTAAGTTATAAAGGAGTCAATGCTATGAAGAGCTAATTATATTTGAATTTTAAACGAAAAGTACCACACATTAAAAATATTGTTTGGTAGCGTGTATTCGTACACTATCAAATATATGTCAGTAAGCGAAGGACAGGGAACACGAAATAAAATGATCAGACTTGCTTTTTATTCTATACTATCTCACCCTAGCATGGCTCTAGCATTGACAATAACTTTCGCAGCACAAGTTTTGATGCAAGCAATGGACATTCTAAAACAAGGAGCTCACGTCTGGAACAATTGCTGAAATGTATGTTAGATGAGATGAAATATACAAACGAACAAAAACACACCAAATGATGCCAAGAAGCACAAATGAGCTCAATACCTTTGAATAAACTCCAAGGTGGTTCAATCTCTTCTGTGTACGCAATCTTGAAAACATAGTACGCGCTGAATAATACAGCCAGTGCGTGGTCGAACATGTGAATTCCGTCCATCACAGTTATTCCATCAATGAAGATTGAGTGCATGCTGGCTGAGCAGATGCTTTCCCCTAGAAAAGAAAGTAATGATAAAACAAAAGGCGGGAAGGTAGATATAAGATGTAGTAAATTGCAGAACTATAACTGTAGTTCAAAATCATTATAAAATTATAGGCAATATTGATGACTTAGGGTTCGGAAAGTAATCAGTGAATGCTCACCATGAACTACAATGCTTGGGGAGATGGGTGGTGCATCTTGATTCATGTCAGTTACTGATTGGCCTTAGTGGCAGGCCCATCACAGAATTCCTCCAAAAGACCGGGTAAGTGGGATTCGTTTTGAGGCTCGGTAAATACCTGGCCCAGATTTGTTTTCTAGGGAGTATTTTAGTGTCTCTTTAACGGGGACATGCGGCGCAAACCGGTCCTTTTGGCCACGACTACGTCCCATGTACATACTCACTGTTTCCACATAAGTGCTTCCTCAAATATGCAGACCTCATCTGTTCTGGAAGAAAGACGGTAGCATTCAGGTACATAACGTTGTACTCAATGTCACGCATAACTGGGGTAGCCTCGACTGAACCAAGCACGTTTTGAAGGCTTTCAGCAAGTTTCCCGAACATGCGTTGTTTTACAAGAGATGCCGACGTTGAAATTCATAAATGGTTTTTTAAACGGTTGATACCGGCATAAGAAGCTTTCCGTTCAACTTCAAATAATAATAAAAAAAAACAAGATTGTATTTTACGTTTTTTTTTTCTTTTTTTCTTCCGCAGAGAGACATTCACACGTCGTAGTTATCATCAGGGGAATGCATCACGTTAACAGCACCGTCTTCATTAGAATCCGCACTAGTCGACCGAGTCGAAGGGTCCTCAACCTGAAGCCGGGCTGCAGGCGATGCGCCGTACCCAATAAACCCGTCCCTCGTAAATGCGCCCAGTTCAAATGTGCCGTGAACTATGATTTCACACCGAATACCTTCTGACAGTTGGAGCACGTACACGAACCCAAAATACCGTCAGTGATGTGGGTTTTAGATGTTTTAGCAAAGCCTCCCATGTGCGGCACTCTAAACATGCTGACAAAGTGCACTGAAAGCTTTCCAAAATCCTCGAAGCAAACCGAACTTACCCTTAGGCGTTCGAATGCCTATGTCTTCTCAGAATATGACACCTGAGAGCATCACACGTAACAAACTGGCGACAGCATCCTTCGTCCACACACGAAATATTTCGAGAACTGAAAACGTGCTCCTCGAATTGCGCAACCAGCAGCGTGCTTGAACAGAAACTACAAATTCTGCAAGTAAACATCTTATTAGGGTGTTGTATAGACCAGTGTCCGCGCCAATTCCAGGGCGCCGCCATGTTTATCTACGCTCGCGCCACCACGCGGAAAGAACTGGCAGGCAGGAGGGGGGGGCTGCGTTGGCGGCGTTGCTTTGCGGAGCTGGATGCGGCAGGCTGTCCGAATGCACCGACACATCGTGAAAGATGCCCTCACCAGAAGCCTCCGCGGCCCGTTCTTCAACAGGGAAGATGTCGTGAACATTCGAGAACCCATCTCGATCAAGAAAACAAGGGAAAACCTTTCTTGTCTTAGATGTTCTCGGTGTCTGCTGACCCTTGACATCCGCGTTTCATTGATACCGAAACCGAAACGAAGGTACAGTACCATTCGTAGCTAGCGTACGTACACGACGTAAACGACCTGCCGACTGATCACGGAGAAGTGACCACCTCTCTTGTATCCATCACGCACGCCAAACGTACGCATAGAAAAAAATTGTTGCTACACTGGCACTCACTCTTGAGTTCTTGCTCGGAGTGAAGTTTTTTCTTCTGAGTGCGACTGTACATTCTTGCCGAGAACCTGCATGGGACGGAAACTTGTGGAAGCCGTAGACGTCGCATCCGCACTCGCTTCTTAGGCAATTGTGTGACGGGCAGTGGGTGTCCAAAAGAACCCTGCGTTTCCTCTGGTTGTTCGTACAACCAACAACGGCACAGTGCCGTCCGGACGAATTGCACGGCGCTAAACAAGACCGACGCCGGCAACGTGCCAGTACTGCTAGACAGTGCTAGTACTGGGAAAAGTCGCAGTCTATCGCCCCCCCCCCCCCCCCCACACACACACACACACACACACGCTGCGAGCTTCTGGGTTCGAAACTATTAATTGCCAGTTCTAACGGATGGTACTTACTTGAAGTGGGAGCTGGAATTGTACGAGGTACCAGGAGACACTTACTATCGGGCAACGAAGCAGGGTGCCCGTGGGGGCGGAGTTTAGGAACGCTAATATTGTGACAGGCGATCAGTTATAATAACAGACAAAACTTCAACTCGTTTGTTCAGAAGTTCGCGGTGATATTTTATTAGCCCTCGTTACAGCACACCAAAGATCCTAGGCAGTGAAATTCACATCACGCAGGCTCGGCGTCGTAGTCAAATGAGCGCAGTCGACGACGAGGTGTAATGAGCTACTAAGCTTCACAAGGAAAATGCGCGTGGGAAAGTGTTTTGAGGCAGTCCAAAACACCGATCCAGCAGACGCACGTACGTACGTTTACTCCGGACTCCATGAACCCGACGGCGCAAGATCAAAGCGATCAAAGAGCACCGCCGCCATCGCCACCCGGTTTTCTCTGCACTTTGCGCGACAACGGCACTGCAACGGAGGGCACTCGCCTCGGTGCTAACAATCCGCGAAATAGATTAATTTGCCACTCTTGAAGCCATTCCAAATCATAAATAAAATACCTCGGCGTTGTAGAACATCTGACAACACAACGGTGCCGATCGAGCGCCTGCTCGGCATCGTCGTTGCTCGTGAAGGCCTGCTTATTTGTAGTTGAGACGATGATTCCACAGCTTTCGTGCCACTCGTGGTGCTTGCAATAACTTCGAAGGGCAGGAGAATCTTCTCACGAGGACGTTGAAGACACGCAACACCGGAGCCACCAAAGCAATCGTACAAACCGTCGCCATGTTTGCTTTTTCTTCGTCACTCGCGGCGCGGTCAACTCGTCGCGAGATGTTTTCTGGCTCGGCTTGATGGAAACCAACAGCGGCAAAGTGGCGTATGGACAAACGGCTCTCACATTACGGGCACTATACCCACATACCGCGGTAAACAGGACCGATGCCGGCGAAACGGCAGTCGGCACACCAGCGAAGAAGCCTTCGGCGGGTAGCAGCGGCGCAGGCCAACGCAGCCCCCCCTCCCGTGAGCGCCTGGGTTCGAGATTATTGTTCACTTCCGGAAGAGCACTTCCGGACAAAGGTCTATAGATGCCACCAACACACTATCCTTGCCAAGCAGGCAACAGATTGATAATGAAATACCTGTCTTGAGTATCCAGTTGCCTTCCGCTCCAAATTTTCAGGTGCACAAAAAGCCGGGAATGCCACGAACGAACGAGGACAAAATGGCGCGGAAACTGGCGGGAAAATGAACCGAACGTCCGCTTCTTCCACTTCTTCCCGCGTTGTCGGCGTTGTCCCAACCAAGGGCGCTTTCCTCCGCGAATCTCGCCCGTCGCATTGTTGCTCTATTGTTGGCTTTTAGCTGTTTTTGTTTCTTCTTTTTTTCTTGGCTGGCGCGGCGTCGCATGTTGAAAGGAAGAACAAAGAAAGGAGGTGAAGGGGTGAGAGGAGCCTCTCTGGGTTCCCGCAGCACCCGTCGCTGCTTCCGAAGGTCAAGCGTGGTGACCAATTAGCGATGCGCGTCTTTTCTTTCTGTTTTCTTGCTCCAAGGAGTTTTGCGTTTCCCTCTCGCTCTTTTTTGCTCGTTTACGGTGCATTTGAGGTAATTCCTTTTCACGGCGTACTCGCAGTTTTTATTAGCGTATACCGCCGTAAATTTAACGGTTATTTTTTACAGTGTAGTTAAGCACATTAAGAACGTACATGGACGAGGAGAACCCCTAATTTCATCTCTCTCCGGTAGCACCGGTCTTGGTATAATACAGATGTTTCACTATCTCTGCTCATAGTCCTAGTGGGCCTGACACGCAGGCCGTCTCACACCACAGCGCCCGTCCAAAAGTAGCTAACTCACAGCGGCACAGTATTGTTCTAATGATGGCCTCAGCTCCCTGTTCCAACGGAAATAGCCCAGACAATCCTCACACACAAAAACTTGAAAACTTTGGGATTTGTCGCGATACCCCTGACACTGTTTAGGATTTCAGGCCAGCGCGTTCCCTTTGCCATGACACTGCACCTTCCTTTACAAAGTACCTGCGGTACAGGTCTCTCAGGCAGTGTCCACTGTGTTGCGTTTTCGGGCAGATTGGTTTAGGTGCCGCGGTCTCAGCCTCGGCAGGTGGAACAACGCGTTCTTCTGCTGTGAGGCCTTCTTGTGCCACTGGTCATCAATAATGTTGCCGAAGTGATCGACTTTATCAGCATAGGCATCTGGCATGTGCAACTTGTTGTCTCGTAGGTAGTTGTGCCGTACACAAGCTGTGAGGACGACTCCAGTGGCGTAGTCTGGGAGGAGGCCGATTGGCCTGTGGAGGGTGCGGAATCCAGTAGCCAAAATTCCAAATGCGTTCTCCACGCACCTCCTGGAAGTGGGACAAAGACAAAACTGTGTTTTTGTAATTTTAATGCAAGTGCGACAATTCTAAAGGCTACCTCGCTCTGCACAGTCGATAGTTGAATATCCCAAGAATATCACTGAGGTATCTGCCAGGATAGGTCCCCAGTTGAAATGCCTTGTCTCCAACAAAGACGTACGGGGCGATAATATGGGAAGATGGCAGCTGATTTGGTGGTGACACATTCAAGGAACCTTGACTGAAGGCGGTATTAAAGACGGTATTTACTGGACGCCCTATGGGCCGCCATTGTTTGCAACGCGTGCTCAAAAAGGACTGCTACGTATTGCTCGCAAAGATGAGCAATCTTGACGGTGTGAAATATACGTTGCAGATGCGTTGTGCAAACTCACTCACAGCACGTGCTCAACAGAAACCGGCGCAAGCTATGGCCGCCAGTGAATATGACCTCTACACGAAGCGTTTGATCATTACGAGATGCTAGCGACTCTTTCACGGCATATGAGCGCCATTAAGGATACGGTAGGTGTTGGATGAGCCGCGTTTTTATTGGTTGTCTTTCTGTACCGTAGTAGCGTCGCTGGTGACGTCACGAAAGATGTTTGACATTTGACGCTGCTCCGATTATTTCATAATCGCACTGAACCTGCCTGTTTGCTGCAACAGCGTCGTCGCAACTGCGAAATCGCAACTAAATTCGCACCATGTGAAACCGTCCTCTTTTCTGCAAATTGCCAAGAACGATATAATATGCTTTTGTTTACCTTCATGTATTCTGGGCGAAGCACCTTTCATATATACTGACATGTCTCATGCACGATGGATGCCACTGTTGACACGCCAACCTTGAATTGCAGTGCAAGGTCCTGCATTGACGTTCCTGGTGACAGATACCTGAATGAAAACAAAACATTGCTGTGTATATGAATGTCTGGAAGCCGAGAAGCTAGTAATACGTTTTCCCTATAAACCAGTTTAATTGCACCTCGTATCCACTCTAAACGTTGCGGTTTAAAAAGAAGGTCATTCTACCTGAAAGTAATAGCAAGCTGCGCCTGCAACGAAATGGGCTCTCTGACGACATACTGCTTCGTGAGCTTTGTTTCCAGGAAAGCGTGGAGTCTTTCAGAAGTGCTGGGCATCATCCGGTAATATCTTAGAAACTGCTCCGTGTCCTTATGGAGCATAAAGAGGGTCTGCAGAGAAAAAGTATCCCAGAAACCTGCTCGTAGAAAAACACAAGTCGACTTACCGATGAGTAAAACTCCGATTCTGTGGCTCTGTTTTGCCAGCACGGCCGGAACCACCATCGCCGCGGGATTTCTTCTAGGAGCAGCAGTATTTTCTTCTGTAGAACTAGGAATTTCTTTTTACAGAGCAGCCTACTCGTCATCATCTACAGTGGCGGCCATCATGCTCTATGAAAGACAAGGCGCGCTGCTGCTTGCACGCTTTCAATATGGAACATCGTCCACGTAACGAAACCACCGGGACAACTGTTCGCCTTGCGCGACATGCCACGCAACGCAACAACAAGCTTGCTCAAGCAGTCATGAGCTGCGTTTGTCCCGGTGTCCTAGTCGTATTCGTCGTATTCGTTGCTTTCGTCGTTTTCGTTGCTGCGAACGCAGCCGATGCAAATGTCTGAATCAGCCCTAAATATAAGTATAGCGCGTACTTTTTGCCAGAAGGTAATAAATAAATCAAATATTTTTTTTTTATAATTTTGTTAGATATCGAAGATAGTTAGCTCAAACGAAATCAATGGTTCCAACCATGTGCTTCGCAAATGCGGAAAATCGCACGTGTTCTCAATCAATGTGAAAGGGAACGCGAAATTTCGCATGTGCGGTTCATCGCTCCACCGATTTCGCAGAAGAAAATCGCACCATGTGAATCAGGCTTAAAGCCTGGTTCACATGCAGCGATTTTGGCCCTAGTCCATTGTCGCGTTTCCCTCGCACGCGCTCCCAGAGCGCGCTTCTTCTTCGCCGTGGCGATACCAGCGATCATCACACACACACATATATATATATATAAACTTTAAACTGCTAAAAAAAAAAAAAAAAAAAAAACAAGCCTGGAGCTTCACATTACGGCTTGCGGGCGGGCGTCAGGGCTATTCACAGCCTTTCTGTTTCTTGTCTTCTCGGATCTCTGGAGGCTGCTGTAGAAAAAAGGTTTTGCATTCACCAGAGTAAATTACGTGCTGTCTCCTTAGCTGTGCACGCAAGCACAGTTGTGTTGCAAAGCCCCGTACACTTGTGCTTGCCGATACCGACGCTTCTATCCAAGTGTGACTCGAGCACTCGACAGTTGCTGACGAGAAAATGTTCGTGAGGAACTGACGCTCAACCCCTCTCGCGTCGAATACGTGGCAAAGAAGTTAGTTACATCGCGACATCTGCTCGAAAGAAGAGCAGAAATTAAAAAAAAAGTCAAATTGTCGGACATAGCCCCGGCAAATTCAGACGATTGATTAATTTGTTCTATCCAGTTTTTACTACGAATTGTTTACAAATTTAAAATCGCACGGCCGAAAAGCGCATCACGCATTATGCGCAATTGGGTCCGCAAAATTAAACATACAAACGGCAGTCGTTCATAGCAGGTGTAAAACTAATTTTTTAGGACGCCGAAGTGTTACCTACTTATTAGATTGAAGACTTCGATCGCGAGGGGGTCTTTAGCAAGTTTCACGTCGACCGGGTGAATAAGCAGAGATTTAATTGAAACGACTCCGGACGCCAGCCACCGCTTCTTCCTGCCAGTTATGTCGAGGAAATGTTTGTTTACTGGTTTACAAAATTAAATATGGAACCAACTTAGAATTAATGCGAGACTAGCACTCACAGAACATATGGGAATGAAGAAGATACACAGACTCGCTTTCCCTGAACATCCCTTTCTGTTTTATTTTGTCCGAATCATAATAAAAAAAGTGAAAGCCGTTTACAACTCCCTGTAACACCGAATTGGAGCGCAGCTCTTGAGGAGGAGGAGGAAAGGGTACTCAGGGGAGGGTATAGCCCTCCTCCTCCTCCTTCTCCTCCTCCTCCCCTCATTCTTCAATCTCCTCCGGGGGGGGGGGGGTTCACGTGACCTCGGGGGGGAGGGGAGGGGTGTCACGTGATTTCGGGGGTCACGTGAACTTGGAGGGTCACGTGACCTTGGGGGGTCACGTGACCTTGGGGGGTCACGTGACCTAGGGGGCCACGTGACCTTGTGGTTTCCGACGCCGCTCAAGCCGGAAACGGGCGCCTAAAGGCACGGCCACATTGGCGTCGCGAAGGCCTACGGCGTGACGGTCGGCGCTGCCGGTTGCCGACCGAAACCAGTTTTCGGCTTCAGCGGGACGACGGACGGCGCCGCAAAGCCAACCGCTCCTTGCACGGTTCAGAGCGCGCCGCCGCTCGCCGCAGAAGAGAGGAGCCAATGGGAGGTGGCGTAGATAGTGACGTCGCGATGCCATGGCAACGCTCAAACCGGTCTCCGCCGCGCGTCTTCCACGTTCCGAAGGACGTGTTTCGTGTCGTCTGCTATCCCTATTTCCCCCCGACGCCTTGCGCAACGGAGCGGTTCCTTGAAACTGTGCGACTGTTTCCCTTTTTATATGACAAGACGCAGCCAGACTACCTAGATAATGACGCTAAAACAACCGCTGGGAAATTATAGGAGAGGAATTCAGAATTACAAGTTAGTTTCTCCATGGCACTTGTTGCATGTCGTCTGTGTTGTGACGGATGTCGTGTTGATTTGGTGACACTTTCGAAAGTAGCCTTCGTCTCTGGCGCGCCGCCGGGGCAGCAAAGCACTGACCTGTCCTTCGGTGTTTCGGTAGAACCAACTCGGCCGGACGCAAAACCTGCGCCTCCTTCCCTTCAGAGCGCGGCGACGCCGCAAGATTAACGAGCAGGCTAGGATTATCACATTCACGCTGATCACCAGGTCATCATGGACACCTACCATGTAGGCAGCGAGTGCGGTTTCGATGCTGATTTATGCGAAAGATGAGAGCTAAAACGGAAATACAGTATTTACCGAAGAGCAGACGACGAAAGAGCGGGAAATCCGAGGGGAGGTGCGCGCGCGGTCGCGAGAGCCAGTGCTGTCACGTGACGCCCGCAATACGGAGGACAATGTGGACTCCTCGCGTTGGGACGCCGGACGGCGGTGCCGCCCGGTGGCGCCGACCGGCGGCGCCGTTTACGCTAGTGTACACCCTATTCGGATCGTTGTAGTGGGGTAAAACGCTGGATATTTTATTTCAATAAAGCTTGTACTGGGGTAGAGAACAGCACAACACCATCACAGCGCTTTGACACCTCAGCGCCAAACGTGTTTGTGAGCACGACTACGCGCGCCACGGTTTCAAGCGTTGGTAATGTATCCTACTGCAAATATCACTTCACCAAATAAACACAACGCGTGAAACAGGCTTTGCCACGCGTTACCCGAACAGCGCATGAAGAAAGCTGACGAGCCGGGGGAATCCAAGATCTGCGCGGTCTGTCCCAGTCTGTACCGTCTGTACCAACAACGTTACTAGATTACCTGTACTACCCGTGACGTCACAAACGTTGATGATGATGACAGCCAGAGAAGCGCCCCCTGTAGTTCGCTCACGCCGAGTACCATCCAGACACTCTATTTTTATTTTTTCATTATTATTATTTTTTTTAATTTTTTTTTATTTCTTTTTACATTTTAATTTAGGATGTAACATGAATGCACAAATTGCGGGTCGGACGCGGTTCCGAATTTGGCAGATGCAGTTCGGATGCGGAGACAGTCTATGGATGCGGATCGGATGCGGATACAATAAGGAGTTTTAGTAGATCGTTTTCAAAGGTCCGCTACCGCTACGAGCGCGCGCTTCATAGCATGCATCGAAGTGGCAGCGCGAGCTCCCGATACGATTAGCGTGGCCTGAAAACACGATCTACTAAAACTCTCTAATAATAGGGAGTTCTCGCCAAGGGTTTTCGTATATCGTTTTCGGCGTCCCGCAACGCTCTTCGCAACCTGCCACGATACCCGGAACTCTACAGCCAAGGCCATCGGCGCGCAGGCGCAGTAGCGGCTTCTTCGTTGCCGAGGGCTTAGCGGAGGGGGAAACGCGGTCTACGAAAACTTTAATTTATGAACATAGCGGTACCAGTACTATCACAGAGAAGAGAAGAAAAACGCGGGTTTATATTTGAATAATAAATACTGTAGCAAAGGTAACTTCAGTGCAGCAGTCGATCGAAAAGGCAGCGCCGCTAAAACGTAGCGTCAAATTTTAGTTCACACCTTTAGGTTTGCATATGATTTGTGGGTGGTTGTTTATGCAGTTTATGATGTTAGAACCTTGAGTTTTGTAGGTTCATAAAACTTGGGGGGACGCATATTTATTGATAGACATTTTAGCGTATATGCTGTTTTTTCCGGTATTTTACTGAAATTATATTAACAGGCCAAATAAAATACGGAGTGTAAAGGGGGAGAAAGGATTCGTCTCAACTGAAGTGTTGCGTTATGATTAATTTTTTAACCAATTGTAATGCCCTTGTTCTAAAAAGAGGGATGTATGCAGTGGCGGATCCAAGGAGGGCGGGGGGGGGGGGGGGGGACGGGAGCGCCCCCCCCCCCCTCCCCCTTCTCGAAGGGCAATTTGACATGGGTGGACCTCCCGGTGCACACGAAAGAATGGGAGAATAGCATCCTTAATAAATTTTCCGCCCCTCCCCCCCCCCCCCCCCAAACGGAGTTCTGGATCCGCCCCTGGATGTATGTTCCGTGCATGTTCATCCTATCTGTTCTTATTATGAAAGGTACTACACGTAACTATCAAAAAGGAACCCCCCATCATTGTCAAAGATAAACTCGGATGGATGGATGGTAATGTCTATACCCTTTGTAACGGGCGGCAGCTTGCGACACCTAGCCTGACATTTCGTCATCCCTTCTTTTTTTTTAATTTTTAGCAATACAAGCGCTTATTTTCATTTTTAAGCTACGTGTTAACAGATGTTGGCATCTGCTTCAATGGTATTTCCATCACCGCGATCTGCTTGCCAGCTGATGTAACTGGACTGGACTGGCGTCGTGAGGCGCGGTTCCCGCCGTGCTCTTTCGCTCCGTTCGTTCGAATGTCCAACCACGGCCGCTCGATCCCCCGCTCTCGCGGCGCGTCACTGGAAGCTTGGAACCTTGGAAGCGTGCGAGAAGACTTGCGAGAAGACTCTTCTCGCACGCTTCCAGGTTCCAAGCTTCCAGTGACGCGCCGCGGGAGCGGGGGATCGAGCGGCCGTGGTACAACGTAGACGACAACCTAAAACAAAAGGCGCTGCGGCGACGCCGTTCGCGCGCAACCGCCGACACTCGGAAGGAAAGATTGACTCTTCGGGGTCCATATATCAGATGAGCGAATGACGTTTAAGCGAACGGCGGTCATTTCTGCGAACCTACGTTTTAGCGAATGACGTGTGGTGCGCGTGTTAAAAGCGGCGGGTTTCGCTTGATAGGGGGCCTATTCTCATGAGCCTCCCCCCCCCCCCCCCTCCTTCCCGGCCTCTCCAAAGTAACGAAACACATTACTCGTATAGCAAATAAAAGTAACGCGTTATCGACCTGAAGAAACCAAAACCGAACTTTGGAAGCGAAAACAAAGTGGGGGGGGGGGGGGGAGGGGGAGGAACAAAAACAGCTCTAGGAGTCTTTATATTATTATTAGCGACAGATAATTTTATTATTATGGTTAATTTTGCGCGCAGATCAACATGAAAGTTTCGGTTTATACCGATTGCAATCTGCGACTGCGCAGAGGCCGTGACAGCTCGAGACCGATTCCGAAACTATGTAGGAATCGCTGCCGACCCGGCGGAGTGTGTGGCGGGCGACGACTTTCGTGAGGGGCGATGCCTCGGTAGCCTCGGTGCCTTCCTCCCGGACAATGCGGACCGAAAGGTAAGCATGCAAATACCAGTGTTGGGTAAAGTATACACCTAAAAACTACTTGAAGTAAACTACAAAGGAAATAAGACGATATATCCTTCAAGTAAAGTAGATAGTACAACACCGGTCCCAATGGGGGGACACTCACTTTATTGAATGGCGTTTTAGCGAACGCCGACATTTCAGCGAATGACACTTCAGCGAATAGTCGGCCAAACATCCGGAGGCGGCATTTTTCTGCTCCTTAGGTTTCCACAAGCTTTATAATCTCCCAATTTGTCAAAAACTGTGCATCCCAAGTACGCTCTAAAATCTGTACGCATTTGCGTATTTGTTTAATATCTTCCATACAAGGCTCGATCTAAAATGAACCGTAAAAATAGACGCCTTCACGTAGCAATCTAAACTTTTCGTCAGAGGTGTATTTCACAGGTCGTTCTTTTTTTTTTTTTTTTTTCTTGTAAAATTGGAAAGCGTAGATCAGTTTCTGTAAACAATAGGGCCAAGAAACTACGGCGCGGGCGGTGACCCAGACGACAGATTCGAGTTGCAGGGCGCGTTTGGCGCGCGTATTGATAGATGGCGTCGGGAGCAGCGTCGGAACCGGAATACGCCTCCTGCGCTGAAGCTTTGAACAAACCAGAACAAACTGTGGCGCCCTAATTTTTGGGTCTTTTGGGTAGTACTATACAGAGCACTATATAGCTCCTACGGAGCAGAGTAGCGCAACCCTTTGATCCGCGTGTTTCGCCGACAACATGGCCGATAGAGCAGCTCGGCGCGAGTCACGTGGTACTCAAGGTTCCAGGAGGCGGCAGTGGCCAGGCGGCGCCTCGAGTGCTGCATTCAGCGCCACGAGCGGAGACGTATGTGTTACTGGGGCGGCCAGTCGGGCCGTGGCGAGCGGCGGCGACCCCGATTTCAGCAGTCCTCGTGTGTACGTGCGCGCCGTGTCCCTGGTTCGTTTATGCGGCTTAGACCATCGGGAGCTTTAATAGGTCGAAGTGTTTAGAGCATATTCTAGAGTTGTCATTTGGACACCAGTTTGATCGAGTTGTCTTCACCACTATACAGTGGCGTCACAAGGGGGGGGGGGGGGGGGGGGGGGCGGGGGGAGGCGGACCGCCCCGGGTGCAGGTGTCAGGGGGGAGTCGCGGTTGGCCACGCGAGAGCGGGGGGGGGGGGGGGGGGGGGGGGGTTGCTGCGGCGGGCTACCGCCCCGGGTGCCACTGACCCTCGTGACGCCACTGCCACTATATAATAATCGGCGCCCGATCGGTATGTGCTTCGCTCGTCTCCCAGGAAGTGACTCGTATCACTTCCCCAGGAAGCGACTCATACAAATATCTGGGCGTTCACATCACATCTAACCTCACATGGGAATCACATGTTCACCACGTCATTTCCAATGCCAACCGCATGCTTGGCTATCTAAAACGTAATTTTTTTCCAAACTCCTTTGACTTTGAAACTCTTTTTCTACAAAACACTAGTCCGGCCAAAACTTGAGTACGCTTCTGCTGTTTGGGATCATAACACTGAGAGCCTCGTCGGCACCTTGGAGGCTGTCCAGAATAGATCTGTGCATTTCATTCTTTCTAATTACCCTTGTACATCAAGCGTAACCTCTATGAAAAAATGCCTAACCTTGCCAACTCTTTACGCCGAAAGTTTCATCGATAAGTTTATTTCAGAAAATATTTTTTCACAACCCAATCCTTAAGACTGAACTCTTACTAGAGCCGTCCTACATATCATCACGCAATGATCAGATACATAAAGTCGGAATTCCACAGTGCCACACTAATACCTACTACAGATCATTCATACCTCGTACATCTGCTGACTGGAATCACCTGTCCACATCCATCGCCACAATTGTTAATTCTATTGATTTTAAAAATGCTGTATCCATACTACTAGAACTTGAATCATGATTTGAGTCTTTTATTAACTTGTATATTATAATCCCACCCCCTCTGTAATGCCTTCGGGCCCTGAGGGTACCAATAAATGAAATGAAATGAAACACAACGAGAAGGCAGCGAATCGGTTTACTGTACTACCTGGTTACCAGTCTTCGAGAGCCGGCAGTCCGGACCCGCCGACAAATAGTTGTCACCTGTCGTTCTGAGCTTGCAGTCGGAGTCCGTGTCCAGACCTGCGGATCGTCCTTCCCGTAGGCCAGCACTGTGTAGGCTAGTTGTTCCGGGCTATCACAGCCAGGGTCTCGCTGCGGAGCCACTCCGGGATCGTCCGGGATCGCCAGTATGGCCAGGGCTCGCCGCTTCCACCAGTCCTGATCTGAACCTCGCTGGTGGAATGCTCCCGGGGATTGCCATGGGCCAGACCAGCCAGAAGGGCTCTATCGTTCCTGCCTGGCCCCAGCCTCGTGCAGCACGTTCTTCCTCTTTCCTCGCCGGCTGGGCCTCGCTTGCACCTCTCTCGGCCGTCCTCTCCTCCCGACGCCCACACACACTAGAATAAAATGTGGGTAATTAGAACCAAACTCTGCATGCTAGAGAACCGTACGCAATATTGCAAAGCCTGGTGTAAAAAGGCGACAGGCAACAAAGTGTATGTAGAAGGATATTTACGCTTCGCACAAGCTTTGTCTAAATGAAAACTTAGCATCCTGCTTTCTGCACGCCATCACATTTGTTACCAGACTCGGGATTAAATTTGGTTGCTGAAACAAACAAAACTGCTACGAAAATCCACTATTTGAAAACTCGCAGGTTTGGAAGGTTTTGGTTGCGACCGTGCATGCCGAACAGCATTAGGAGTGCTGAATCGGGCCGACGGGCCTTTCGCTTGAAGACCTGATCGCCTGATTGTTCCTACTGTACTTCCTTATGTGACTGTCTAAGCGACTCGTCGTAATACAACTTGTATTAATATGTTATTTTGCCGAGTAGTCTGCAAAACGAGTTCGTCAAACCACTTTCCAAGCCTGCACATATATTTTCGTTCACTCCGCCCCCCCCCCCCCCCCCCCCCCCCCAACAGTTTCTGTAGAATTCACTTACTTGATGCGTCACACTGCAGTAATCCACTTCTGTCGCTGTGTCGCTTCCCAAGATTTCAAAGGGAAGCGGTAAAGTCCGACGCTTGAGTCACCTTCGCGACTGTGGCAGAGGTCGGCATTTTAGGTCGCCCTCACTCACCCTCACCCTCACAGCCACACTCACCTAAGTCCCTCACTCACCTCCACCCTCACAGCTACTCACCCTCATCCTCACAGTCACACTCACCTTCAGCCCTTCACTCACCCTCACGGCCCTCACGCACTCATGGCCCTCACGCACTCACCGCCCTCACTCACTCACGGCCCTTACCCACTCGTAGCCCTCACGCCCCTACCGCCCTCACACACTTATACCCCTCACGCACTCATGGCCCTCACGCCACTCAGGCCTGCTTCAGATGGGGCAATTTCGCCCAGAAACTCGACGTCGCAACACCAGCAACACGGGCTGCCCATTGTCACACGCAGCAACTAATTGCTGCAATTTGCCATCATATCATGAAATTGTATTTTTCTTGCACTCTTTAGACACACAATTACGCGCTATAAACGTGTTTTTAAGCATTTAAATCTCATTGAGAATACTAATGCATCTTTCTGAAACAATTTATTTCCAAAAACGATCAATTTCAAACCTGAACCAAGTCTTTTGTTGTCATCATCACCGGCACGAGGTATCACGTGAAAATATTGTGTCCCTGATTGGATGCAGCCGCTTCAAACGTCTTTGAATCGCTCCGAGTTGCTCGCTTGTATTGAGCCGGACCCGATCTCAGAAATTCGTGTTGATCTAGGAAAAGCTAAGGAACAACCCGCCAGCAACACCAAAATTGCTGAGAAAGTTGCTCTGTCTGAAGGGCCACTCACGCATTCATGCCACTCGCACTCTCACTGCCCTCACGCTCTTCACGCACTCATGGCCCCCACACCCCTCACGGCCCTCATACCACTCACGCACTCATGGCCCTCACGCCACTCACCGCCCTCACGCCCTCATGGCCCTCACACCCCTCACGGTCCTTACGGCCCTCACTCACCCTCACACTCATGAATTTTCCTTGTTCAGGAACTCACTCACCCTCACCTCACCTGTAGAGATGAGGATGAGTGAGGGCCCTCATGAGTGAGGATTGCCGAGATATGGACTGTGGCCGTCTTTCACGCAGCAGTAGCAACGTTTATTTTTTGGGGGAACTCTGTCACAGGAACCCGGTGAGGTCATAGAAACGTGAAGTTGGGACTTACTTTTACGAAAAACAGTTCCAAAAAAGCTCACGCCGATCCGAAATGCCACGTTCAGATGTGGTTTCTGAATGCGCCCACCCGCAGCCCCCGCGCCGCGACCTGCGTAGTCCTGGCCTACCCAGTTTCTTTATTTCGCAGCCGCTAGATGGCGCAATGTGTAGTGCCAAACTGCACTGCCTGTGGAAGAATACATGGAGATTGACTCAACACTGGCTGATTAAAAAATAAACACCAAATTCACACTTTTCGAAACTAGTCTGTCATGAAGTTGGTAAAGCATACATAAAGCACTAAACACTTGATCAAAGTTTTAATAATATTGAATGCGTGTGAAAATGTTGAGAAGACTATTTCCAAGGCAATGGCATTTGAAGCAGACAATTGTTTTACGCAGCGGAGATGGACTTTATGGATTGGCCGGAGCGGGTCACTTGAACAGTGTGACATCGCCGCGTCGTCTGTTGCATGATGCCACTCAGGTAATTTTAAAAAAAAAGAAGAAAAATTATGTTACTACATGGCACACAACTTAGCTAAAATATTGTAAACTGTTCCTTTATTATGTCAAAAACTATTGTCGTTCCGTACATCCCCAAAATAATCAAGGAGCAGTGATTTTCTCACGTTCCCCATGCATTTGTGACCGGAGTCGCAACCCCAAAGCGTTCGCCGCTAGTCGCCGAGAGATGGCGTTCTAGATTGCGCTACTCTGCTCCGAAGGACCTATATAGTGCTCTAGGTAGTACAAGCTCACCAAACTGGGCCTCACACCACTTGTGGCACCTTTGCTGAGTTATCTTCTTTCTGTATAGTGCTAAGCAACAGAAAAACAGCTTTCGAAGTCTCAAATCGGCTAGATTAACGCCGTAAGACAATCGAAAGTGCCAGATTCATGCCACAACCGCTAGGGCACGCGTCTCTTATCTCTGGGTAGTCGCGTCAAAACATGTGGCGTCCCGACGCTTTATTTTTTTTTTTCATTCCCTTTAACATTGGAATGCGTGAAACTCGGCGTCTCTTGGCTCACGCTCTTAGCTTTGACCCGTGCTTTGATGGCATTAGAACTTTTGATGTTCCTTCGTATTTTCCTCACAATCTCCCGTTCCACACAAAAGCAGGCACGCTTCTACATGTGCGACAGTTTGAAACGCACAAGTTTGTACTACCCAAAACAGGTCCTAACAAGTCCGTTTTTGCAGCGACCCCTGGGCAAGGCAGGAGGAATTTATAAAGCCCCTCAATGTGTTTGCGTTCGTCTTGCAAGAAGCGTCAAATATGCCAGTGCTTGAGGCCCGTGTCAACGTTATTAGATTACAGCTCAGTGGGGGAACTGCGCATAGACGCAGCATGCACAAGGAGTACCCCTCTTCACTCACCACGACTCGCCTCCCGTTGTTCGATGTGCTGGACGGCTGTGAAACTGCAGTGTATTCTATGTAATGCCTACGTTTTGAATTACGGCGTCTGGATGGCGCTTCAGCTCTGCTCTATGAAATGCACAGTTATGAAACGAAAATCTAGATGGCACTTCGAACGACAAGAGGCGAACTGAAGCAAGTGAAGGGGGGGGCGGGGGTACCCCCTCCGCGGGAGTTCCACAAGTGAGGTAACCTAGTAACGTTGGCCCGTGTCTCGAGCGGCCCTTGGAAGCAAATGGCGGCGCAGCACTAAAATGAGCGGTCCTTGGAAGCGAATGGCGGCGGAACACCCGCTTGTGGCACGTGTCTCGCGCGTTTCCACAACAATGGTTGGCGGTACTTGTAAACATGAATTTTATTGAGGGACTTTACGTCGGAAGGTGCAACCGATTAGCAAATGAAAGCAGACGACATGCAGACGAAATCTGTTTGCAGCAAAAGCACCGTCGTTATGCAGACATGTTTTATTTCGCGAGGCTTGGAAGGGGGCCGCCCTCTCCGAGCAGCTCAGTGATATTCCGCTCATTTAGTTTGGCAATAAAAGCTAGCGTTTCTTCTCGGGTGGAACTGCGGGCGGCCACACGGAACCGCTCTTTGCCGCCGCCGACAAAGTTAGCCACCGCCATGTTCTCAGCTGTTCACTCGCTCCAGCAGCGAGTGCCTTCCCATAATCCTCCCCGTTCCAAAATGCGATGTGACCTCCGTTTACACGGGTGGAATGAATGTGTATTCGCCGTCTCGATCCACCTCTGTCTGGCGACTTGAATGCAATGCGCTTTCTTTGCGCATTATGCCATTTACATGACCGCATCGAATGCGACAACTGGATTCGATGCGACTCAGTCGCATTCATGTAAACGCGGCTGCGTCCTCCTTGAGATGAAAGCGCAACTCTGGCTCCCATGGTAGCGCCATCTATCAATACGAGCGCCAAGCGAGCCCCGCCACTTGACTTGGTTGTATGCGTCGCCGCCTGCCATTGACCCTGGCAAGTTTCTTGGCCCCATATTTTACAGAAAGGGAGCTACACTTCCTGATTTTACAAGAAAAAACCGACCAGTGAAATACCTTTGACGAAAAGTTGATTGCTAGGTGCAGGCGTCGATTTTTACGGTCAATTTTAGATCGAGCCTGGTGACTTGGGACACCCTATACTTGAGGTAGAGTACTGTAAATAAACTGTACTTTCAAAGTAAAGCTTCTAAAGCGCAGCTCTTAGGCGCCCGTTTCCACGTTTCGCGGCGTCGGCGTAACCACCCCCCCGCTAAATTTAGCGGGAAATTGAATTGGTATTGAGGTCACGTGACGTCATTTTTCCTGCTGAATTTAGCGGAGAAACTGATTTTGTTCATGGGTGACGTGACACGAAGTCGTGACGTCATTTTCCCCGCTAAATTTAGCGGGGAAACTGAATTGGTGTTGCGGTCTAGTGGCGTCACTTTTCCAGCTAAATTTAGTGGAGAAACTGTGAAAGGAGGGTAGGTGTTGTTATACCCTCCCCTCCTCCTCCTCAAGAGCTGCGCTCTAATTTCTGATTACAGAGATTTATTAATGTATTTCATTTTTTTTTAATGCAATCTTTAATGATGTCTTTCGATTCCCTTTCGCTTCCCCTATAATATTCTCACTAGTATGCATTGCTCCAGGGGTAATCGGGGGTCTATCAGCTATTTTCAGAAGTGGCGGGCAATATCGGGTAAAGTCAAGTGGCCACAGAGTTCTCTCGCTGGCAAACTATTTAACACAATTAACATGTAAGGCACTTATTTGTATGTCTTATGCCACCATTACTTCACTCAGAAAAATGACCAGCGGTGCATAGTCTGCTCGAGTTTCTGGTGAGAGTAGAATGATTCCTCCCAGTATTTCTTCAAAGTGGACAAAGCATCGTTTTATGGTACAAATGTAATGAGCACAAATTTCGGCAATGTACTATGAAGCCTGGAATTGTAGTTAATTTCCTCAGAAAGTACCAGAAAACATGCTTTAAAAAAATACAAGTACTATATAGACCATTCCATTTAGCGCTCTCTGGGCGGCACCATTTTGTTCGACCGCAGCGCCCTCTCCATACATCCGGGAAATTCAGCGGGTTCGGCGGTGTAAAACGAGAAAGAGGGCACGCGCCCGACTCCGCTAGCAGACGACAAACCGGGAGGTTGCAGTTCTCCATCTTTGAACTGTATCGGCGAGCTGTACGGAACATCGAACTCTCGCTCGTGGCTGCCGTTGTGAAGTGGTTCGCGTTCTTAGAATAGTTATGTCTACTCCAAAATCATCCTATAGCTCTCTTGTTCTATTTCTGTAAATGATCAACTAGCATTAGGGATGCCGCGAACTTTTTTCGAACCGAAGGTTCGATGATCGAATCAAGCGGTTCGAAAGGTTCGAAAGATTTCGAATTTTCGAACTTTCTATATCGAGAAATTCGACGGAAGTCGAATTTTCGAACTTATTAAACTAAGAAGTTCGACGCTTTTCGAAATTTCGAACTTGTTACGCTGCAAAATTCGATGCTCGTCGAACTTTCGAACTTGATAGACTAAAAAATTCGATGATTTTCGAACTTTCGAACTTCTTGCACTAAAAAGTTCGAAGCTTTTCGAACTTTCGAACTTCCTACGCTAAGAAATTCGATAAGTTTTGAACTTTCGAACTTATTAATCTAAAGAATTCGAAAATTGTCGAACTTTCGATTCCTGAAAAATCTAAAGTTCGACGAACTTCGAACTTTTAGGGTAAAAGTTCGAAGTTCGTCGAACTTTTACCGGCAGTTGGTTCCATTTGGATTCAAGCAGTGAGGTACATTCGTTTTTTTTTTTCAATTTTACATGCGGTGCCACATTCCTTGCGAAAAACAATGCCGTTTATTTCAATCATCTGGCATGCTTGGTTTTAAAGAAATAGATTCCCGAAGGAGCGAGGAAGGACGACAGGTTTTTGACAATTGTCGTTTGTGCCATATTTGAAGCGCGCTATAGCCGAAGCTATTTATGGTAGAGATGTTAAACTTTTTAAGAATGATCTATGTATAGCCTAGGTAAGTGCCGTCTTAAGATATATTATTGTTATTCAAGACGAGTTTCGAAGAAATATCCAAACATGTATCTACGGGCAATTATGCCCTAAACTTGGTATTTTTTTTCGTCTACATTGTTTGAGGTATCGCATTTAAATTAACACCACAGACAGTACATAATCATTACCATTTGCAGAATACAAAATAATGTATTTATTTTTTTTTTCACGTTGAGGAATAAATTAACTCATGGGAGAAGATTTCTAAAATTGTTCAAGTTCAGCACGTCATAAAAAAAAACAATTTTATTTTTTTTTTTTTTCATTTCACGTTCCTGTGGCGCGTTTCTTTTGGCCTCTACACATTTTGGTAGGAGAAACTTGTTTCATAGTTTTGGGCCTCTGAATATGCAAGAATACAACACTTCCGGCGGGTTCTTGATAGTTTTTTTTTTTTTTGTTTCTCTCCAGCTTTTCATTTTTGCATTTATTGTTGTTTATTTATTTATTATTTTTTACCAATGGCACAGTTATTTAGGTCGAAAACACATAGCTTTGAACTTCCGAGCCTCCGAGAATGTGACGAGTAGTGCCTTCTGACAACGATTTTCTAACAATGACCATCTACGCTATCTTTTATGCAGTGAAGAGCGACAGTAGCTATACATATGCCTAAATAATTTCGGATTAAAATAAGCTCGACCATGCCCTCTTTCCCCGCATTGTTTACTTTAACAGTCCGAAATATCTGGGGGGGGAGACTGGAGCCCCCCGTTTTTCCTCTTCCGACGCCACTGGTATGGTAGAACGCTCCTCGACCTCAAGTTGTATCAGCTTCTGTACTTTTTGCTCGGCGTTTTTTTTTGTCCCTGAAAATAAACCTCCAAAGCAATTACAAACAAAAAAATTGTCAAGGTGCAGGCGAGCTGATATATGTTGATCATGATGCAAAATCCCGAGACTGGGAATGAAATTCGCAAGAAATAGTGTAAGAAGAAAGAACAAAGGGGACAGGATAACGTCTCGAACTCAGCTGAGTTGAGTTTGAGACGTTGTCCTGAGCTGACTTTTCAGCTGAGTTGAGTTTGAGACATTGTCCTGAGCTGAGTTTGAGAAGTTGTCCTGACCCCTTTTTTCTGTCTTCTTACACTTTTTCTTTCAAATTTCATTCCCAGAGCTGAGTATGAGGCGTTATCCTGTCCCCTTTTTTCTGTCTTCTTACACTTTTTCTTTCAAATTTCATTCCCAGTCTCAGGGTTTTGCATCATGTACAAACTAAACTTACTATATGGGTGGCGTTACTTGGGTGGCGTTCGATCGGATTACTACCAGCGTGCAAGGGGGTAGGGAGGCAGTTTGCCAGATCGCTTTAAGGTCTTTCTGAGCCTCAACCACCTGCCTGCCCCTGGCCGTTTCAAACTGGATGAGTATCGCTAAACAGTGCGTTCGTGTGATCACTACTTCGTGATGCACGTTAATGACTACCCCGGGCTGGCGGTCCCAATTACTAATCTATGGTCAAACGTCACTCTGCTCTGGCAAATATTCCAACACATCCGGGAAATTCGTCGTCTCATTTAATTGCCTGACTAACTTCGCGCAGTCTAAATATCACGCCCGAACTTTTCTAAACCTGATTTCGTGAAAATCAGTGAGGCGTGAAAACGTTATTTGAAACTGAAACTGTGGCGGAACATTAAAACCGGACCTCGAACTTCGCGCACTTGGACTTAAAAAAAATTGGAAACTTTCGAAGATTTTTTTTTTTTTTTTTCTTTCAAAATTAGCCCTGAAAGAGAATCGAAACTTTCGAACTTTTCGAACTTTATGTAGAAAGAAATTCGAAATATTCGAATTCATCGAACTTTATGTTTATAAGAATTCTAAACGTTCGAATTTCAAATCCAAAGAATTTAGAAACATTCGAATCTCTCGAATTTTCAAGTTAGGAAAGTTTGAAATATTCAAATTTCTCGAACCTCAAGTAAAACAATATTCGAAATAATCAAACCCAAACTTTTAGAAACCAAAAAAGCTTCAAACTTTTCGAATTCGAAACTCCACAATTTTTGAAAGTTGCGAATTTTTCGAATTCGAACCTCCGTACGGTCGAAAATATCAAAACCTTTCGATTTCGAACATCAGTTGGGTTCGAAAATATCGAAACCTTTCGAATTCAAACCTAGGGTGGTTCGCAACATCCCTAACTAGCATATCTTTTTTCCGTTACTTAAATAGCAGTTGAGTCAGCCGGCAGTACTACCCTCAACTACTGCGTGTATTGCGGCAGGAGAGCACGTTTTTATTTATTATTTCAGACTTCCACTCATGGTCGCTAAAGGCCTACACCAGTACGAACTTTGTATAGTAAAAAAAGGTACAGCAACCGGATTTACTTTTCGCCAGAGAGACCGGCCAATCTGACGCAGTTTTCCCTATTTTTTTTTTATTTGCACGCAGGTAACGGTGCAATTGGACCCTGTGAGTCTTTTTATCTAGCATAGTATTACACGATAACTGGCATACCAAAATCTGCGCATCTGCGCTTAAAAGTTCCAAAATGACGCGATTTTAAACACAGTTTGCACGCCAGCCGGACGCTAGCTACAGCCCACTCGGCGGAGCAGACGACATGCGGGGTGAGAGGGGGAGTGCATTTTTTTCTCTTTTACCCTCTCTGCTATGACCCTAATGGAACGGTCTATACATCTCGGAGAATGTATACTTCAAGTAAAGTACAAGCTTTCAAACCTACTTGAGGTAGTACTTCAACTACTTCCCAACACTGGCAAATACAAAATCTTGAAAATCTGAGACCGAGAAACAGAAACGTGGATGTTTAATGCTTGCATGTTCCCCGTCATGCCTATAATGCAAATACAATGTGTCCAGCCTAAAAAAATAGAATAGTTTTTGTGTTTTGTTTTTTCAATGCAAAAACAAATTACGCATCGTTGAATGCTCAATTGGGCGGAGAATGAGCGTTCGACAATGTAGAGTTTATTTTTGTGGTGACTAAAAACTATGTAAAAAATTTTGGGGACACCTGGTATATTTTGGGGAGCTGCTCGTGGGAACGTGCTTTCACCACCAAGGTGGCTCCGACACAAAATATGGCAGCCTACGATGTGCCCGCAAATGAGACTTCAGTTGCACGCCAAATCCCCTTGTGGTGGTCTAAGTTAATCACAGAGTTCTTCGTTTTGGATGCCAGATGCCCTTCGTTGGTTCGGCACATCAAATCCTAAATTTTCTAATGAGAATGCGCTGTTTCTGCAAGCCGCAGTCATCACTTGCACGGAGGGATAATTTTCTAGTTCTATCAAGGGGGCATTTTTAACACATTTGAATAAAATCAACTAAATGAGCCATGAGGACGTTCGCTCCTTCCCCAAGATTGTGCAGATTCTGTAGCAGCACTGCAATCATGACACGGGTGATTAGTTGGACTTGCTTCATTTTTGTTTAATCTTGGTCTTGTATCTTGTGTTGCAGGTACACGGGTTCTGCACTTTCTGCTTAGAGTAACTAAATGGCGGAGCCAGAGTATCGCCTTCTGTTTATTTTTCGCCGCCAACTCATTCGCGGAGACACGCGCCAAATTTGACTGCAGCGTTCGCGGAGAAGCGACCTTGCGGAGCACCCGGTTTGGGGCGGGACATAATTTTCGTTCGCGAAATGTAGATCTTGCACTGAAGTATGATGAGCAGTGGGCTTTTGAAACCTTCGGGCATTGTGTGTGCTACTGTTTTGTGTAACTGCATTATTTTCAAAACGCGAGCACAGTTTCAAAGCGGCTGCGAACAAGCAGACCACTGGAAGTTTCCAAGTGCTCGACTGGGATTGGCTCCCCATGGTTTGAGGTGGACTCTCTCCCAAATCTAGACTCTCTAGCAATATGTCTTTCCCGTCTCACCTCCTGCACGATCGATGGCCGCTTCCCGCAATACTTGGGTGCCAAAATTGGAGACCATTGCTACACTCTGCTCCACAAGCGGAGCATTTACTCTGTTTATGCTCAGTCTCGCATGCCAACCAGCGTAACCCTCTTGTGGAAATAAAAATTATTGTTACCTTTAATTGTTCGGGGTTTTCAGAGCTCCATTTAGCGGGATTTCGGTTGCGAATTCGGGAACCAATTTATTGGGATGTGAAAAAGACAAATCCTTGTGCAAAGTAACCAGATATCCAGACAAAAACTTGTCAAACAATAACAGCAATAGTAATAGAATCATAATAATTGCTGCGTTCGATTTACCTGCACAAGCTGCACACCGCCGTATTTAAGAGTGTAGCCTGTCTCAAAACGCGACCGCAAGTACACTACCCTGCACTTTTCTGCACCGGTGGAGGTCGGTGTAGCTAAATCGAATGAGCCAACTATATACCAAGATCGGAACCGTGCTCAAGGTTATCTTTTGGGTAACTTTCGAACAGTGCACTATGCGTGATATGGAGAAACATTGTTACGAGCAATATTTTTCTCGCGACATAATCAGCACACTCTCCTTCATTGAGTACAAACACTTCCATCATGATCAGCTTTTTTTTTTGCTGTTTATTGTTTAAAAAAGTAAAAAATGAGTTTATTTGAACAAAAAGGCTGCTCATATGAGACTGCTCTCTCCTCAGTGTGTCATTTGCTAGAAGGAAAAATGGCACTATTTTGTATCGAAGTGGACTTCAAGCAGCTTGAGACATTTTGAGTCTGCTTCTTGTTTTCCACCAGCTCTTCTATAACCAGTAGTTGGAAAGCGTGCATGTTGCAGAGGGGAAAACATAAAACATTTTCGCTCGAGCTCTACTTAGGTATTTTCTTGGCCGGTACTTCGCAAATGTTGTATCCCAATAATTGTTTATTCCCTTCCTTTTTTTTTGCTACGACCGAAAGGCAACATTTTGTACACCAAAACATGACCTACTCTTAAATGGTTGTGCAATGTAGGCCAAGGCAGGCATCGCTTCTCCAGAAATTAGATGCAGTGGATGTGTAAGCAGAATTGAGTCTAGCCAGTGCAGTTGCACTGTTAGCCTGGGGTCATTAGCATGCACCATGCAACAGTGACATATGACTGCACGCAGGTACGATGTTGACCTAGGTCGAACGCTTCCCCAGGTGCTCTAAGAGATAGCGAAGGAAGGCAAGGAATGACCTTTCTCCACCAAAAAGAAGACAGCAAAGTTCCCTCACCCAGCTTTCTCACTGCAAGAGGGTGTGCAACACTGTCAGAGCTATGCCAGTCTTGGCAGGATAGTAGAAAGAAGTTTGCAGAAACAAGGTGTGATGCATCGCAGCAAACGTAACCCAGCCAGGCCGCAGCGGTTACACTTATAGAGCAGGAAGTGACCATGCATCATTCACGAAGTGTTGTCAAGCGACTCGCTTGCTGCCGAGCAAGAAGCACTTTCCCAACCGGGCAAATGTAGACAAGGCCGCAAAAAACAGGAACGTCCAAAAGGGGCGGGATTGGGTGGCTGAGAGTTTCTGCTTGATGCATGCCAAGACCCCAGCTTAGCAGTCTCGTTTCATTCGCCAAATCGCCCATCTAGAGTGGAGGCAGCAAAAGCCGTCTTAAGGCAGACTAAAGCCCCGTTCACACACGTGCGACTTCTTACAACCGTGTGCCTTAAAACGTCTTATAAACTCTTACGAGGAGAAGACACACTGCCGCCATCTATCAGGAAGCCGGGAAAACACTTTCAGTTGCTCTATACTTCCTATTCTTTTTGCGCATCATCCTTTTTTTTTTTTTTTGCTTGGTAAACTTTCAACATTGTCATGAACAACCATTTCTCATAGACAGTATGTACATTCAATCTTGTAAATACCGTAAATCTTTTGCTCTAGTGAAATTCGGTTCCAGGGTTGCCTCATAGATGGAGCCAGTGTGCCAGTGCGTTCTCTCATCATAAGAGTATTTCTTAGGTTTTAAGGCACACGGTCGCAAGAAAACGCAAGTGTGTGAAGGGACCTTGATACACAGCTGTCTAAACATCCACACAATGTATCTGGCTTCCGAAATAAAGAACATTGTCGCCGCCTCTTCAGAGACAAAAAGAGTCAGCTTGTCCGGCGTGCAATTTAAGCGTTCGCACAAGGAGAACATTCTAACCGTCGTCGTCATAACCATCGTCGTCGTCATCGTAGAGGTAGAGCGGTTCGCATGATGAGAAACTTCCGCGGCGCGCCAGGACGACGTCGCCGTTGCCGTCACCTCATGCGGAGGAAGAGTTTCTTGCGCAGCGACGATGTCACCTCTGAGACCTGCCTGTCCCACAGGAGGTCCTGCCCACGGATCAGCACGGGGATGGCCTTGCTGGCGATCCGGTCGTTGATGATGGTTGCCATCTCCACAAGGTCCCTGCTGCGCCAGTTCTCCCTCACCACCGACACAAACTCCCGCACGAACACGCTCCCCGCGTCCGGGTCGCGGTACGACACGTAACTGCGAGAAAATGCGGACAGCCAACATCAAGAATTGGTTAGTAGACCGCAGCTTCTGGAACGCGTCTCCAACCGGTGTGTTTGCCGCGTCCCAGAAAGTAGTCCATCGACTTCCGCCCGACGACGTCATACAAGTGTCACATTGTCGCGGCCGTGATCCTAGCAGTGTCGCACCGGTAGTGGCGGGTGCCTGTTCTGCTACGGGTCGCTCTTCAGTTTGACAGTCCATCGAAGCTTCGGTGTTCGGGATTCCGCAACGACGGCGACACTCTCGATCGCTCACACTTTTCGCAGGGACTTCTAGCTCCAACCACCATGATTGCGATGCCCGACAACGTGAGACGCCGTCTTCTGCGACGTCATTTGCTCACACTTTTGATGTGTGGACGGGACGCCAAACACACCGGTTAAGGAAGCATTCCAGGCACTGTAATCGCGCCGCGTGTTGCGACTTTGGTAGAGCGGTGCTCGAGCTCAACCCTCCGCCAATGAACGGTGGTGCCACGTAGCGGACGGCAAAATAGAATCATGATCCTCCGCACAGTGTTAAACGTGCGGCCGACGGCAATACAAGGTTCTGTGCCAGAGCCAGCAACGGTAGAGGCCAAAACGGCCAAATCCCTCGTTTATGTTTCGGCATCGGGGAGGGAGGTGACACGGCTTTTCCGCGGGTCCAGAGCCCTCGGCGTGCGTAAGACTAGCAAATTACTTAACGTTCCGCGTCGTGCCTTACTGTTGGCATTTATTTTCTTTTGCCTTCATGCAGCATAGCAATAGCATGCATCCTAGACAAGTTCTCTTAGCACCCACCCCTTTCCATCCTAAAAGAAAAAAAAAGTAACTTGTAGCATTGTGCAAATATGCAAATTATACACTATTCAATATTTGCTTTGAGACCAACTGCGATATTCATACTTTTCAAAGTGTTGATCGTGGCAGGTTAGCCCCGTTGAGGGTCCTTCTCACCGAGCATCTGTGCACTGTGGAGAAGCAATACTCGCGGGCTCTGCGGGTATTGCTTTCCCTCAGTGCACAGGTGCACGGTGAGAAGCGCACTCTGCAGGGCTAACCTGCCACGATTATCTAGGAGCACGTTTAGGCAGAGATGCCCCGACAAAAACAAAGGCTCGGCCAAAACCACTATTTGCTTTGAACTCAAAATCCACTATTCGCACATGGCACTGAAGGCAATTACTGCTGCCTATGCAGATTGGCCATCCACTGCACTCCGTGCTTATTAAATACATAATAAAAAGCTATGGGTAGGTTAATCAACTCTGTAAATTAATAAGAAACAAAAAAACTATTATGCTGCCAACCGCAAACAAATTGTGTCCCAAGATATAATAGCACAGAGACGATAACATGTTTCACTCGTTCGTAAAGCCGTCTCTTTACAAAGCACTGGAGGACATGTCAGGTTGGTTCACCAACATGGCCGACATGTGCAGGCACTCTGTGAATGGTGCAATCTGTGCGGCCACTCTGTGAACTCCATGTGAATACACGCGGCACTTTGAGAGCGCTCGACGACTCTGGTGAGGGTGTCCTCTTTTTCATACTCACTTGGGTATCGTGGACATGAACTTGAGCATGTCGGCACGGTTTGGTGCCGTTCCCAAGACGTTCGGGCCGCCCACCATCACTTCTTGCAAGCTGCTTGGCAGTGGCTTCGGTGAACCAGACCCTAGACAACGTTAGGAAACAAATGTGCCGAAATTAATTCGGAATGTGCAGTAAACTGCAACGAGTTACTCCTCTGTAACGGTACATGAAGACGAAAAAGAAGAATGAATTAATCGAGTGAACTTTGTTTGCGGGCTAAGAACGTCCAAAGAGCTACACAGCAAACCCAAACTTAGATCCTAACAATCATCGGGGCTTACGAGTCGTCTCGCATGAGCACAGCAAAACCAACACCAAAGCAAACCTTTACAGCCTGTTTTGAGGACTACTAAATGAATATTAGAAAAGCAAGTACCTCCACACAATCGCTTCAGTCAGTGGCAGCTGTACAGAATTGCACGCACTGATATCTTAGTCACATTACCGTAAAATACTGCAGAAGTGCCCATTTCGTTCAAGCGCCCACTATTAACATTTCCAAAATTGGGAATTCTGCAAATTATACGTTAAGCGCCCGATTTGGCCGGACAAGCGCCTATGTCTAGGTTGTCAGTGAAAGCGGGGAGGGCGTTCCCTCGGCATTTTGCAGTAGTCGTTTCCGTCACTTTTTCCCTTTCACCTCCCTCTCCACTATTGTCACTGGCAAGCTGAGAACGGTGGGGTGTCTCTTTCAAACGCCCGACCTACGGCTCGCACTCGCTGCCCTCTGCCGTGCTTTGGCTGCGCGTGCACGCCCGAGGCTCGCGTGACGCTTTACGTGACGCTGAAGCGTTTATCGAGGGCAGGAAGCTCACGTGGGAGGCGGGACAACTGGAGGGCATCCCTGTTGTTCTCATCCTGTCAATGACTAAAGCTGGTCGTCACGATGCCCGCTCGCCACACCGGTAAAACACCGCCGAGACCTTGCCGACCGATTAGCTGACACTTCCCGACGCATCAGGAGTGACTCACTCTCGCCGCACATTTCTTCGCCGCATTCGATTGAACGACTCACAACGGGTACCTACCCAGGGCGTTGCAGTTGACTTCGTCCACGGAGTCGTTGATCTGACACGCCTGGACGCAGACTACTTTCGGCTTTCCCCTGAGCGCTTCGCACCGGTTGCACAGGAAGCTCTCGACGGCCTCCAGGCTCACGCGCTTGCAGTCGCTCGCGTAGAACCCGCCTGCAGGAGACGTGCCGCTCAGGACTCGGTGTCTTCCCCCAAAACCACAATAACGCCTGCTAGTTTTGTAACGCATTGGATGCACGGGAGGATGGCAGGGGCTACGCCCCCCGAATCAGACAGCAGCTCGCGCCACCTGTAGCCTCCGCTTTTTCGTATGTACAGTCGAACACCCACGCACTGCCGCCGATTCTCGTCAAAGTGTGAGGGAGAGGTCCTGGCTCCTTAACACGATACGGTCGACCACAAGGGGGGCATACTTGGTGGTCGAGGCTTTCACAGGTGTACGTAACGAAATACAGGCAAGCTTGACTTTAAAGGACCACTGGACATTATCGTAAACATATATAGTATATTGTTTGTTTTCGTAGGCCTCCATATGTTGACCCTTCCTTTCTACTTTACCTGTGGCCACCAGAACATTCCAGAAATGTGGCATTCCCATCATCTGCTCGGTGTACCACAGCGATCCGACGTATGGCACGTGGAAGGTTATTCGGAAATAGAAGAAAGAGTTCACGTTGGCTTAACATTTTGTGATGACCTTGTTCCGCGTCCGTTTCATTTTTGTGCATTCTGAACTCGCAACGACAAGAGAGAATGGATATGTACAAAGTGTCACAGTCAGACCGAGACTACGTTGGAACGGTCACACAATTCCCTCGCCACGCGGTGCAGTGGGGGAGAGCCGCGAAGTCTCCCGAGATCTTCCGGAGAGCTCCGTTCGGTTCCGGTCACGGCGTTCGGTTCCGGTCACGGCATTGCAAGGCTGCCAGTCGGCAGCCGCCAAATTTGCAATGGCTCTGTTGGTTTCTGGTATTTATGCCGAACGAGTCAATTTTCGTCTGTCCTGGGATACTCGGGTGCTGCGAGTGCTAAGCAACAAGGAAGGTTGGAAAAAGTTACCTTTGTATCCATGGGAGAGGATGACTAACACAAACGCGTCGAAACTTGCAAGGTCGTGCTGTCCCAGCTCGGCGAGCAGTTGGTTGAGTTCGACGCCCGTCTTGTCCTGCCAGACTTCGACCTCGAAGCCGAATTCTTTCCACAAGCACCGCAGAGCATCTACATTGTACGACGCGAGAGAAAAATGTGTCAAAATAAGGGCCACTAATTTGGACATGGCATATCGCTTTATCCTAAATGACGCACTGAGCAGAATATAGAGTCCAGGTACCCCAGAAGCTGTCAACTTACTGCAATTGCGGGTTAAAATGGGAGCCACAGTCGCGTGTGCTTCTACTGTCGAAAGTCTGATTTAAGGACTGCTAACGAAAATTGAGCTCTGGGCATCGCGTCGCAATTACCGATGACATCAATGAGCAGTGTGGGCAGAAATGTTGTCATGCTTTCGCTGTTATAAGCTGTTCAAATATATGGCTGACAGTTTCCACTTTTTCTGTACTGTGCCCAATTGCGAAATTGGAACCCTTCCGTCACTTGACGGCTTTGCAGACGTGAATACTTCTGTTGTGAGATAGTGTTCATAACTGTCATATGGCTTGCTAAAACACACGACACAAGTACAGTGCAATTCACTTATAACGATACCACATATAACGATGTACTTCTTATAAAGATGTTTCTAGAGTTTCTAGACTAGAAACAATCAGTTTCTAGCCCAGATACAATGATAATCAGTTCTAAAGATTGAATTTTTGCATTTTCTCATTATCGTTATAAGTGGATTGCACTGTAGTAATGTTTTTATGTTCCCATGCCTTTTGTGTGGCCCACATGTGTGAGCTGTAATACCCTTTGAATAAAAAAAAATAAAATAAAAAAAATATTACAGGGTATATACAACTTACTCTAACAACAAAGGTTGTTTTGTCAAACCGACGAGCAATGCTGTGCCCTTTTGTGCCTGACCAACTTTTTAACTGCAGATTTCGATGCTGAACGAATAATGAAATTTAGGGATTTTAACTATGAGACTTGACTGCAAATGACGCTAGGCTCATGTAAAAAAATATAGTTTTTCAAAGCACCTCCATGTCCAGACGGCTCATTGCTTCGCAAAACCACCGTCAATATATGGAAAAAGTAGTGTTGTTTCAAGAGACGAAAAAAGCAGCGTCGTATGGTCGCCATACCGACGTCCCGTGCTGTTCCGCTGCGTGTGTCCAGCTTCACCACGTTGTTTGGATCTCTGAAGCTGTCGTGGTTGATGATGATCGCCCTGCCGTGTGGACTGTGGACCATGGGGTAGCGTTCCTCACTTGCTGGTCCTGCCAATGTGTGAACAGACAACAGTGGATCCTCAATCTTCATGCTGAAATACAGACTCGCCGCTGGGAACAGCCTATGTAGCTTCATTCCCATATTCATCAAATTCGCCGAAAATACCGTCGGCCATTACGAAGGCGAACGACGGAGAATGTTGTGCTTACTGACCTCGGCGTCGTTTAACAAGTGCTTCGCCAGGCAAAGAAATATGTGCGGAGTGACGGTCGCCGTCTTGCTTTATTGCCTGGACGTCTGCTATTCTCGTAAAATAGCGGGACGAATAAATTACGAGGGCAGGCACCAAAGTAGTGCCTCCGAATGTCTTTTTTTTCTTGCAAAGTATGGCACATGTATTAGCGACATTCACGGGGATTATTGTTATATTCTTCCTAAACATTTAGTTATCTTAATGTATACACTTTTTGCCACTGCTGCTGCATAAGACGCTTGATCCCAGTCCCAAGTCCTTGCGGAGATTGTCACATAGCTTGAATCATCATCGACCGAAGGACGGCAATCTTCGAGTGCATCCTTAAACGGACTGCCACTTGTTCGGTCGTTTCGAGGACCCACTCGGAACAATACAATTTTTTGGGACACGACGAACTGAAAATGTATCCAATGATATCCGAAGTTAAATAGGCTTTGGCGGAACCGGATTCAAGCACCTTCCTCAGCAACGACGGAGTGTAGATAGTTACGGAAAAATTAACGAAGAATGACTCAACGTTTGTGAAGATTGCAGCAATAATCTGCACGAACGGCAATATTAAATACGGCACATTATAAAAATTATTTGTTACTTTCTTTCCTCCCCTCGAAGTTACGTTAGCATGGAAACCCGCACCAATTCGCAGAACGCTCCCGCCGTGTTAGTGTCGACGTAGAATTGTCCGATGTCGCCCGCAGTTACGACCGCGTGCGAGAAACTTACGAATGGTTTTGACTAGCTCCTCGTCGTAACGGCCCGTGATGTATTCATACAGCCTGGAGCAGTCGCCGTCTTTGAGTATGCCGTTTTCATAGAGCAAGAGAACGACCGCTTCGGCGGGCTGCAGACGGGCAAACGGCACATCAGGCAGAAAGTGTTTGACGATGTCGTGGGCCTCATCTTCTTGGCACGCTTCACAAAAGGCACCCAGATTTCTCCTGAAATGAAGGGGGAGTATTATGGGCGCATCCCAAAGAGCAATGGCTAGCATATCGCCCAAGCGACAGTATGTAGCTCCGTTCGATTTATCTGCACCTCTTGCACCGGTGCAGAAAAGTGTGCGGCATTGTACTTTCGGTATGTGTATCAGGGGCGGATTTCTCGGTCAGGCTTGAGGGGTGCGGTAGAGGCATTCGGTTGGTGAAGGGGGTCTGCTCCCAAGCAGCACAAGTGTCCTGTGAACGTCCACAGGCCATTCCTGGGACAATAAGACATCCTAAAGACGTTCACAGGACAAAGTGTGCTACTAGGGCTGAGATAGTATGTTGTTACGGCCGAAACATTGCCCAGATCTATTTTGTTGACCCAATATTTGCTATGTCACCAGAAACTAAACTTTTGGCTAATGTATAACCATTTTTTCATTAAAAAAAAAAAATGACCTTGAAAAGAAGGGGGGGGGGGGGGGGGCTTTCTTAAATCCGTTGCTGATGTGTATTAAGATACAAATGGAAGTACACTGCCCTACACTTTTCTGCACCGGTGCAGGTGAATCGAACGAAGCTAGTCGAGGTAGGAAATTCACGCTAGAGTGCGGGACAACTCGCACGAGCGCTTAAAGGGGCCCTGCAATCATATTTAAGTGTCTACCTTTTTTGCAGTTTCCACGTCTCTTGGGGTTCGGGCAAGCCAGCGGGCACGGAGAGACTAACTAAATATCAGTGCATCATATTTTAACCGGACGACGCGGAACCTTCCTCCACCTACGGGGGCGACCCGCAGCGCGCGATATGTGACGTCTTTGGTCCTGGGCTTACTACTGGTCAGAGCCGCTAAAAGCTTCTTTTAGTCAAAATACAAAATTTAAGTAGCGCGAGCTGTTTCAACTATTTATAAAAGTAGCTTTTTGTTCAGTATTTTAGATCAGAAAAGAAACAAATGCAGTTTATAAAGTACGGAAACAAGAACCGACTTGTCGACATACCCGCCACCGAGCGGTGGAAAAGGCGGCGCATACTAGAAAGGTGTAGTGGGATCAGGCTCCGACGAGCGGCGAGCGTAGAAAGGTCCCGGACGTACGCGGCGGCGCTGTAGTCGAGGATCCGACCGGTTCCGAGCGTTTCGAAGGCCTTCGGCGAGCAGCTTTGGCTTGCGGTTTGGCCCTTTGGCGGCATGGCAAGCGCGAAGTGGCTCCCGTTCTGAACTGATCTTTACCCCGTGTTTGCTGTCGTTTGTGGCCAATTAAGCGTCATGCCGAATTAGCATTTAATCGCGCAGCAAATGCAATGCGAGCCGCCCTGGCTGCCCGCTTCATACAGCCTATCCAGAACATGCTTTAGTGGCGCCCTCTCGAGCCGCCGACACGGAGTGCGGCAGCCGTGAGCGCTCGCTGAGCTCACTACCCCTCCTCTAGTTCACGGCCACTCAAGCGACCAAGGACGTCAGGAAGAAGGTTATTTTTTGCTTGTTTTTGTCATTTTAATTTGCCTATAACTTTTAAAAGCAAAATTTGAGAAAAGAAAAGTTTCATTAAGTTACTATGTTCAGTGCGCCCAGGTTCGGTGCAAATTAAAAACCAGTAAAAAAGTCCTTGCAGGGCCCCTTTAAAGGGGTACTCCGCCGATTTCTTCATGGTCTCCGATTTGCTTGAAATTTTGCTAAACTCGCCAGACAACATCGCTAAAATAGTATCCCAAATATTAGGTTAAAATAATTTTTTTTCACGAAGTTATTGAATTTACAATTTTGGTCCTCACCGTGTTTTTCAAACTGAAAGTCTCTACTGGCAACAACGAAAAAGTGACGTCATTGGAAGTGCAAAGGTTCACTCTTTGGACTGTAGAATTTGTTCCCAACTGATTTGAAGCAGTTTAATGGTGCCAAATGAATGCTTTGGAAGCTCGCTCCAGGATCCAGGATCCGCGCTCCAGCACGGAACAAATGATTGGCATATTCTATTTTTTTGGACTGCTCGCTCGACTGGCAAGCCTGCCCGCCACTGACGTCACGGCACTGAAAAGTGCGGGTATATTTGAATGTTGGTTTTTGCATCATTTTCATTTGCCGATTTCGCAAAAACTATTATGAATTTCGCGATACTAAATAGCATACCGGAAAGGGTAAAGGCAGGGGAGTCAGAAAATATAGTTAGTTGAGGTAGCTCAAAAATCGCCGGAGTACCCCTTTAATATAACAATGATTATTACATGCTTTAGCACTTTGGCGGACATGACGCAACGCATCAAAGCTAAACATTGCTAAATATATGAATGCTCACTCATTGTTGAATCCTAAACAACATGGCTTCTGGAGGGGTTGAATCCGAAACATGGCTTCCTGCGTCACGCAGTTAACCGAGTTCATACTGTCCGAGGCAATGGATAACCTAAGAACTGTCGACGGTGTTTTCTTGGACTTCAGTAAAGCGTTTGATGTGGTACCTCATTAGTTATTGCTAGAAAAGTTATTGCATTATAATATTATTTATTAAGTTATCTCCTGGATTTCTGAATATTTGCACGAAAGATGCCAGTATGTTGTGGTAAATGGGAGTAAATCAAGAATTGCACAAGTAACATCAGGAGTCTTAGGACCTTTATTATTTTTAATTTATGTAAATGATATTAATGAGTTTGTCACTTCAGGCATGAGAATGTACCCAAATCTGAAGGGTGCTTTGGTTGTCGAGAGTAGGTCTGTTCGATTCGGTCAGAAAGTTCTGAACTAGTTCTGTCTGAGTTCAGACGAGTGCAGGAGTCGTGCAGCGGCGGCGCAGAAACAGTGCAGCCGCCGCGGTAGGACTGGCGCTGTGATCGGCTTTCCGAGCAGAAGCGCATGGGTGTCGTCTGCATCTGTTGGCTCTTGTTTCGCCACGCCACGTTGTATGCTACATTTAATTAGTCGCAGTATGATGAGACCATTCGTGTTTCCTTAGTTTCAAAGTATAATAACGGAATCTTTTCTGTGAACATTTTTTATTCGAGTGTACTAAAAACGTTTTCTGCACGAAATGTGTTTCTGTCTGCATTTTTAACTGCCGTTCGGTTCCTGTCGTTTCCATAAGCGTTCGTGTCCTTCACATTCATTTAGCAATAGCAGATTAATTACAAGTCTCTCGAGTTTCGCATTTCGACGGTAGGTTCGCGGCATCAGGATGATTTTGCGTCGGGAGTCACTGGCGGCAGCGCGCGGTCGGTACAGGTCACCTCGAACACGAAGGCCTGACGATAGCGTTTTAACCAAGACAGTTATCGACCGTAACTTTGGCGTCAAGCTGAAGCGTTTTCTGATTCTCAAGAAAGACTTGCGTGGAACTACCAAGCCAATGCCGATTCTCGGCGTCTTTCCCAGGCCCGTTAGTGAACGCCCACAGATACCAGCGGACAAAGCATGCAGTATTATGCTCAGCTACGGGGCATGCGAGGGCCAATGTACTAAATCCCAGACCTTTGCAATGTATCGGAGTCGTCAGTATGCATCCAAGAGCAACTGAAGGCGGGGACTATCAAGAGTGCAATACCTTTTTTCCCGTGTCTGTAAGGAAGAATATCAACACTGTGGATCCCCACACAGCATCAAAAAGAAACGATTTACGTGAGCCAATATTTCAAAACTTACCACAAGGAGACAAACCTATACGAGCAGGTGCCTAAAACGCTTTCAGAATATCATAATCAAGCAAATTGCTACCCTCAGTTATGATTAGGGTGTGTATTTTCCGGTTTTAACCGAAAAACACCGATAAACATCCGTCGGTGACGAAAATACAAAATCGGTTAAAACCGAAAAGCACCGGTGGTTGGATATTTTCGCTGGTTAAAACCGAAAAACACCGGTCGAAAAAAACCGACCTAGCGAAACCCTTTCCTCGTAGAGGTTCGTCAAACGTGTTATCTCCATGGATCCTGCATTCCTCCAGTGTCTATACATGGCTTGCACGTGGCGTCAGTCCGCCCTCCTTCCTGGGGGTCAAAAGCGTCTAGTTAACGCAGTGGAAACTAAGCTCTCACACGCCTTTCCCCCATTGTGTCTCCCATGGCCCCCTTTTGTGGAAAAATGAACGCAGTGGAGGGTACGCTCTCACGTGCCCTTTCCCCATTGTGTCTGGCCAAGTAATGTCGGTGCAAGCCATGTATTCAGAGGTTGCTCTGGTTCCTGGAAGACACTGCCAATATCCGTGTCGTACAGGGCTACTGACCTTTGAGAACTGAGATGCGTTCATTGTTATCTGTTTAGTTTCCATGGGCTTTTGGGGAAACGGAAAAAAGGGTTTTGCTGGCGTGGGGGTTTTTCGCTGTATAAAAAAGGACCGTTCTGTAAAAAAAAATTTGCAGACGTGTTTGATGGTACGTTTACACCTGAGAAGAAATCCGCTGCCGCAGGAGCGGATCCGCTCCCGGCTGCGGCGGCGACGAGCGGGTTGCGTTTACATCTATTTCCTTCGAGCAGTGGCGGCGGCGCCAGCTGCGGCAGCGGTTCCCGTAACATCTCGTCAAATATGACGAGAAGGCGCGAAAGTTCCCGCCTCGGCTCTCTCTCCCGGGCGTTGCTGCTCCCGGAACTACGCGTGCTCATGACGTAGGCAGCGTCGCGCTGCGCAAGAATGTCACTTCCGGTCAGCGAAACGCCTCGTTTGGCGGCAGAAATAGGTCCTGGACCTAAACGGCTCGCCGCCGCGTTTTCCGCCCAGCGTTTCGCCCCAGCGGCAAAAGCTGGGCCGATTCGCTAGCGGATCCGCAAGTGTAAACGTACCATGAGAAGGCGCGTCCGTCCCGCGTCTGCGGGTTTCCTCAACGTGAGGCGTTAAAGCTTGTTGATTCCTTCCCTGCCTACTATCAGATGATTCAAAGCAAGTGGTTTAGGACTGTTTCCCGAAACATCTCTGATGACTTAGATTTCATGGATGAATCGTCGTTCTGGTTCCGCGTGCAAATTGTTAATCCGTGCATAAAAGTGGGGCTGCCAGGGGGATTTGTGCCTTATGAAAGTATCTATCGGCTGGTCCTCCGAGACGAGCGCAAGCTAAGTGACCTAGAATCAGAGTTTCTTTGTTACCGCCAGTAGGTTGTGACTAGCACCGTTGATCCAGTGTTATTTTGGAAACTTCATTTACCTGACTGGCCACTACTGTCCCAAGCCTCGCTGGACATTTTGGGATTTCCTGTGTCCAGCGCAAATGTGGAGCGTGCGTTTTCAAAATTGCGGGTTGTGAACCGCAAAGAATGTGCTGCCATGACGGATGCAAGCCTCTCGAAGTATGCTTGCATCTACTATAATAACCAAGCGTGAGAAATAGATGCTTCCTCGAGAATAAGGGTATGAAATATGGGAATAAAATTGGAACTCTCTGTCTGTGATCAATCGCATTTTTTTTCCACCGATAATCACCGATTTTAGTCTCGTCGTGAGACGTTCCACCGAAATACACCGGTGTTTCGAAAATAAATAAACACCGAAAAACATCCGCCGATTTTTCCCACAAATAAACACCGGAAAGTACACACCCTAGTTATGATCTCAATTCCGCGTCCACCGCGGGTACGTTTTTATCATAAATGGAAGGAAACGCAACCTCCGTATCGGCGTTATTGTTAAACATCGCAGACATTTGAGCAAGAACTGCGAAAAATGGCGCCGCGAGCAGAGATGGGCGAGGAGTGTCGTCTGCTGTCGCCGTCTGCTCTTGTCGTCTGCTTCTGCACGGACGCTGAACTGACTCCGGAGCCGGTGCAAGATTTTGAGGAACTGGGTCTGAACTCGTTTAGAACTGGGATGAATCGAACGCGCCAGTGCAGCGGTCGTGCAATTTCCGGTTGAATCGAATGCGCCAGTTCTTGCACTGCTGAACTAGTTCAGCCAGTTCAGGCGAATCGAACAGACCTAGTGTCAACGTTGCCTAGTGTGTCAGAATACTTTTGATCTCGCGAGGTTTTAAAATGTTGTTGAAAATTATTAGCTGTTAATTTGTTTTTTGTTTTTTTGTATGTCCCCCCCCCCCCCCCCCCCCCTAATATACCGAAATGCACTGCGGGTACTGAAGAAATAAAATCTCTACGCCAAAAATGAATCCGCGGTGCCGAATACCCACCAAAACTCGGATATCCTCTTGGGAGATCCGTACAGCCGCTTCGCCGCGTGCTGACACAAGTTCACGGTCTTCCTGAGGAGCGCAAACTTCTCCATCACGTACATGATCTCGACGATCGGGGTCTCGGAGCCGGCCGCCGTCAAGGCGTCGAGGGCGTCCCTCACCACGTCGAACGTCTCGTCGCCAACCACAAAGGCCCGCAGCTCTCGACGTTGCAGAGGACCCGACACCCCGTAGAGAAAGAACGCGAGCTGCACTCGGTTCAGCGGGGACAGGTCGCCGAGCACACTGGCGAGGTCGACGACTAACACTCCGGCTGTGGGCTCTTCGACGCCGTGATCGGCAAACGGGGCAGAATCCGCGCGGTGCGTTGCTGACATATCGCTCGTCAATTAAAGTTCGACAGCAATCACGAGCAAACAAACGCTAACGTGACACCATCAGCATTGCCCTTGCACCACAGTGAATAAGCATGATAAACAGTGGCTTGCACATGCTTGCATAATACGTATCCTCCTCGCCCTCAGGCACGCGGTTGGCGGGCTTCCTGTTCAAGGAGATTAGAAGGATACTATTTATAACCTCCTTGTTCCTGTTTCGCTTTCTTGTAACATTTCACCCTTCTCGATGAGGGACGAGAAAAACGAAAGCGTTGGCGGCGTTGGCGTTGATTTTTTCCACCTGGATGGATGGATGTTAATCAGAGCCGTTTATTGAGAGAGTTTGGCCATACATTGGTTTGAATAGGCGAGCATCTCGGGCCAACCACAGGCCGCGAAACAGCCCCTAGCGGTGGTCGCGTGCTCTAAATTTGTGCCACGACTATACTTCGTTTCACCTTATGTGCGAGCGAAGGCAAAACTGGAAGCGCGAGCCCGGAAGCTCCGTGCGTTCAGGCTTTGCTCGAGCGCGCGAGCTGGGGAGAAATGCAAAAAGCGCTGGTCTCGCGCTTCTAGCTTTGGCTTCGCTCGCAGGTAAAGTGAAACGAAGTATAATTTGAGCCGTGCCGAGCGGAACTCCGCGTCTCAAGACGCTCGCGCACCCCACCCTTTGCACTGCTTTCTTTCAGCCAGTCTCAGGACGCTGTTCTAGCAGTGCAGACAAAGGCATGGGCACGAGCGCGTGGCTTTGGAAAGTGCCTCCTATGCACGAGGTCTCGTACAAACAATAGCGTTTCGCTGAGCTAGGCTCACGCGCCTGTGCCTTTTTCTTCACTGTCGACATTTGTGAGATGGAGTAGAGGTCTCCTGATTGGTCGACGCTGTGTCACAAATTTAGTTTACGCTCTAAGCGTGGGGGGAATATTCGGCGCTGGCGGCGGCCTTTGCTCCGCCTATTGTCCAAACTCTCCTAATATACGGCTCTGATGTTAATGGCTAAGAGCAGTCTAAGAGTCTTGGTCGACGCTGTGTCACAAATTTAGTTTACGCTCTAAGCGTGGGGGGAATATTCGGCGCTGGCGGCGGCCTTTGCTCCGCCTATTGTCCAAACTCTCCTAATATACGGCTCTGGACCAATCCAGAGCCGTATATGTAGAGAGTTTGGTCAATGGGAGGCGCGGGCAGAGCCAGGGCGTGCGGCAGACTCGGAAAGAGGGCTTGGCATGCTCTCTTGACCAACCAGAAGCCGAAAAGAATCCCCTAGCGGTGGTAGCGACAAACAGTTCTGATCAAAGGTCTATGTTCGTAAATGGTCTTAATAAACGCGTAAGAGTGATGTCTAGTAACTCTTTGTGGTTGAAAATAGGGTACACGTGTTGTTTTCATCATGATCATGCAGAAAGATGTAAGAAACGAATGCGCCGCTCAACTCTGTTTTGCTCGGACAGAGTGTGACTCCTCGGACGGCAGATTCCCGGCCCTCGGCGCTTGGCGTTCGGATTATGTCGATCGTTCCGCTAGTCGCACTCTTCCACCATCATTTTGGATGAGCGGGGTTGAAACATCACGTGTACCATATTTTCAGTCCATCGAGAGTTACTCCAATGCAGTTATCAGGTTTGTTTCTCGCGACCACCGCCAGGGTGTTATTCCCGGCTTCTGGTTGGTCACATTCGAATTTCTGAAGACGCCCTGGAACACGCCCAGCCCGCTTTCGGCCAATGGCGCCTCCTCATTTGTTTCCTATACTTCCCAACGAATGGCCAAACTCTCTACACTCTGAGACGTGATCGACCTGTGCGCCGGTCAGATGACGGCGGCGGCGCCCCGAACCAGACGAACTTGTGCGGCGGCGGCGACGGCGGCGTGGAGAAACGCGTTGAAGCGGCGTTCGCAGTCAGAAATTGACTTCCGGGAATGCATTTCTATGGGAAAAAGCGAGTGCATTTTCTCTCTGCGCTCGATTATAAGAGCAAATATCACGAATAATTTGTACGTACTAGGCACATTGGATCATTTCTCAGTCACGCAGACGAAATAATTGGTCAGTTACAGCATTTGTTTTTTTTTTTAATTCGTGGCATGAAAAACGGTGTTAAAACCGCTTCGTACGTGTATTTATTTATTTATTTATTTATTTATTTATTTATAATACCCTCAGGGCCACAAGTGGCGTTACAGAGGGGAGTGGGTTTACATGAAGTAGTTGGCGATGGCGTCCCGAAATCTTCCACTGTCGGTGATGCCGATGAGGTTCTCGGGGAGGTCATTCCAGTCCACAATCGCAGATGGTAAGAGCGCCTTCTGGTGTGCGAGGGTGAAGCATTGTGGGCGGGCGATCTTACAAGGATGGTCAATTCTAGCCGAGATGTATGATGGGGGGTTTAAGAGAGATTGTTTAAAGATGGGCGTATAAAATACCTTGTGAAGAAGACAAAGGCGAGAGATCCTACGACGTGAAGATAATAGCGGAAGGTCAAGGTGAGCTTTCATTAACGAGACACTCGAAAAACGGGAATAATCAGAAAAAATGAAGCGTGCAGCACGGCTCTGAACAGATTCAATTAAATCAGTTAGCGTTGATTGATGAGGATGCCAAATTGAAGACGCATATTCTAATTTGGGACGGACAAGAGTAACGTACAGGAGGCGCTTAAGGTTATTGGGAACAGATCTAAAATTTCGACGGATGTAGCCTAAACTTCGATTAGCAGATTGTACAATGTTGTTAATATGAGTATTCCAAGAGAGGTTAGGTGAAAGATGCACGCCGAGGTATTTATAGTGGTCTGTATATTCGAGTATAGTCCCATCCAAAAGTAGCGTAGGATTAGTTTCTGCTAATGAATTAGAAAAACGCATGCACTTACATTTGTTAGTATTGAGAGACATTTTCCAATTCTGGCACCAGTCGGTTATACTGAGAAGGTCAGCTTGCAAAATTAGAAGGTCATCTTGAGTAGTAATCTTACGGTAAACGACGCAATCGTCAGCAAACAGGCGAATAACAGAGGTGATACGCAATGGGAGGTCGTTAATATAAATGAGAAAAAGTAGCGGTCCAAGCACGGTGCCTTGAGGAACACCAGAAGAAACAGCAGAGACGTGAGACGAGGCATTGTTAGCATAGACGTATTGACGGCGTTGAGAAAGAAATGATTCAATCCAGATTAGTACATGAGCGTCAATATTTAGCGTGGAAAGTTTGAGAAGTAGAAGTTTATGGGGTACTTTATCAAATGCTTTAGCGAAATCGAGAAATACAGCAATAGTGGGGTATCCGGAGTCGAGATTCAAGAACAAGTCATTAGTCAGATGAAGAAGTTGTGTTTCACAAGAAAAATTACGGCGAAAACCGTGCTGCACGTCACTGAAGAAAGAGTTAGAATCCAGGAATGAAACCAAATGCTTGAAGATGATGTGTTCCATTATTTTAGACGAGATGCAGGTAAGAGATATCGGTCTATAGTTGGCTGGTGATGACCTACTACCGCTCTTGTGGACGGGAATGACCTTCCCAAGCTTCCAGTCCTCAGGCACGACTCCCGTCTCCAGAGATTGACGAAAGATTTTTGTTAAAAAAAGGCTAGACGTTAGATTAGTGTTACGGAGAATCTTGGAATTTATGCTGTCAATTCCACATGACGAAGAAACTTTTAAGGATTTAATAATGTTTACGATTCCATCGTAATCAATAAGAATAGGATCCATTGGGAACGATATACTGGAGACGGGAGGGGAAACAGTAATGAGGTCTGAACGGGAGAACACTTTAGAAAAAACATCATTCAGCACATTAGCGCACAAGTTCACTGGAACAGGGTCCCCTGAATTTGAAACAAGTTGTAACGAACACTCGACTTTTGGGCGAACAACATTCCAAAAACGCTGCGGATTGGCAATCAATAATGATGGCAAAGTCGTACGATAAAAAATGTCTTTACATCTATTCAACTCAATTTTGTAAATGTTAGCGCAGTCTTCATAGCGCTGCCATGATTCGGGCGTACCGGCTCGACGGGCAACTCGAAAGAGCCTTTGTTTTTTATTGCGTAGCGATTTGAGGCTGCGATTAAACCATGGATTCGAAGACTTCGTTGTTATATCAATACAAGGAATATATTTTTCCACTAACTCACATAATTTATGTGCACTGTCGGACACTGTTAGCGCGAACACGGCGTCGACGCTTTCCAGCATGGGGGATATAGACCAGTGTCCGCGCCAATTCCAGGGCGCCGCCATGTTTATCTACGCTCGCGCCACCACGCGGAAAGAACTGGCAGGCAGGAGGGGGGGGCTGCGTTGGCGGCGTTGCTTTGCGGAGCTGGATGCGGCAGGCTGTCCGAATGCACCGACACATCGTGAAAGATGCCTTCACCAGAAGCCTCCGCGGCCCGTTCTTCAACAGGGAAGATGTCGTGAACATTCGAGAACCCATCTCGATCAAGAAAACAAGGGAAAACCTTTCTTGTCTTAGATGTTCTCGGTGTCTGCTGACCCTTGACATCCGCGTTTCATTGATACCGAAACCGAAACGAAGGTACAGTACCATTCGTAGCTAGCGTACGTACACGACGTAAACGACCTGCCGACTGATCACGGAGAAGTGACCACCTCTCTTGTATCCATCACGCACGCCAAACGTACGCATAGAAAAAAAATTGTTGCTACACTGGCACTCACTCTTGAGTTCTTGCTCGGAGTGAAGTTTTTTCTTCTGAGTGCGACTGTACATTCTTGCCGAGAACCTGCATGGGACGGAAACTTGTGGAAGCCGTAGACGTCGCATCCGCACTCGCTTCTTAGGCAATTGTGTGACGGGCAGTGGGTGTCCAAAAGAACCCTGCGTTTCCTCTGGTTGTTCGTACAACCAACAACGGCACAGTGCCGTCCGGACGAATTGCTCTGATACATTACACGGCGCTAAACAAGACCGACGCCGGCAACGTGCCAGTACTGCTAGACAGTGCTAGTACTGGGAAAAGTCGCAGTCTATCGCCTCCCCCCCCCCCCCCCCCCACACACACACACACACACACACACGCTGCGAGCTTCTGGGTTCGAAACTATTAATTGCCAGTTCTAACGGATGGTACTTACTTGAAGTCGGAGCTGGAATTGTACGAGGTACCAGGAGACACTTACTATCGGGCAACGAAGCAGGGTGCCTGTGGGGGCGGAGTTTAGGAACGCTAATATTGTGACAGGCGATCAGTTATAATAACAGACGAAACTTCAACTCGTTTGTTCAGAAGTTCGCGGTGATATTTTATTAGCCCTCGTTACAGCACACCAAAGATCCTAGGCAGTGAAATTCACATCACGCAGGCTCGTGCGTCGTAGTCAAATGAGCGCAGTCGACGACGAGGTGTAATGAGCTACTAAGCTTCACAAGGAAAATGCGCGTGGGAAAGTGTTTTGAGGCAGTCCAAAACACCGATCCAGCAGACGCACGTACGTACGTTTACTCCGGACTCCATGAACCCGACGGCGCAAGATCAAAGCGATCAAAGAGCACCGCCGCCATCGCCACCCGGTTTTCTCTGCACTTTGCGCGACAACGGCACTGCAACGGAGGGCACTCGCCTCGGTGCTAACAATCCGCGAAATAGATTAATTTGCCACTCTTGAAGTCATTCCAAATCATAAATAAAATACCTCGGCGTTGTAGAACATCTGACAACACAACGGTGCCGAGCGCCTGCTCGGCATCGTCGTTGCTCGTGAAGGCCTGCTTATTTGTAGTTGAGACGATGATTCCACAGCTTTCGTGCCACTCGTGGTGCTTGCAATAACTTCGAAGGGCAGGAGAATCTTCTCACGAGGACGTTGAAGACACGCAACACCGGAGCCACCAAAGCAATCGTACAAACCGTCGCCATGTTTGCTTTTTCTTCGTCACTCGCGGCGCGGTCAACTCGTCGCGAGATGTTTTCTGGCTCGGCTTGATGGAAACCAACAGCGGCAAAGTGGCGTATGGACAAACGGCTCTCACATTACGGGCACTTTACCCACATACCGCGGTAAACAGGACCGATGCCGGCGAAACGGCAGTCGGCACACCAGCGAAGAAGCCTTCGGCGGGTAGCAGCGGCGCAGGCCAACGCAGCCCCCCCTCCCGTGAGCGCCTGGGTTCGAGATTATTGTTCACTTCCGGAAGAGCACTTCCGGACAAAGGTCTATACGGTACAACCGAAATGACAAAAGTTATTTATGTTATTTTCCGGCGAAGGGACAAAATTCACGCGCGTTTTCCCATAGGAATACACAGGGAGGCTGGAAATGTAGACTGCATGCTGTCTGCTTCAATTTGCAACCGGAAGTCCCGTAGACACTAGCGCCAGCTGAGCCTCTACCGGAATGCGGCCACGGTCGGCCATCTTTAGGTAGAGTTATATCATCTCTAGCCATCATAGTAATATGGCGGACAGCGCAATGGCGGCAGGCTACCATAAAATAGCCGTAGATCTAGTACACTGCACCGTGGGTGATATTTCGTGCTTGATTGAAGTTGTTCGACAAAGCAGATTCTTGAAACCCGGCGTGAACGGTAGCCTCGTCTTTGAGGACCCGGCGAAAGTTCTACGAAAGCGCAGCACCGGAGGAAAGCAGCGCAGCTCGCATCGAAAGCAGACTACGTACCGGCGTCTGCTTTTGATGCTTCTTTCGATGCAACTTTCGATGCGTGCTGTGCTGCTTTTTCCCGGTGCTGCGCGATTTCGTAAAACTTTCACCGGGTCCTCAAAGACCGGGCTACCGTTCACGCCGGGTTTTAAAAACATGTTTCGTGAAACAATTTCAATCAATCACGGAATATCACCCACGCTATTTTGATGGCAGCCTGCCACCACAACTGCGAAAACGCCGTCTGCCATGGATGGATGATGGTGGCTGCCCGTCATCAGGCGGGAATCGTTTTTTTTTTTTTGGACGTCACGTCACGTCACGTCACGGAGGACAAGCACAGGACAACTAGGACAACCACGTGCTAAATGAATGTGCAAAACGACGTCAGGTGACTTCCGACATCCGCCACTTCCGCTCGTGCCGGTTGTGTTTTGGTTGAGTGGTTGTGAGTTGAGTGCACGTGTTTTCTTCGAGGCGCTGCGCGCTGGTGGGGTGTTACAGCGATGAAGCTGCATCAAAAGAAGAGTAAACCCAAGGTGAGAGACATTTTGATGCTTAGTAAAGCTTGTCTAAGCTCCACGGTTACATCTTAACCTTTACCAAGAAGCTGGCCTAGCAGCGGAAACATTTCGAGCGATCGCGTGCAACTGAATGTTTCCTATTTAATTACGCCCTCCACGCTTCCTCTTTTCTATGAAATGCAATAAAGTATGATATATGACTGTCAGATGGACCAAACCCATCACTTTTTAGATAGCTTTTCAGCAGGTTTTTTTTTTTTTTTATATATATATATGGGCATTCATGCTTATGGCTACATGAACAAGTGCCATTCCAACTCTTCCTCCATTACCCTCGAAATTTCTTTCCCTTCGCTAAGCCCGCTCACTCCTTCCATTGATACTAGTGCCATTTAGGATACCTTCACTGCAGTGTGGCATGTAGAAGACAGTGGTGACCAGGGTGTAAGATAGACAGGTGGGGAAACGAGAGCCAAATGAGCGACCGGATTGTGTCCCCTCCGGGTTTCTCTTTTTCTGTAGCGCCATCGCCCACCGCGAACTCTCACTCCAAGTGGGCGACCGGTGGCGACCGGCTAAACTGACGGAGATTTTTTTTCTTCTCGCCGCAGCGCCATCTGTCGCAAATCGGGGGTACCCGCAAGCAGACGAGTACACAATCCGGTCACGGCGCTGCGGTAGTCCTCTATGGGCCGTTTCCCCACCTGTCTATCTTACACCCTGATGGTGACTTACCTAAGCTGCTTAGAACGTCGGCCAATCGGAGGTGGCCACGAAGACAAGAATTTGGCAGACAATGGCGGGTTCTTTAACGACGAATAGCTACACTTTTCTCTATTCGGGGGTTTTAAGATGAACAAATGAGCATGCCCGCGCGTGTCGTTTCAATACGATTTTTGCAGGCTGTCCCCAGTCCAAAATCTGGGCCAAAGAAAGCCAGAAAATCCAAGCCAAAGCCCGAGCCTGAGTCGGACGAAGACTTCAGCAATGAAGAGGACCTGGAGTTCAGCGACGGGGATCACGACATCTCTGATCTGCTCGTGTCGGACGAGGGGGAACCTGAACCCGAAGCACCAAAGCATGCTCTCGGTGATCAAGCTTCGACGCAGCCGCGCAAGAAGTCCAAGACTGCAAAGTCAGACCTGTACAAGCCACCTACGGCCGAAGAGCTCAACAACCTGAAAGAAGTGGAGACGTTGTTTCACTCAAACCTCTTTGGGCTGCAGGTATGATCGTTGAATTGGTATTGAGGTGCATTTCTAGTTGTCACTGGGCAGATTTCAGTTTCTAGAATGAAGTGGTTTCTTTTTTTCTTTTGCTACACTTTGGCTTCCTCCCCAAAATTGAGCAGATGCAAGTGTTTGGTTTTCTCCCCAACTTAAAAAAAATTATGTATGCTACAGAAATTGGGCAGATGCAATCTGATTTTGTATGGACACTGGCCCAGTACTTACGATGAAAAACTTTCCGATAACATGTTGCCAAAGTTAACTAGGAATGTTAAATACTTTTGTCTAACCTCGGTTCGATTGATGTGACAAACCTTCGGACTTCAGAATTCGATGAAGGAGAGGTGGATGGATGCTAATGGCTGTAACTTTTATAACAACTGGCAGCTTGCACCAACTAGCCCAGAAACCAAAAGTATTATTCCTCACCTTCTTCTTCTAAGTCAGTCTGCTTCCCCTCTGCTTTTTCTGTATCTCTCACCAGGGAGTGTGGGATATCGCCAGGATGACCTTTAAGGGGATCGGGCAAGAAAACTAAAAATATTGCATCCCGCCTCCTTCCCCTCAGCGAGGGGGTCTCCCATTTTCCTTTGGTCAAACCAAGTCGGCACTGCCCCAACACCGGTGCCACTGGGAATCAGGGTTGAGACTTTAGGCTGGAGCCACGTGGGAGGGAGTCCCAATTTTTCTCTGTCCTGCCTGTCCCTAGCTGTGCTACTTAGTTTTAATTCATTAAATTTTCCCTAAACAATATGTTCACTACATGCCGCATCCCATCTGTCAGGCGGCGGCAGCACTTTTTCGATTTATGTGCGTGCGCGTGGTAGTTGAACTTTGCGTCAAGCGTCCAACCCAGTCGAGCTCGAACCTCGGCAGGTTTGCGGCATCCGTGCAGCTTACCGTGGAAACCTGAAACAGTATAGTAACTGTTGCCGACGCTCTTTTCGTGCCCTTCAGCTCTCGGATCTTCTTAAAGAAGTGGCCCTGAAAGAGAAGCATGTGCACCAGTTTGACGCTTGGCTCGGACTCTTCCGCAAGGCGCTTCTGGCGCTGCCGGCATGGGACAAGGCTCAGGTGAGTGGGGACGGTTTGGTCGAGCACCCCTTGTTCGACGGCTGTGGTGACAGCATGAGAAACGCAGGGCTGGACGAGTCCCGAGCCTCCTATTATCGCTCGGCAGCCAATAAGATTGCAACATTTGCCAACAAGAGCGCCGAGGAGCCAATCACGACACAAGAAACTGGACCATGCTAGGCCGCACCCTGCATCACTCAAAGGGCAACTCCACTCAATTCCGAAGATTTCGGGATAATGAGTGATTTCGCATTAGAAAACCCTAGTAAAAGACACTATGTCATTTACTTCATGAAAAATTGGATATATATTTTCAAATCTAATTTTAAACGAGCAGAAATCGAAACCGAAACTTCGGCTCCGTCCGGCAACGTTGGCCTCGGGCCGCCAAGAACAAGGCTATCACATGGTACGAGATGTCACGTGATACTCAACTCAACGACAGGCGGGATTGGGGCGGGTTTGCGTCAGGCGCAAGTGTCATCTGCACCGCACTCTTCGCCACTTTTTGGAGTCTCCGGCGTTCGACGTCTGCACAACTGCGGCATAAGTCTGCGCACATACAGTGCAATCCACTTGTAACAATATTAATGATGTCCGAAAATCTGATTGTTATAACCGATTATCGTTGTATCTGGACTGCGCCTCTAAAGCTCCGAAATATTACCGTCCTTGCTCACCGATACCAAAGGGTACTCACCAGCATCGAGTCGATCAGGTTGCGAAAGATGAGCTGTGAAACATTATATTTTCTGCTTCTCGGAGACTTTAATAAGTACAGAATGAAATATGCTACGCATGCTTAAATAAGTCCGAGATTTCCGTTTGCTTGCACGTTGGTATGTTCTGGGTGCGGATAGTCAAAAACCACTTGTAGACGGCTTTTTCAATGTCGCTGTACAAAGGGTCCCGCACTCCCTTCCGATGGTCGGCATGGCCGCCAGTCCCAGCCTTCTTGACGGCGTCACCTGCTTTGAGTATGGTCGATTTCGTCGACTGCGACAGCTTGTACTTTTTGACAAGACTCCCCAGCTTGAAACCCTGACGCGAATCTTGCAGAATTTGTTGTTTGACGTCTAGAGAGATCGCTTTACGTTTCGTTGAAGCCATCTTGCGCAACGCCCAAAGCAACAAAGAAAACGCTTACAAGCCGCGGCGTATGCAAACGTCACGCACCTCGCTGGTTACGATGATGATGATAATGCTCCGCTTGAGACCGCATGCAGCGCCTTCTCGCGGAGTATTCGATGCGCCCGTTCGCGATGATACTGTCCGGTTTCGGCGACCGATGCCGATTTCGCCACCGTTTGCGCGGTGCATTTCTTCGCTTTTTTTTTCCCTTCTCGTTTTAAGTCCAATTTTTGTAATAAATACATTCTAGGCGGACTAGTTTTATCGCTGTATCCGGTATACCAAGAATAATCGCATCGCTATATCTGGGTTTTTTTACATGGACAAAGTGCAAAAATTGATAGTTTCAAACAAACTGATCGTTATAAGCAATACATCGTTATATGTGGTATCGTTTTAAGTGGACTGCACTGTAGTGTCTTTAGTGTGGACGAAACTCCGAGAGATCACAATCACAAATGGTATTTGCCGATTTCAACAACTTGGCGAGTTGCAAAGTTTGCCGGACTGTTTAAGAAACATTTAGATAGAACTATGTCATAATATTTGACTTGTAGTCTTCCTAGGTGATACTGAAGAGAACTGCATTGTTTTTTCAAAAATGAAAATGAACTGGAGTTGCTTAAGTTGTCTGCGGCTGTAGAACGGCATTTGCCACGAACGCTTAGCACTGGAATAAGAACTGTGTGAGTTCCATCCCTCGTGAGTTTGTCCCGTTTTTTGTTGGCGGCCCTCACCCGAGAGTCTGTTTGCTTAGCTTGTGCTTGACCAAACGGTTATGGAAGGGAACAACTTTACGCCATGTTAACCTCACTTCGTTCGTTCTGGTTGGTTGCAACACTTTAATGTGCATAGAGTGGCAGCAAAGCATTGCTTGCAAGGTCTGTACCTAGCTGTCTTCTAGCTGTATTTTGCACGAAAACGCTGGCGTAAATAGAGTTGACACTTGCCCGAATAACTTTTATTACTCGTCGCAGCAGAATGAACACGCCTGAGCAATCGTGTGCACTCTTTTTTTGCTTTTCTGTCACTCTGTTTCTCATTGTTTCTCTCGGTACCACCAACGTCAGTGCTTACAATTTGCTGCGCTCTGCTCCCGTCTCCCTGTTTTGGACACATAAAGTTATTATAATAATTTAGAGGGAAAGGTCCCATGCAATATGGCCGCTTCGGAACGGCAGGACATAGACGCAGACATTGGTGGTCCCAACGGACCTGGATCACTGGCAACGCTTTAACGTATACGAAGAAGCAGGAAAGCATCTCTTACAAGGTCTGTACCTTTTGCTTTTCTAGCTTCATCTTGTACTTAGCGGAAAACACTGGCGTTGCATGTGTAGTATGCCATTGTTACATCAGATGGCGCTTGGGGCTCGGGGTGTGCGTGGCTGCAAAGAGACGGCGCCACTTGTCCGACAGCGGCAGTCGGACAAGTGACATGCCACATTCTGCTCCCGTCTTTACCCCCTTCCTATGGACAGGAAAACCCGGAGGTGAACCTGAAAAAGGCAGTGCTGCCGCTGCTTGGCCGGAGCCCCCGTGACCCCAGGTGTCGGTTCCGGTTTGCCCCGCCCCGGTCGGTGCGGCTTGTTGGCAGCCACGCCTTCCAGGGGGCACTGGGACCCGACGCCACCGCAGACGTCGCCCTCGAAATGCCCCAGGTGAGGTTGACCGGTCGCGTCATTCTAGTCCGGTCTGTCTCTGTTAGATAAAAGCTGGTTCTAATTGAGATCTCAACACCGTTCAGATTAAGCTTTGAAGGACATGCCGACAACCCAGATCCGCGGAAGACGCTTTTAGGCACGTCCCTTCTTCGTGCAAGGCGGGGCCTTCGAAGGAGGGGCGGGACAAATGGTGATGACTGAGGGAATGATTGTCATCATTCAGTGCCCGCTTTGCAGTCCAGGACATTGAGTCGTTTCATTTATTTGTTCATTGTACATCTCAAAAGCCCGAAGGCGTTACACGAGTGTGTAATACAAAAACTAACATGGCCGCTGTCAAACAAAATGACGTACCGTAAAATACCGGGGAGCGCCCACTCCACTTTCACTGAAAACTGGGCTAATCTAGACATGGGTGCTTCTCCGGTCAAATTGGGTGCTTAACATAATTTGCAGAATTCCAAGTTTGGGGAATGTTAATAGTGGGCAGTTGATAGAAATGGGTGCTAACGCAGTATTTTACGGTAGTCGTGTCACATAATTTGTCATCCTTTGACGAAAAAGGATAGAATCATTCCTACGCGAGAATTGCGTCGGTGAAGAAAAAAAAAGAGCCGGTAAATGCGAAGAATATTTCTTGGAATATCTTCAAACTGTGACCGTGGTTGATGCCTTGTCTTTGTTTCTTTTCATTTTTTTTTCTATGAACCTCGCCGAATTGTTTGTTCTTACCATCTATAGTAAACAGACAGCATCTTTAGTGTCGGTATTCAACCCGTTTTCGGCCACACTAGACTAGCTATGATCGAACCCAATAGTTCCTTTGGCACGGGCCACCTCGGGTTCGTGTCGCCGCAGTCTGCACAAACCCGAGGTAGCCCGTCAAACGGCATGAATCGGAACAAGGAAGCCATCTGGATTAACGCGGCTTGAATGAGAGGGAACGAGACTGCGAGGAGTCCTCCTTGCGGCTCTTGGTTTGACACATGCCCGGTTCTCTTCTGAAACCGCAGGAATGCTTTGAGAAGACGGACTTCTTGAACAGGCGGTACCACGTCAAGCGGGCCCTGTTCCTCTCGGTGCTGGCGTCCCACCTCAGGAAGTCGGAGCTGGTCGAAGAGATGAAGTTTGGCCTGCACCGAGGAAACACCGCCACGCCCACCCTCCTCCTCAGGCCCTCCGGTGAGAAGGGCACAACGAGCATGCAGACGGCATAAAATAATGTCCTATTTAGTCTAAAAGAGTCTAAAATTTAACGCAAACTAGCAATCCCCATGTTTTTTTTAGAATTGAGGTGTTGTCATCAAAGTTGCACGTGCGATGGAAAGGGTTCCTCAGGCCATTAACCTAAGCGGGAAACCATGAGTGCCACCAATACCTTCCAAAATTAAACTGTAAAAAAAAAAAGGGCCGACGCCACATTCCTGCTAACTGTGCTGCGTGGTGTATGTGCAGAGAGCGAGGATGAAAAGATGTGTGGGAAGGATGCGCAACCCCGTAATACCTAGCACAGTGTGGATGGGGTCCCCCACACTTCCGCCGATCCTATGCAATGTGTACCGCATAGGATATTCGGGACACATTGCGGTAACAACCAGGCAACCGTGGGTATGCGATTCTTGTGTGCGGCGGCTCGGTTCACGGCCGTGCGTGGCGCTGTTGCACTTACAGGCAACGCGGGAAAGCACTTCCGGGTCTGCCTCCTGCCCTACCCGTGCCCGGAGCAGTTCAAGGAGACGCGGTTCGTCCCAGTCCGCAGCAACCTGCGGGCTTCCTGGTTCTACGCCACTTCTGCTGGTGGGTGGAACAAGAAGGGAGTTTTGTGTGTTCTGATTGGCGAGGTAGTCGAGTTCTTCGAGGGTTATCGACCAATCGACTGCTGGGGTAATGCTTATCGACTGCTGGAGTAATGCTTTAAATAAAGTCTGGACGTCGCTGCATATATGGCGTGCAATTGACAATACCTCGTTGTGGGAGAGGGGCTAACAAGGGGGGTTGTGCCTATAGTTCTTGAAATCGAATACCTAGTAAAGTGTCGTTCCTAGCCCAGCACCGTAAAGAGAGCCTGTATTACGTCTCACATTTTCCTTGCATTACGAATGATATAAATGGTGCGGCACTATTCGATTTGGACCACAATTCGCACACCCCTAGTTGTCCAAGCTCCCAAATCTTAATGTAAAACATTGCCCGCGATAATGTGTTGTGGTTCTGACTGTTTTGTCGCATCCCAGGGGACAAGAGCGCAGCAGACGAGCTACCGTCACCGCTCTACAACGCTTCGGTGCTCTCCGACATGAAGATGGTGGCCAACGCCGAGTTTCTGGCAGAAAAGCTAGCAGATGCGTCGGCTGCTGTCGAAGCCATCCTCCTGCTCAAAATCTGGCTCAAGAAACGGCAACTAGATCAGGTGAGTGCGGAAAACGCCGGGAATCCTCGTGTCAGCCAGTACTGAGAGATTTTCAACTGTCGGGCTAACATTAACATGGCATTTGGTTGGGTTGTTAGACTTGCCTAACTAACGGCCGACATATGCAAGCACATAAAGTTTCTCCCATAAGCAAGCAGGAATTACGCCGTTTTACTTATAATGCGACAGTCGTTCCACCTCTGAACGACTTCGAGTCTCTTGATTTCACGAGGTGCTGCATGAGCTGGCCTGATTTTGCTCCTGCAAGAAAGCAGAAAGCCTGCTTGTCTGCTTCAGCGCTGAAACAGCCGTTTGGCCTCCGTACAACCTTTGTTTGACCTTGGACAAATAGATTTGGCATGTAGCACCTTTCCACGCTTGCTGGGAAAACGTTGCTAACTGCAACGTTTTCTAGCAACGTTGCTGTTATGCAATCGTCATGGTGAGTCGTGCCTGTTTTCGTTGAACTGATGGAGTGCCGCTGTCTTCTCCTCAGGGCCCCGGCGCATTTTCGGGCTTTCTCATGGCCATGTACGTGGTTCACCTGCTGCAGCAGCGGCAGATCAGCGCCATGATGAGTTCTTACCAGATTGCACGCTTCGTGCTCCTCACCCTCTGTAAGTGTGCGCGCTCACTCCGGCGTCTCTCGCGTCCGTTGCAGACGTCTCGTGGATGAGTTGCGCGGTGACTTTTTAAAGCTTGGAACACTTCGTGACGGAAGCCCCATACTCTCAGAAATGCTTCTGCGCATACCCCGTGGCCGGCCATTTCCGCACAACCAGTTTGGTTACCACGGGGAAAACAATTGGATTACTTACTCGGAATTAGACCGATAGCATATACTATGTAATCATCTCCGTCAGGAATCAAACCTAGAACTTTGTTAGGAGAGGCATGCAGTTGCATGCCTCGCCACAAGATGGCACCACGGCGGCATCGCAAGGACGCCTTCCGCGAGACTCGAAAGATGGCGCGCGGGATGCGCGGCAGTGGGGGGGACATCGGCGGACTGGGAGAGAGTGGGGGACGAACGGAGGACGGCGAGCGGGAGTGCGCGTGCAGCGCGAGTGCTCGTAAATAAAGGAGTTCCGTTTATGCGGGTGCCTTTGTTCTGAAACCGTAAGCGAGCTATCGTGAAAAGCTCGCTGAACCCTGACAACCTTTCGTATCACAGCCAAACACTCCGCCTCTGTGCCAGCTAAGATGTGTGCACTACATCTCCTGCTACAGTTACCAGATGCTGATACTCCCCGTAGTGCATGGTGATGTTGTTGGCCGATGGCAAGGAAGGACTTCCACTTTTTCCCGCCTCCTCCTTTTCTACATCCTCTCAATGAACAAGATGTTCTCCTTCATTCCCCGAAGCAACTATTTAGCGTCTTTTAAACTAATCTACACAATCGCTTCTTAAATACTTTCAAGACTGGTTATAACGAAGTCAACAAGAATCGGACATCACTTCGCTATATCCGCTATTTCGTTATAACCGACTTCGGTTAACGAAGTGCAGAAGGAAATGGGAAATCGTGATCGCTTCACTGTAGCGGCTGTTTCTTTCTAATCGACTTCGTTGTAACCGATCTCGACAGTACCGTGTTCCGCTCATTATAATGTAGGTTCTCAAGCTAGGTTCCTATGAACCCGTAGGTTTCCCAGAGTGCCCTCATCGGTCCCCAAGCTCCCAATTTACCTCATCCATCTCTGCCCCCAAGTTCAAGCGTTTTTTCCAGTTTAAGGGGACACACCCCCTAGGGGGGTCGACTTTTAAACCCTTGTCTTAAAATGAATGAAATTTACAGGGTTGGCTGGTGGTCATGCTAGAGGCTGTATAACAAAATTTCAGGTCTGTCGGTTAAATGAGAAGGAAATTAGAGTAGCTTCTATCAGCAACACACCTACATTGTTTAGTTAATCTATCGTCCGAAAACTATCACGATATTCGAGATTTTTATTCGCTAGATATGTAGCAGAATGCCTAGAGGGTGCGGCTATGGAATGTTTTTTCTAAGAAGTAATTTATTTCTATAAATTTTCTCTTCTGCAAAATTGGTCAACTTTTTGGTCTTCTGTGTCTTCGACAAAATGTCAACATTTTTTATAAAAGACATTCGTAAAGTGACAAAAAAGTTCCATAGCCGCATTCCTTATTAAATTTCAGTCAAGAAAAGGGAAGAATGAGCCTTCCCTGTTTTGCCATTATCAAACGATAGATTGACTAAAATGGAATTTATACCAAAAAGTGGAATGGAGAAAAATGCGTTCAAAGTGCTCCAAACCCTACCTTTTCTTTAGCTTTGCTGGACAGAAAATTATTTATAAAAAATTAACTAAGCAGTAAAAATTAATTAAACTTTTGGGAATACTCTCTAGATGTTGGTGGATGTAAATATGTCATTTTTCAAAATCAACTTTTTTTTGCAGAAATTTTTTTTTTCTGGGCAGTGTCTCCCCTTAAGCACCGTTTCAGCTAATTTGAGTCACCCCGTTGATGCATAACTATGAGCCAAGCACCCCCTAATAGGTTCATTATTGTTTACAAAACCCTTAGGCTTCTGCGCTGCTTAATCGCATCGATGCAGAGGCCAGCAGAGGTCCCTCGACGTTCGGCAGTCTGCAAACCCCCGTATCACAGGACTCCAACAATAAACTTGCTGCAAATATATTTTTTTTCTTTTTGTTATTTCGTGTTGCTGTTGGGAGCCTTGTCCCACCTTAATCGGACTATTCGGAGGGTGACGAGTATCGCGTGCCTTTCAGCTCGGTCAGACTTCGCCCGGGACTCCATCTCCCTCTGCACCGAGGAGCACCCGAACCGGCCATCGCTCGAGGAGTTCCGCGCCCATTACCCAATCGTTTTCGTGGACCGCAGCGGCTTCCTCAACCTGTTTGCAAGCGTCAGCTTGGAGTCCTACCTCAGGGTCAGTCTCCCTGTGTTCCGCAGTCCGAAACATCACCGTGCTTTTTCCTAGTCGCTATGCTCTCTCCACTTTAGCGGAGCGAATGCTAGAAAGAAGGTAAGCAGGGACTCACCTCTTCTTCAGCGTTCTCTCCGCTAAAATGGAAAGAGTAGAGGGCTTCTTAACCTGCGACAGACTATACGGATAAAAGCTAAGGGAATAGAGGAGGTAAGAGTGTGTGGGGATGTCGGAACACTGAGCTCTGGTTGGAATGATTAGAGGGTAGGCGCAGAGCTTCTGTCTCTACTCTCTGTTCAAACGCGAATGCCCAACACCGGCGTTTGAACGCGTTGGGTGAGTGAGTAGAGACAAAGGCAGCTAGGTTTGCGTCTACGCGCTAATCATTCCAACCAGAGCTCGGTGTTCTGACGTCCCCGCGCGCTCCCGTCTCCTCCTCTCTCTGTCTCTGCCTGTATAGGACCACCCTTTACAAGTTGGTGGGCATTCAGTCAATATTTCTCTATAGGCATCCTTTTCTTTTTCCCTTACATACAACGCGTGTCACATATAGCCTGCATTAGTTTTGTTGCCGTTGTTGTTTTCTTATTAGTCAACAGTACAAAATAACAGAAGCCCACATTTGACCGCGGCCTTAGAGGGGTACTCCGCTGATCTTTTAAACTTCCCCAACTAACCACATTTTTTACGGCGAAGCTGTTATGCGCTAGGATCTGGGAAAAAATGCGTCCGCGAATGTTGACAGAAAACTCCCCATTGGTTGTGGCAAGTATAAATAAAAAAAGGGGGGGGGGGGCAACCAGCGGGAGTTAGCCTTCCTTACATTATTAGATGGTGAGGTCCTGATCCCTTTTTATCATCTCAAGGCATTGTCCTCGAGGTTGCCCTAGGCATAGTCCTCGAGGCCATTCTAGAAGTCACCCTTGAGGTCGTCCTCGACGTTGTCTTTGAGGTCGTCCTAGACATCGTCCAGACATCGTAAAAATAACAGCTTTGCTGGTCCTCCATCTTCACGTGAAGTAGAAGGGCTCTACGATTTCTTTTAATACCCACGCTTCACTCATCCCGGCAGGCTATTTGGTATCTCCAAGTTCTGAACAGTCATTGGAAAAATGCAAAATGAAGGCGACGGCAGAACCAACGTTCGGATTTCCCCACGCTCCCCAGTGGCACCAGGTCGCTGGCAGGCGGACTTGTAGGTCGAGCAGGCAGTCCAGGAAATGGAGTGTGTCCTGCAGTTGTTTCCTGCTGCCAAGCGAGTGGGAGAGGGAGCTTGTACGGGGGCATTTATTTCACCCGATCAAACTTCTCATAATCAGTTGGGAACAAGCTGTACTGCCCAGACAGTGAACCAGTGCCTACCCTTGACATCTTGTTTTCAATGTTGCCAATAGAGATTTTCATTTAAAAAAAAAAAAACAGAAACATGCAGATCTAAACCAAACTCCAGCAACATTGAAAAAAAAAATGCTGTTTTTGGTTAATATTTGGGTTACTAACAGAAGTCTAATGTTGCAGTATGCCGCAGGGGGACGTAGCAGACACTGGCAACTTATAATCCAGACGGACGAATCCCGTCTCCACAAATTGATTGAAGTGTCAATAAAATGGTTGTGACATTATTTCTCCTCTCTTTGCCGGCCTCTGCTGTTACTCTCTGAAGTCACTTTTATCACTGAGAGCTGTTTGATGTGGGTCCAACTTTTTTTGCAGGTGAAGCATGAGGCCGGATTGGCTATCGGCTTCCTTGACTCGTGTTCCACGGACAGCTTCGAGGTCCTCTTTGCGACTTCTCTGCCCTTCGAGAGGACCTTCGACTGCCTTGTCTTGTGAGTGCACACCTCCCGCAGAATCTATGCCGGCAGGGCAGAAAATCCTTCCTCCTTAATGAAGGCTCTGAATACCAGTTCAATTGGGCGACTGTAACATGAGGGCTCATACTTACAAAAATTTTAACTTCTTTTATCTCACATTTGTTTTCTTATGTTAGCATTTGTTTTCTTATGTTAAGGATTAGGGATTTCACGTGCATAGTACAGTAATTTCTTCACTTGTTTTTACGTGACCTATGTTAGTGACAAGAAAAATTGCGAGCCATCTTTTTCGAAATGGCCACCCCCAGGATGGGAGTAGAGTTTCAACATAAAGCATCGAGGAGTGAAAGGAGTCGAGCTTCTGTGTCATCGAGTCGACATCTCGATTGCTGACCGTTACCTTGGATGCGCATAATGACCAGGTTGAATGGACGGGATGTCGAGACTGCCGTGGAGGCTCTGTCGCTGCGCGACGTGTTGCCGGACTTTGACGGCGACAAGACCCAGCCTGTGGCTAGCGCCATCTGCAGTCTCCTGAGGAAAGGACTCGGCAAACGCGTCTGCCTGGTGTCAACGCGACCGACTACGACACAACAGGTGGGGCATCTAGTCTTTCTTTTCGTGGTTTTCTTTGCTGCACATTGAAACTTGATCACGGATGTATGCACCAAATGTTTCTGTGACGCTTTTACAAAGTGCTGGAAGGGCTTAGTTCTCTCCTATAGCTAGGCTGTACGTCGGTGTCAAAAACACAAAATCGGTCAAAACCGAAAAAAAACTCACTTATGTGTAGGAATGCAAAAGCATTCCTGCATGCAGTGCATTCCTACAAGCAGCGCGCCACGTTTTCCTTTCGCACACGGCGCTCTAGCGGTGACATCACGCTCCTCGCTGCGCAGGTGCGGCGAACCCCGCCGGCTTCACGACAGTTTTCGTTACGAAGCATCTGCGTTGCTGTGCTTCTCTTCGTGTTTTATTTCTGAGGCGCTTCCACTTTCACCTTGAGCGGCGCATGCTTGATGGTGTATTTTATGGCCATCTTTCAGGTATAATGCCGATGCCGCCTTTTCGCGTAATGGGACATGTAAGACTTTCGCCTTAAAAACACGGATTTCTTGAAATTTTTTTTTCAGCTAGGACTGTTTTTGTCAAAACTCTCTCCTCTTAGACTAGAATTCTAATTTTTTCATGAGTCTTTTTCATTGATAATCACTGTTTTTAGCATCCGTACGAAGGGTCGTCCAAGTGCACTAATATCTTGAAAACGAACACTGAAAAACATCTGCCAATTTCCCTAATAAGTGAACACTGAAAAATCTGTGACCTGCCTGTAACATATTCTGTCACAAAAAGTGACTTTTGGGAGTGCAGTGTCCCCTTAATGGGGAACACTGGTCTTGAAGCTTTTCTTGTTCTTTTCTAACCATACCCAATGAAGCTACACAAGCTTGTGCAGTTTCTATTACTGGCTCCACATATTTGGCCACTTTTGCAACCAGTGGATAAGTCCTCAAAATTAAAACTTGCCTGCCTTTGTTTGCAAGAACAAAAGGAGAAAAAAACTGCTGAACAAGAAATTATGTTTAATACATGGCTAGATACTAGAAAGTATAAAGCATGCAATGTTGGAAGTACTTTTGACATTGAACTATTATTAATGTTTTTAAAACACATCCAAGTTCAGTGGTCGGTATGTGGCTACCAAGTAGTAAAACAGTCGATCGGTTAAAAAATTTTCTACAGGTATCTTGAAGAAACTGCTTTCAACATGGAAAAATAGTGTGCCTAGATTTGAGAGGGTTTCCAACCGTTCGATAGCCGTGTTTGAATTACGAACTGCGAGAAGGTGACGAAAAGACGAAAGCGTCGATCGGACTGGCGTCGAGGCTCTCACGTTTGCTCGCGCTCGCCTTCTTCCTACGCGACAATACAACACATGGGCACTTACGACGAATCTGCGCAGAAGCCGTCTCCGTGGTTTCAGTTTCGCTTGCTCCCTCTTTTAAATCTAGACACTCTAAAGCAGGATAGATAGACGGAAAAATGGATGCATGGCGGCAGTTGGACGGTGACTTGCGCCACCTAACCCCGTTTTGTTTTCTTACTTCGGATTATATTGTTTAAGCCTGTTTACTCAGATTTTGTTTATGTGAAATAAAATCCCGGGTGCCCTTTTTCTTCCTTAAAATGGAGACCAAATATCGCAAAGTGCCCCTTTTCTGAGATATACAAATATTAAAAAAAAAGTTGCGGTGTTAGGTTGTGCCTTTAACGAGAAAAAAAAAAAGGCACGCGTGGCTGTAACTTTGGTTTTTCTGTGACGTTTAGGGTAGATAGATTATGTTTGCACCTTAAAATTAGATCTTTAGTGCCCAACGTCCAACAGCAACTGCTTTTTTTTTTTCACCAGAACTTTTTTACATTTTAGCTTTTGTTCTGCACAAGATGCACATTCTGCACCAGGCGCATACTCTGCACATATTATAATCTCATTCGCAGCACACTTTGAAAAATTCCTACAAATAAAATCACTATTCGATATTCCATTCGATATTCAGCTTTTTTTCTTGATTCGATTCGGTATTCGATTCGAAAACTACTATTCGGTATTCTATTCACACACCCCTAGTTAAATCTGTTCAACCCCTTGACCATTTTTGTATTTTTTTAGGAATTCCTGACACTGAACTGCTTAAATTTTGTTGCCTTCAAAACCAAATTTCTAGCGACAGACGGAATGGGAGCAAACTCTTAAAAATACCAGTACTGCCATCTGTTGGCAGAGCCGCAAACTATGCCTGGTCGCCCAAGACGGTTGAGCGCGTGAACCGAAGAACACAAGACAATCTTCGCTCATCCTGAACGGTTTGGAGGTGGCTCCACGTTGATGAGCTAGGCCCGTTCTAAACGGATGAGGGGTTGAAAAAAATTGACCGCATCTCCACGTGGTGAATGATGTTGATTGGGGCGAAGCTCTGGTGGTGCTTGTCTGCGTAGACGCTGAGCCGCAGCATGCCGAGCCTTTCGTTCGCTTTCATCCATGTCAGAAAGAGAATGTGTGGTATGGAACGTGGTTATATACGCATTTGAGCATTTGACCGCAGCGCCGTCTCCTGTATAGACGTTAAGCGGCTACATGCAACGTTTCATCCATGATATCCCCAGCTCTTGAGTTACTACCACATCTCGGAGCCCCCTACTCGTCCCACAGTCGTGGCCAAGTGACGGACGGACGGACGGACATGGCTAGCCCCTAAGGAGCTTCGCCCCTAAAATAATTCTTAATGCAACTAATGAGGACGCTATAATTGTTTACTTGACATTCTAATTTGCAGTTGTTTTCGATCAAGAAGTTATTCTCGGGCATTCTTTGGCGCTAAAGCCCCATGTCCTAGAAGACCCGGAAGAGACTCGCCCTCTGAAACTCCCGGGCCATCTTTCCCGCAGTGGGGTCTCAACCAGGGCCCCTTGGCCGGAGAGCCCTCGGTGGCCGTGGGGCTGCTCCTGGACGCGGATCACTGCTACACCCTCGTGGACCGGGGTCCGCCAGCGGACTCTCCGGACGCCCCGGCGTTCCGGGAGTTCTGGGGCGACCGGTCGGAGCTGCGTCGGTTCCAGGACGGCAGCATCCTGGAGGCCGTCGTGTGGCAGGCCAAGAACGCCCAGGACCGACGCGGGCTGGTCCTCGACGTCTGCCGCCACATCCTCGCCAGGTGGGCTTTCCGACGGGCTTGCGTCGTCGAGCGGCGGAGCGCAACGCGTTTGGCGCAGACGCCGGTTGTGAAAACTTGTGAACGGTAATGCGCGTTGCTAGGGAGTCTTTGGCATATAAAGAAAATGCAATGCACAGAAATAAAAAGGCACACACGCCACTAAAAAAAATGTAAAAGTTGCAGTAAGCGCTTGCGTTTTTACTGGGGACAGCACGGCTTTCCTCCTCGTTGTCGTCTCCTCCGCTTTTTCGTTTTCGGGAGGTTGGGGACCGACAGCGACGACGGAGGCCTTGACGACAGCGAGCAGAACGTGGCTCTCCGGACCCACGTGATGAGCACACTCCTAGCCTCTGTCTAAGGACGCTAGTAAAGAGGGACTCTTCCTTTCTCCCCCACCCACTCCTCCCCACCTCCAACAACAACAGAAAAAATTTCCCAAAGCGAATACAAATTAGAGGAAAACCTCCACTTCAAAAACAGCACTTGCTTTGCCTGGCACCTGCTTTGACCAGCCCTTTAGGCATCAGTGGATCGCTTGGTTCTTAAAATTAGGGCTTGGCCAAGGAAATTTGAGGGCTCTGTGGGAATCCTTGAGGGCAGCAATCTGGGTTTGAGATCTATACATTGCCGAAATGCCGTGCACGCTTTAGCGGATACATTTGTGCAGGCAACGACCTCCAAAATGTGCATCGGTGCACTCAACAACTTCGCTAATATGCATTTGGCAGGTGGCGACCTCAAAAATATGTGTTTGTGCAGTCATTGACCTCAAAAATGGGCTTTTGTGCAGTTAATTACCTCGAGGGTGTGCATTTGTGCAGTCAATTACCTCCACAATGTGCATTTGGGCAGTCCATGACCTCACAAATGGGCATCTGTGCAGTCGACGGCCTCACAAATGTGCACAATTATGTGTTGAGGACGAGGGCTGGAAGCGTTACCTTTTGCTTTCTTAAATCACCTTCACCCTCATAACCATCCTCTTGGCTTAGTGAAATTAGTATGGCTCTTATGATTATGCAAGTTTGTTGTATATTTTTTGTTTTGTAGTATTTCCGCCTAGTTTCTTAATAACCTGCGTTACTCACGCCATGCCTCAGATGCCTTATTTTAATGGATCCAAACTAGCCAACGGGCTATGGTTCCATCTTTTTTTTTTTTCTCACATGTACAGCGTGGGTCAAAGAAATTGATGGCTTAACATATCGCACTAGGATTTACTACAGAGGTGTCTAAAGTTGGTGGAAGCTTTTGCTAAGATTGCTGAAAGATTGGCTCACCTGAGTAAATCAAGAAAAATCAAAAACTCTGTTTTCCCTATAGTTTGCATGTACACAAAAAAAATATTACTTGTTACTGTGGCACTTATTTGGGCCAAATGAAGTGAACAATAGGTAAGCCAATTCTATTTTCTTTCCACTTCACAAATTTTTCAATCCTAGTAAATGCCGGAATAACCCACAACGATTTTCCGATGATTTTGAGATAAAAGGCTTAGCGAAAATATTTCCATAGACAAAACCAGTTTTTGTTTTCTTTTTTTTGACGTCGGAGGTTTCATGTACAGTTGAATCTCAATGATACGATCCCGGTTCATCCGAATTTCGGGATGATACGAATATTTCGAAATCCCCGGCCAAAGTCTCGACTAATGTATTACGTTTCGGGGTAGTCCGAATCTTCATCAGGCCGCGGTGGTTTATACGAACAATGATCGACAACGTTTACACGTCTTTTAGAGCGGCATCAGTCGGCTCCGACAACCGTAACCGCCGTTTTTGTGTTATTTTTCTTGCCCTTCTTTCTACATATGCGTCGCAATCATAATAACCGCGGCTGCGTTTCAAAACTCGAAAAGATACCCACGTCCACCGTTGCTGCACTATCTGTGTTGTCACGTGATTCGAATTCGGATTGCTGGAGTAACTCGCATTCACCTACTCCAGGGTTGCTGCTTTAAAACGGGTTTCAGGGGTTTTAGCAACTCTCAGTCACTCGAGTGAACACGAAAAACGACATTCGTAATCGGCGTTGACGACGTGAACGTCAACGAGCAAGCATCCTTTGTTAGCACACTAATGTGCACGTCTGTAGAACTCCGTGCGATTTTCATCAACGAACTTTCGGGAGGATATCCCTGTTCCTGCCTCGTCTGTCCAGCGTGAGTTGCAACCTGAGTTAACATGTCTCGCAAGAGAAAATCGCTGTCCTTCAAGGAGAAGCTGGAAGTTTTGAAGAAAGTGGACGAGGACCCTAAAAGAAAACGCAAGGATTTGGCAAAGGAGTTTTGGAACGTTTTTACACGTTCCAAAACTGTCTCCTGGGCGAGGTTGAAAAAAAGAACATTACTGCCTTCTTTGGCTGGGAGTGTGACCAATAAACGGCAAGTACTCCCTGCTTTGCTTTCATGTACTTCTGTGACTTGTTTTTCGTTCACACAAATTTCGAATTATACGAATATTTTTTGCGATCCCGCAAGATTCGTATTATCGAGATTCTACTGTTTTCATACTCTCAATTAATGAATGCACTAGCTTCGAGCACCTCTGTAGTGCCCTATTTGCACGAATATAACGCGAGGGCAGGTTTTGATGACCTCAAAAAGAAAAAAAGATATTATTACTATTATAACGCGAGCCGAGGCCGCATAAATTTACCGCACTCGGGGGCATAGCAGAAGTGAAAAGGCAATGGAAATCAAAGAAATATCAGTTTATGTTTTGACTGCCCTCTTCTTCACTGCTCAGGTCCTTTCGTTCGCAATCCACTTGGCGACTTCACAGATATGCAGCAGCACAGCACTGCTTGTCTTGTAGTTCCTTTTTCTTCGGTGTGAGCTCCTCGGCAGCCCACAAGCAAAGCGATGCAGGAAGCAGAAGCACCAACACACAAACAGCAGACCACTCTGAAGCAGAAACTAAAAAATGCGCAGGCAGAAAAAACAAGACTGCTGGACCCAATACACGATCACTCTCATTTTTGTTCTGGTCCCTCCGCATAAACAAACATCTCGTGTTGCATGATTGCGTAAACACAGTCGGTGGTCTTGGCTTGGCTTGTGTGTACTCCACTTGGCCTGGCTTGCGTGCATTTCGTTTTTTTTTTCTTTTCATTTCGCTATGGGCGCGTCTTGTATCAAATTTCGTAAATACGGTATTTTTCAAAGTTTTTGTAGCGTGAGCTACACTGGCCGAGGTTGAGCAGTTTCGCGTGGCTCGCATAATGAGCCGTGCTGCGCAAGCGCGAGGAGCAGTGACGTCACACGGCGCACAGCTGGCACGCCGGAGCCGCCGCCGCCGTGCGCTCCGCCGTTGCCGCCGCGCTTGCCTCGCCGGTCTGCGCATTCCAGAGGAGTGACGTCATAGCCGCGGCAGACGCACTGGCGCCGCCGCGTGCCCAGCTGTGCGCCTCCGTTGCACAGTAGCCAAGTCTGACACTGCACCAGAGCCTCTTGATAGCGCCTGTCATTTTGTACGCATGAGCTCACACTACGTATATCCTGGCATAGCCGAGCTAAGCCACCACAAGTTTTTATTGGAGGTATGAACTGTATCGCTTTGTTATATGTTGTTCCTCCCTGCCACAGCCCACAGGCCAGCAGTATGTATAAATAAATAAACAAAAGATTGGCCAGTACCCGCATTCCCAGGTGGTGCGCTGCATTTCTGCACTGTGCTTTTCGGCGTGCATTGTGCAAACACAAAAGCGATAAAAATGCTTTTTATGTTTTCTATTCCCCCCTTCAGGTGGCCCAGGGCCAATAGCGTCTTTCCCCACTTCTTTTTCCCACCCAATTTTCTGCTTTGAGCCGGAGGAATGGCTTTCTCCAGACTCATGCGCCTCGTGGCTGAACTCGATTCCGAATATAACCCAAGGTGCGTTTTGGAGTAGGTAATTTCTAAAAAAAACTCGTTATATTCGTGCGAATACGACAAATCCCAGCGCAATAAGTTAAGAAACCTATTTATGCGGTCCCTTCGAAAACTGCAATCGATCCATTTGACCCACGCGGTATGTGCACCTTACTGATAATAAATTGAATTGAAGAGAATTGAGATGATGCCAATAGGCCAGGCTCACCTCTCCTGTCTCGTGATGGATTCTCTGCAGGCATGCAGGCCTGAGTGGCCTCACCACGGTGGGGGACTTCCTGGACCCGCTGCTCCAGCTGCCAAGGGTGGAATTTCCCTCGGCGACGCCTTACGGGACGGGGGAGGAGGTCACCACGGAGTTGGTCGCGGCCTACGACGACCTCGCCAAAATCCTGCGGCGCCTGCACGACCTCCCGCTGACCGTGTCCTCCGTCAGGGGAACCTCCCCAACGCTGCGCTCGACTGAGGTAAGCCGTTGCCAAAAAGGAATTGTGTCGAGACGTTGAAGAAACGCTCAGAATTGGGTCCAACCCGCAAATGATTGCAAGCAATCCAAGAGGCGCCGTTCCGTCGCTGCGTTTTGCTGTGCCGACGGATCTTGAACGAGCGACTGTTCCTCGTATTCGTCTGCTTTTACTACAGTGATGTCTCGTCGCCGGTGTTCTCCCCAGGTATTTGCTTAGTGTCGCACGGGTCTGCCAAACACGACGATTTGGGGTGTCGTCTTGTCCCTTGGAGGCAAACCGTAGAGGTGAGCGGGGCATAGTGGAGATGGGCTGTCAGCCAGACTGGTGGGTTGCAAAGCCACCGCCACCCACTGAGGTGAGAACCCTGCTCGTTACTATGGATACCCCACCATGTAAACGACGTTTGGGGACGAACTGGGTAAAATGTGTGCATTTTTGTCTCATTCTCGTGGACAGCTCGCATTTTGAACGATTTTTGGGGGAACAGAGGTGTCCGTACCAACGTGGCACGACTGCATGCCCCAAAGAAATGTATACTTGTCAGAACAAGGTTTGCCGATTTCTTTTTGTTGCATTTAAAAACGTGAAAAAAGCGATTGAAATTGTGAACGCCCAAAAGACGGCCTTTGCGGTCGTCTTTTTCGTGCCAACAGATGAGCAGGTCTTCGTGGGCTTCGTCAGCTTCTATTATGTCCTCTCAAAAATCGAGACACATTGAAATGAAATTTTGGAACAGCTCTCTCTTTACTCTGTTGACAAGAAAAGAGATTGGATTATTTTACCTTTCGATCTGAAAGATGAAATATGAAACCTGAAAGGCGCCGGACCTTAAATTTAATCCCGGTGTCGTGCAGGTGTTTCCGCCCCTGGTGGGTGCCCTGGGCACCGACTACGGTGCCTACTTCACCACGGACGACGGCTTCCTCTGCCCACTGCCTTTCAAGGCGCACGTTCCACACCTGGTGCCCCTCACCCGAGGCAAGGCTCCTCCCCTCGCTCATTGTTTCCTGTTTTGCTCTCGAAATTTCCGAACTTCCGAGAACGAAGTGGAACTTGCGCAAGATTCTCTTCTATAAATTTGCTTTGTTTTTCACAATTTTGTAAGTTGGACTGGACTCCCTTCAAAGCTGCACACTCTCTAGTGACTGTGCCGACGGCACCGTATTTTGGGCACATACTTTGAGCGTGCATTGAACGAGAGTTCCCTGTCGGCGTTCGCAGCAGACGGCGTTGTCCTGATCGCTTGGTCCCGCCGTATAGCATAGGGCCCCAGAAAGCAGTGCCTTAAATGTGGCGGCTGCCAGTGTTGTCTGATGGACTTTTGAAGTGGGTCCATTTGCAGAAATGAAATTCTCCAGACTTAGAATTAATGCACAATAAAACATTAGCATCATTTTTGCCGTACGTTGCACACCGTGCGACACCCTTGGCACAAACTCGACAGTGGTGCTTCTTGGCAATTTGCCTGTGCAAATTCTTAGCAAGCACCCAAATTTATTGCTAAATTTTGTGTCCCAAATGAGTGCATTTCAGCACACTATTTGTAGCTTTTCGATTCAAACTTAAAAACGAGACAAATTAACAAACGCTCGTTTGTGCAAGCGGCGTTTCACTCTGTATCTCAAATGTCTGTACAAGCGTTACGAGCTTTCCACAATCATGCTTTGCTGTTGCAGTCATAAATTTCATAGTGTACGTAAATTTTATATTACGACTTTTTGTGTACGCATCCTCCTTTGCTTTAAGACTTCCTGTACGCATAGTCCTTTGCTTACCTGCACTCTTGGGGTTGTGTTACGACTAATCTTCACCACCTCATTTGCACCCTGACTTTCTGTTCATAAATGTACTCGCAGAAGCGTTGGAAGAGGTTTCGCAGTTTGTGTTGTGCCCACTATTTTGCTTGTGAACTCGTTAAAAGCCAACAGAAGCCAATCCTGCGGTTGCCCGACTTGCAGTGGTGGTGCACATGGAGGCAACGGGCAAGTGGCCCGACGACCTCGAAGCCCTCCGTCGGGTCAAGGCTGCGTTTCACGTGACGCTCGCAAAGATGCTGCGGGAGAACGCCAAGCTTGTCACCACTGCACATCCCGAACACGTGGACGTTCTCAAGGTAGGCTCGAGCTTCCGACTTGCTTACATGTGTAGAGGGAGTTGTTTGTTTGCTGAGGACAAGCAGGGTGGACTCGAGACTGCGACATAGTTTTGCGCAGAGGTGTAATAATGTGAGTTTTCCGTAGTAATCTGCTTTAGTGCATTGTTTCGGTTGTCTGCGTCGGAAATTGTCGAAGTCGGTCGTCTCATTACCAGCCCTAGTCCACTGTGCTTTGGCACAGCTCACCCTTGGACATTTAGCTATGGGTACTTTTCCGTTTGCTTTCGCAAGGAGCCGCCTTTAGCCTTAGCTGTGACTTAGGCACTTATCCATTCAACAACCGCCCCTTCATGTAACCTAGGTCGCAACATTTTCTGAATGAGTTGTGGACGAATGAGTTCACTCTGAGTGAAACCTTACAAAGAAACGCATCTTTTTCCCATGAACTAAACCTAGTTCACGTGAAGCCCTGAAATAGCATGATGAATCACAGTAACAATTAGTTTTAAAAAAAAGTGAGCAAATTTGTTTTCACTTGTTTATTTATTATAATAATTACTACAATGGCCCACAGTGCTATTTTATGATTTTGCAAAAGAAGGGCTTAGCTGAAGTTGCACCTATAGGAATAAAAAGGTTTTTTTCTATGGACGTCATACTTTGGTGGAAAACTAATAAATGCACCACCCCTTTAGGAAACTTATCTATGCCGTCCTTTCAAAGCTCTAAGTGCCGTTTTGTTCACACCTGTATAGTCTCTCAGGTGCAACGGCGTTGAAAATGCAGGACGGCTTCGTCTTCCGGCTACGGATCGCGGCCCACAAGGAGATCGGCTTGGCTCGGCAGTCGGTCGGGCCGAACGGAGCCATTGCGATCAAGGACACTGACCTGAGCCGCAAGATTGAGTTTGAGACAGAGATCCTGCCAAGCCTGACAAGCACACTGCACGGGTGAGGCAACGGTGGCTTTTATTATTTCTATGGTTTTGAATGGTGATCTGCCCTGCAAAAAGCAATTGAGTAAATCTCTCTTGCATTCTGGGTGGGGGACACGGGCTAGAGATTTAACTTCTGAACTACTCAAGTGATTAGAATGAAAATTGCAGGGGAGATTTAACATAAGATGTTGGCGTATTGTGCAAATATTCATCTCTCTAGGACAATTTTACATACCTACATCAGATGATATGGCACTTTTCATCAAGTAATTTATAATATGCAGTTGAAGCTATTAAGCACCATTTTGACTGCTTGAATACGAAGTTTGGGATGTGGGACTTGACATAGGGCATATCTGTCCTATGTCAATTTTTTAAAACATACTTTTTTCTCAATGAGAACTTTAACCTAAAACAAAATGAACTACCGTATAAACTCGTGTAAGGGCCGCACTATTCCCGATTTGAGGGCAAATTTTCGAGGTGCGGCCCATACACGGATTAAAAGAAAATATCTGTATCCACATTCCTAAATGAACGTATATGAGCGCGCTCGGCTGCACTGGTCGGAAAAGCCTTCATTCCGGAATCCGGACTCGATTGTCAGTCCGATTTAATTCGTTTACATACTGCGCAATACGCTTTTTTTTTTTTTTTTGCCGTACTTGATAGCATGCGCGGCAACTTTTGGCTTGTATCGCGTATGACTGTTGAAGTGGTACTTGCCCATAGCTCTCAGATTGCGTGAAAAGGCAGACAAATCACGACGCTTTGACACGAATCGAAGAACAAAAGAAAGCCTCCCCAGAGCGTACAGTGGCGTTCGGAAACTTGAGTGCACGCACGAGCTGAGCCCGCTGAATCCCCATTCCTCGCGCTTGCCACGGAACCTGACATATCCTTTATCTTTTCTCAATGCCTTGCCGCAACATAAATGCATCCCGACAGTGCGGCTAACCACGATCGAGGTCGACAGCCATTGTGCCATACGGTAATACGGATGAGTGGAGAGCAAATATCAAGGATGCGGACACGTGCCGCTACGTGCTCAGGCGGTTGCTAGTGCCACCTAGCAATATATATTCGTAGAAACGTGGCATTAACGTCGGCGCGCCTCAAAAACAAGGGGGTGCGGCGCATACGCGAATAATTTCTGTAATTTTTTTTGCAATACTTTGTCCTAAATACGGGGGTGCGGCCCTTACACGCGATTATACGGTAGATTGCCCGATTCCCCAGTAAATTTTAGTTCATAAACATCTTGATTGTGATATCAGAAAACTTCTACCTTTGCGGCAAAAAAGTTTTCAGCAAAAAATGGAACTGAGAAAAATGTGTTCAAACATTGAACTCTTTTACTTTGTTAAGGCCTCACACTGTTTTGAAAATATTTTATATTAACATAACTATTTGGCGTATGGTTGTCAAATTCAATGTAAGGGTGTATAAATAATTCCTAAACTGAAAACCTCAAATTTAAAAATTAAATAAAACAAAAATTGAAATTTAGGTTTATGTCCTTTAAGCAATCCCCTTTCTATGCTTACCTGCATTCCTCCTTTTTTTAATCTTCGGATTTGGTCTTGCTGTTAGAAGGCGTTGACCCAGAAAGTCATTTTTTGCCTGACTGAAATAATAGCCCCAAAAGAGCTTGCACCTCTTAATTTTATGTTAGCACGGCCATCTTCGAGCTTTTTCAGAGTCCCCTCGCTGAACCGCTGTCGCAATGCATTTGTGCAGGCTTCAGCAGCAGCACAGCACCTTCAGCGCAGCGTGCAGGCTCGCCAAGCGCTGGGTGGCCTCTCAGCTGCTGAGTGGTCACGTGACTGAGGAGTGCATCGAACTCCTGGTCGCTTCAGTCTATGTTGCTCCCGCACCCTACGCTGTTCCAAAGTGAGTGTGCCTGTTGGAATTTTCGGGCAGTGTGTAGAGACCACCACAGGTTGAAACTGCTAGTGGACCACTAGTCGAGAATGATGCAGTCAAGCGAAAAATAATGATATGTGAATGCAGGATTATTAATATCTTGTGTGCTATTCAAAAGACTGCGATGTGCTGAAAAATAATTATATGCAAATGCAGGATTATTAAAATCTTGTGTGCTCTTCAGAAGACTGCAATGTGTTTCGAGTTTGTATGTTTTCTTCTCGGTTCCAGCTCCCCAAGACTGGGTTTCCAGAGATTTCTAGCGTTGCTGGCCAATCATGACTGGTCAAGGCAGCCACTCGTCGTCAACTTCGCTGGAAAAATCTCTAGTGAGTATTCATTTATTCATTCACCCTTAAGGCCCTATGAAGGGCATTTCATAACTTGCGTGGTTCAAATTATACAATTATTAAACACCTCATTCAAGTGAACAAAGAAAGTAGAGGAAAAATGCAGAAACACAGACCTGCAAGAATATGAAAAAACATTATACATCAATATGCAGATTTGTAAAACTACACAATGCTATCTAAAAAATACATAGCTAGAATAATTAATAAAATAAAAAGTTCATAATTTTCAGTTGATACGATGGAATTGGGCAGGCTGTTCTAGTCAACGATTGTCTGACAAAAGAAGTAAATTAGCATTTGTTGTGTATGTCTTCTCCGAAACCCAGCTCAACTCGTGCTGTCACACGCAAGTTCTCGTGGGGATTCTTTTCATGTGTTAAAGGGGTACGGAAACAAAAATTGAAATATTCAAATTTCGTTCGGAAATGGGTCAAGCATGACGGATGATAACCGTAATTCATAATCGCACGTTTGTATTTTGAACGATTGGCTATATTTTTCGTTCCAAACGGTGCACTCGAGCGAGCGCTCGAAGAGAAGCGAACGGAGGGCGCGATGCGTCATGGGATATCCGGCGCAAACAAAAACAACAAAAGAGACTCCCCGCATCCGTGACGTGGCAAGACAGGCTTGGTTATGAGCTTTGCCGTTGGTGGCGTTGTCAGCGTTGTAGTGGTGTCAATACCGTCAGCGCGTTACAACCGAGCTGTTGGAAATGCCCGCGGGGTGACGGGCGTTTCACCTGTCGTGTGAGCGGCTTCGAAGTGTACAGCATAGTCACACGAGCAACCCCGCGACGTGCCTCAACGAGTCCATCATGGCGTCTGGTTGACTTTTGCGCTTTCGCATTCTTGGATGGAACAGCGCGGATGAACAGTCACACTCACATGCACACAAGAAGCAAAGAGACTCGCAGCGCTGACTTTCAACTCAGTTCTATATTTCTTCTTCCTCAAATCTTCAACTTCTTCACCTTTGCCGTTAATGAGAACAATTTAAATTTTTACACACCAGAGACCAAATAGCCAATACACATTAAAAATAACTAATAATTAAATAAATCATGCAAAGACAACTAAAGAAAATAATACTAAAAAATTAAAAATTAAATTTAAAAAATAATGAAGCAAAAATTTCTCATCACTATTGGTGCTTTGATGATATCTCTAGATAAACCAATTCCTTCTTTGACAAAGCTACGGATGATACACTAACACATTATTTGTCCAACCTGGCTATTTTTCTGCTTCGATGATCTCCCGTGTCAGCTGATTTCCACTTCTGGCTATGACAGTGCAATTACTCAGGTCCGCTGAACACCCGCAATCCCAGCAATGGATACCTAGATTCCCTGATATTACTCTGTTGATGTTATAATGATGCTCTCGTACATTGGATTAAATTGGGATTTTTGATTTTCTGAAGGAGTTTTTCTGCGACAGATCAAAAATCAAATAAAAAATCCCAATTTAATTCAATGCCATTCCCCTCTCATGCGGAAAACAGTATTAGCGGCGAGATGTTTCGGTGGCGCCCTCGTTTGGTTACCTTTCGTGACGTCATTACCTTGTGAACAACAAGTTCAATGGTGTTTGTAATGAGCAGGTGAAAGCCTGAAATCATAGCGCTCTCAAAGCAACACTGCCAACACCGTCAAAATTGAAGTTCTTACATTCCTCTTATTTCCGTCGATTAGACATCCTTTCCTGACGTCATAGTCAGCATTCGGCCAATTGTGGTGCGCCGACCACAGCGACGCTTTCGATCGCTCACGTCGTCAATATCGGGCAGACCGGGAGGTGTCTCAATGACCGGTTACGAGAGCATCATTATAACATCAACAGAGTAATATCAGGGAATCTAGGTATCCATTGCCGGGATTGCGGGTGTTCAGCGGACCTGAGTAATTGCACTGTCATAGCCAGAAGTGGAAATCAGCTGACACGGGAGATCATCGAAGCAGAAAAATAGCCAGGTTGGACAAACAACGTGTTAGTGTATCATCCGTAGCTTTGTCAAAGAAGGAATTGGTTTATCTAGAGATATCATCAAAGCACCAATAGTGATGAGAAATTTTTCGCTTCATTATTTTTTAAATTTAATTTTTAATTTTTTAGTATTATTTTCTTTAGTTGTCTTTGCATGATTTATTTAATTATTAGTTATTTTTAATGTGTATTGGCTATTTGGTCTCTGGTGTGTAAAAATTTAAATTGTTCTCATTAACGGCAAAGATGAAGAAGTTGAAGATTTGAGGAAGAAGAAATATAGAACTGAGTTGAAAGTCAGCGCTGCGAGTCTGTTTGCTTCTTGTGTGCATGTGAGTGTGACTGTTCATCCGCGCTGTTCCATCCAAGCATGAATTACCAACTTGCCCAAGCATCCACATTATCAAGCTTTCGCATTCATTCGAAAAGGGGCAAACACGTTCAGGCCGAGGTGACTTTAAACAGTTGAGCGTACTTCCAAAGAGTGGCGCTGCTCCAATGGAATCTGCTACGTCACGACTACGTAGCAGATTCTACAACGTTGCTGACTACCTCCCAAATAGGCTCCGCATGCATCCACCAGGTGCACATTGGAAGATTGTTTATTTAGCTTTAAAATTAGTTTTCTTGTGCCTTTCAACAGAAGACTGGTGTTTTTGAGGTTAGGGTGCAACATGCAACACATTCAAGCAAGAAAATGAGCGCTGAAATTTCGTTTCCCTACCCTTTTAAAGTCAGTTTAGAAAGAAAAGGGTACTGTTTTGTAATCAATGTAAGGTAAAATTGGTAAAAAAATTAAGCCTCACCAAGTTTAGGGGGTTGCACGCAAGAATGTTGTGGAAATTGCCCTGCATAGGCCTACCGACTTCGCCACCCGATAAAAATCATGAGGGAAAGCCAAATCCCAGAATATTTTGGCCACCTGACATGGGTGCACGGCGGGAAAGCCGACTCCTGGAATGTGCCTTTGCCACGACGCTGGTGGACGACGGGAAAGCCATCTCTCAGAATGTGCCTTTGCCACCAGACACAAGTGCATGGAGGCAAAGCCAACTCCCAGAATGTGTCTTTGTCACCTGGCACTGGTGCATAGTGGGAAAGCCAGCTTCCAGTATGTGCCTTTGCCACCCAACAGTGGTGTAACGGGACAAAGCCAACTTTTCGGACAGCTGTGACTCAAAACGAGTCTCGCGAGAAAGCCAGCTCGTTGGATAATTGTGGCCATAGAATTTCAGCCACCTTTCACCCCCCCTCTATTTTTATGTTTTTCCTTCCCAACCTCAGAGGACGAGGAAGCAGACATCCACTCGACGTTTGTGGGCCAGAGGTCAACGCTTCCGCCCATGTTCCTTGCAACGCCCCTGGACGGTCAGCAGCGCTCTCGATGGACCGAGCACGCGCCCACGGGTCAGATCCTGCACCGCCTGGTTGCGCTGTCAAGGGAGTCGCTCCGGGTGCTCGAGGGACAGGTCGCGTGTCCCCTCGAAGCAGACGTCAGGGTGAGCCTATCCTTCGACTTCCTCGCCATCCGTGCAAGGGACCCTCTTCAAAATTCACTGCCATCCGGTGGCTCAAAAAGCAGTTTCACTTTCGACAAACTAATGGCAGCCATGAAACTTCATTGCCATTGGGCACCTTCACTTTCGCACCTCAATGGCAGACAAGGATTGAATCTTCGATCACCTCGCGGTTCTTGATTTGTTTTAGTTTTGAGGGTATCGGCATAAGAGCTGATCAGTACAAAGCGGCGACCCATAGGCCATTCAATTAAATTCCTGCCATCGAAAGGCTTTGAGCCTAACTTGTGCCAAAAGATTTATTGGGCCGTGCACTCCAAAATAAACTCTTGCAGCCATGTTATTTAATTTGTGCTTTATGTCGAACGTTCAGGCCTCGTATATCCTCCTCTCGGTAGTACCTTTAACTTCTTCCTATGTCGGCCTCAAAGAGGCCACCATTGGCTTGGCACGGGTGTCATACACCGGTAGGAGGCTGCTAAACTTTTTGTGTCGGGCAATCGCAGTCTAAAAATGATGATGATGGTTATTGAAGTTGTCAGACTGAATTTCAAAAAGTGCCTACCGGACGGCCGAAGTGGAAGCCGTGGGTCTCGGACCTGCCACTAACTGTACCGCTCGAGTTTGAAGCGAATTGTTTTCGTCTCTTATCCGACGCAGCAAATATTTCGGCCACCGCTGGACCCTTACGACGTCATCATTCACCTGGATGAGCGAAGGCTTCCTACAGCGCACCTGGCAGTGGACTGCAGCCACCGGACGGCACTGAAACGACGGAAGGACGACTGCATGCCCGTCGTCGACTTCGATGTCGCCACACTTTACGTGCAGGCACTTCAGGTTAGCTGCCCGAGATGTTTTGAATACGCTTGGGGTTACAAATTGACAGTAGGCTCGTTCAATTTACCTGCACCAGCTGCACTCGTTATTCTTTTTCTTTTTAACATTTGCCTGGAGATATTTGTGTTGTAATGTGTCCCACGTCATAGACCGGTTTGCGAGTACAAGATTGTGCAATGTAGGGAAAGAAATAAAAATCTTAATTCCCTAGATTTGTCTTTTCTTTCTTTTTAAGAAAGAAATACCCCCCCCCCCCCCCGCCCCCCCAGTACCTGTGTCTGGGACCGCCACTGGCCGTATTCACTTTACAAGTGCAGCCCGTCTTAAAACATGCCGGAAGCACGCTGCGTTGCACTTGAACGCAGCGTGCTTTGCTTTTCAGCACCAGTGTAGGCTGGTGCAGGTAAACCGAACAAACTCTGCCAAGCACCGGAAAATGTGAAAGGCAGCGTTGAACATTCCTATTCCATTTGTGCCACTTTACGAACATTAGTGCAACGATTCAGGAACCAAAGACACCATTCTCATCTCGTCTTGTGATTTTAGATTTGACCAGAGCCGTACAAAGAACAAGTTTGAGAAATGAAAAGGGGAGCGAGTGTCGAGCTTTCAGCCTCAGCAATGCTAGAACCGGAGGAGAGTGTTCTGCTCAGAGCCGCGTTACCGCTTCCGGGAAATGCGCACTCGTCGCGGTTGTTTGGTACCTCATCGCGAATGCAACGACGACTATTTTGCCCCCGACATTCCCCCGTCACCGTGCGGGCAGTCCCGACGAAAGTCCACACTCTGCGTTACATATGTGTGGGTCCCTGTTTGACTTTTTGCTCTTCCCCCCTAATGGCACCTGCAGGAAACTTACGGGGAGCTGGCCCTGTTCTTCTACGATCGTTACGGCGGAAATCTCGTCGCGGTCCTGTGGAAACCACACGCCTTTCAACCGCTACCGTTCAAGGTGAGGGCCTGTTTCGTGATGCCGAGCTGGCAACAAGCGAAATCGCCACGTGTTATCAAATTGGATTTGTTTTGCATGCCTCCGGTTTTTCGTTGCTTTGTTCTATGTGTGGGTTCTCAAACTGGCTTCCCCAGAGTGCCCCATAAGGATTCCCCAGAGTTTCCCTAAATATTCCCCAGTGTCCCTAAAGACTCCCCCAGCTCCCAAACTTCCTCGACCATCCCCGCCCCCAAGTGGTTTAGGCGCTGTCTTAGTAGACCTGAGCCACTCGGAGGTTCTTATCCATGGGCTAGACACTCCCTGTAATCTGCATTCTCGCTTACAAGGCCTGTGAACTTTTATACTGTTGTATTGTGTCACTACAGCAGTATAACCCCATCTTCCACGAATGGCGGTTAAGAACTCGAAAGGGTTTCTTTGCCACCATTTGTGGTTCCTCGAGATAGAAAAGTTGGGTACCCCTGTTCTACGCTATGTAGAGGTCCCTCAAATTCATAAAGAATGTTAAATTTCAGTAGACATAGCTATGTACAACGTTTGAAACTTCAATTAAGCTCATCCAAATTGTTGTTTGCATTTTTTGTTGTTGTTGTTTTTAGGAAAAACTGTGGCTCTTTATTGAGAGCCATAGCAGGAGTGATATACAATGTAAAAATATATAGAAAAAAGGACATGCTCGCAAGAGCGGTCTAAATCACTATACAGAAAAAAGAATGTGCTCACAAAAGTGGTCTAATTAGAAATGTCTTTAATGGCATCGGTAAATTTCTCAATTGAAGAAAGTGTCACTGCTTCATTATCTAGCGAATTTCATTGTATTGCCCGAGAAAAAAAAATTAATATTCAAAAACATTGCTGTTTAAATTTGTACTGCTGGATAGGTTTGGTACGATTGATTTTGGACGATCCGGTGGAGGAGAAAGTGATATATTTATCAACATCAAGGTTAAATTTGCCATGAAGCAAGGAATACAAGTATTTTAATCTGCTAATTGTTGTCCTAGCTTCTAATGTTTGAACGTTGGCTCGTTTAAGCAAGGGCGATGTAGACATATCGTTTCCGAATGCGTTGAGTGAATCGAACGCCCTCCTTTGGGACGCCTTCCAATATGCTCAATCCATCTGCCGTGTGGGGAAACCAAGCGTTTATGCCCAAGTACTGGCTTTGTTTCAACAGTTATTGCCTTGGCACTAAGCGCACCACTCACTTCTGAACAGAGGCCCTCCTTGTCAACGTCTTGCATTAAAATATGAGATTCAGCGCATCATTCTAAACCCCAGAAGATTTTAATTTAAAGATCTGCGGGAGCTCTGTCACACTAGATTCATCTGTACCTCCGTGTATCTTTGCTGCACAGGTGTCCCAGATTGGAGGTCGGACGCTGAATGCAGAGGGCAAGATGGTACCCAACGTGGAAGCCATTTTGGAGGACTTCAGCACCCTGGGGAAGGGACTGGTGACGTCGGTGGAGACACGCACCTCAAAGTGGACCGTTTGACGGAAACTACATAAAAATAAAAAGGTTTTATTATCGCGTGAAGCTCATCTTTTGTGTTTGAGTAACAGCTTTTGTTTTCTACACTCCTGAGTTTGCATACATGTAGCTTTTTTTCCTAAACGCGACACACCTAGAAGGTCCCCTATTATTTGTGGTCTTGTTATTCGTGGACCAAAAAATAAGATTGTGAAGCAAAAAAAATTAATAAAGATAGAAAAAAAAAAATTGACCGCATATCCACGTGGTGAATGATGTTGCTTGGGGCGAAGCTCTGGTGGTGCTTGTCTGCGTAGACGCCGAGCCGCAGCATGCCGAGCCTTTTCATTCATATCAGTAGGAGAATGTGTGGTTTTCTTCTTTTTCTTTTTTTAAGAAGACATGGGATGGCATCTCAGAACCCCCTACTCTTTTTTTTCTTCTTTTTCTTTTTTCATAATTTTTTTCATCTTTTTTTTTTTAAATTTTTTTTTGCCCTACACGAGCACGTGAGCATGTGCTCACGTGCTTGTGAGCATGTGATCTCACGAGCACAAGCACGAGCACCCGACACCGGCCTACGGCGGACAGACATACGGACATGGCTAGCCCCTAAAAGCCTGATGTAGTCTTCTAAATTTGAATACTGTAAACGACTAAATTTCGCGAATCGCCTACAATTCGCGAAAAATACGTTCCGCGAACAATTTGGGCAATATGTGAACGCTACAGAAGATACACTCGATTCGCGAAAATTACAACCCGCGAATAATTTCAAATTTTCATCTTTGCCCAGATTTGCGAAACTTTTAGCCCGCGAAAATTAAGTCGTTTACAGTATGTCAAGTGTGTCGCGTATATGGTAGAATCAAAACCTATCCATTTTAGAATGCTGCCGCTCAATAAAAACTAAATTGCAAGTGTCCAGTATTAAGAAGCACTACCCTGGAAAAAAAAATTAAGCCCTGCAAATAAGAGATTAACAGTATTTAATTTTGTTTTTCAGTATAGAGCGACAAACCAAGTTGAAATTGGTTAAAACTGTCAAAATAATGCATGGACAATGTTAGAGTACAACTACACACTATTTTAGCTAATGAAATAACATGCATATACCATGCAACGGTTCAGTCGAAGACTTGCGTCATTTTATTGGAGACGGACAAAACGCTTGCAACGGATGCAAGCGCCATTGAATCACAGGAGGATGCGGTACTTCTCAGTACGTGGAACGCGGTTCAGGACAAGCCGTCCGTCGTAGCTCAGCGACGCAAAGAGCCAAGGGTCTGCTGTGGACCACTGCACTGCATAGACGCTGTCTTCATGCTCCTCGTAAGTCGCAATCACGCCGTCCTTCTCGCATTTCCTGCAACGAGTATTCTGGTTTTGACCAAGTCGCACGGTCGGGAGGCATAGAATGACCAGAGGGGGGGGGGGTAAAGACGGGAGCAGAACACAGCAAATCCTGAGCACTGACATCAGCGATCCCCAGAAAAAGAAAGCAGACAAAACGTTGAGCTTGTTCGTTTTGTCGAGACGATTAGAAGTTGCTTGAGCGCTTGTCGATTTTATGAAGTTTTATATGCAATGCAAGATTCCGGTGTTGTGATGTTCTACTGCTGCTTTGTGCATATTAAGGCGTAGACCACCGACTGGGACCGCTGATGTCCGCGTCCATGCCCCACCGTTCCGAAGCGGCCCAAATGCTTGGGACCTTTCCTTCTAGGTTATTATATTACTCTATGGAAATGACAGCTAGGCGGTGCTGCCATCTAGTGGCAAGAAAGCAGCAGACAGACAATACCAAACCTCACCATCTATTTTTTTTTTTTTTGTCTTTTCGACAGCGGTCGAAATGTTTCGCCACGTATAAAGACGTCAAAATTTAGCGTCTCATTTTCGAGCAGACGAAGCCCAAAGAAAGGCCCCGTGTTGGCCGACAATGCTTTGGTAGTACGAAGACGGCTAACTTCCGCGGCATCTTAGCAAAATATCGTCGACACCACTGCTAAACCGAGCTGGACCAAGAACCCAGCCGCATATCTTAGACTCGACTACGGTGCCGAGAATGCATCTTCGGTTGGAGCGTTCAGTGTCTTATACTGCCTGGCAGGCATGTAGCCAGGATTTTTATTTGGGGGGGTGGGGCCAGGGCTCCATGGGCCCCCCCTGGCTACGTGCCTGTTGCCCGGGCATCAAAAGGGTCCCGAAGTGGCAACAGATTACGTTTTGTGAGCTGACGTCATGAGCCTGGCAGTCGGTCGTAGAAGTTCTCGCAAAAAAGGACAAGCGAAGGCAAGTGTCATGGCGTCCCAACTAGCGCCTGCCAAAGTTATTGCGTACCGTCGGGTCGAAGAGCTAGCTACAGTGGAACAGTCTGCCTTGTCCACGTTTGTGGTTGGAGCAGATGCCTTGTCCACAAAAGTGGACTCTCGGAAATCGAGGGTCCACTCTTGGGGTACACTGTAAACGCTCCGGTTGGAGATGCGTTCCCAGGCACTGCGACGAGGTAGTTTCTCTCTTTCACCCGACGACGTACCTCTCTCTATTTTCGTCACCGCCTTCCTCCTCCTCGTCGACAAGGTGCCCGAATGGCTCCGAGGACACTGAGGCCACCCTGGACAGAGTCACTCTGGAGTCGCTGCTCGACGTCAGCACCAGCTGGTCGTGGAAGTGATTGAAGCGCACGCTCCACACCCTGTGGGGGGAGAGCACAAGAGGGTGCTCAAGGCGACGGCGAGCTTGCACGTCTGCAGGACAGGTGACGCGTCTACCTCACGAATGGCACCATCGACAAGCTGACATGGATTTCGAATGCGGTACTTTAAAACCAGCGATTAAGAGAAAGGCTGTGTTGTTTTGTTCTGCCGCGGGTCGCTTAAACGAAAGGCGGGAGTGCACTTTTCATTGTGCAAAGCCGGTCAGAATAGATAGATCACACCGGTCAGTTTCACTCGTTAAGCCACCGCTGTCGCCGTACGGTGTGGAAACTGCAGTCATTTCCACACGTGCGACAACCTCGCTACGGGTCTGCGCGGGCAGAGCATGAGACTATACGAGCTGCCTTGTGCACTGGTGCCTGCCTCCTCCGGACTACAGTTGTGGTGGTGTCAAGCATGCGTGGAACGCTTAGTCATATCGGTCTATTGGGAACACTTGCTGTGCAACAGCTTGGCAGCCATGACGTCACTCTTTGACGAAGTGGCTCTAGCTTCAACGAGAGTCGCTCTCGGCGGAGTAAACAACGTAAATATAGTTGTATGCCACACAAAGTTAGCTCGAACAGTATATCGAGGAACCTTAATTTTAAGGGCTTGGTTGATGCCTTGGATGAGCCCTTTCTGCTATGCGAGTGGTTTTGATGACGACCTTTCAGTCATCGGAGAAAAATAAAGAAATTGTCATGTGATGTTAATTCCCCAACTATATTTAGCGGCGAAACTAGACTTATGTATAGGTCATGTGACAAGATACATACGTCAGTTTCCTTCCCATATTTGGCGGTGAATGGCCAGACAGACGGACAAACTTTTGGAATTGGGGATTCCATTAGAAAGCGTTCCACTATAGAAATAACAGAGAACATACTGGCAAGCTGGTCAACTTTGTTTGTTTCTAAGCCTCGGGTTCTCAAGATGTTGGAACCCCTCCATGCTTTATAAAAGAACTGGTGAAGGCTCGTTCGAGCCAACTGCATTTCCCCACAAGGGAGCATATCCCAGAAATAATTCAACCCCAAGACCGCAGATAAGCAAGGAGGACATATACTCTCTGCGAGACTTTTCGCGAATGTGTCGTCCTCTGCTTACCTGCTGTCCCAGGGTTGTGTTACGTCCTATTTTCACCAGCTCATTTGCGCCCTGACGTTTGGAGTGCATCTCGCTGTTGGCAAGGATCTCTGTTGGGTTGCCGACCCAGCATCGGGGGAAACGCGGGTTCGGCGGCGCATTGAAGGGAGCGGGGTCTCACCAGTGCGAGTGGTTGTCGAGGGTGAGGGCGGGCGCCCCGGGGCTGCGCACGTCCCAGAACTTGGCCTGGCAGTCGTCCCCGCATGTCGCCAGGAAGTACTGCCGGTTGGGGTTGAAGTCCAGCTCTCGCACCAGCTGGCCATGGGCCCCCTCCAATTGCCACGCCTGCCTGCAACGTCCAATCCCACTTCGTGTCACACCAACACGTTGCACTGCCTAGTCCTATCGTCGTGTTGTGTGGTGTCGGGGAGAAAAGTTGACCGCATTATTTTCACCGCAGAAGTAAACTGTACGCATTACCGAATGCTCGCTCTCCATCCAAATGTAGCGCTAGTGGTCGCCACCAAAGGCCAAAGTTTCAGCACTTCCATCCGATTAAAGAGTCGTAAACACTCTTAAGGAATTTCCAACGAGGAAATGCCAGCCCACAAAGCCCACCGATACTACACAAAAATAAGTGGGGAACGGGCCCTATTTTCTCATTGAAGATCTCCATAAATTACGTTTTCTTCTATACAAACCCGGTATACCTCGTTCCACTCGTACTGGCGAACGTAACATCTCACTTACAAATACGAGCATCCTCCATTTTTACGTGTTGCCAGGCTATGTCAATGTTCTTCGAAAACCTGATGCTTCTACGTCGACGTGGTGTTGCTATATATGTTCACACAAGACCTCTGTTCAACAGCATCCAGCAGAACCAAAAGCTCTGCCCTTTGATTCTCCGCTCATTCTTTTTGGCATTCACGAAATGCTCACTGATGAGGAAGATGACAATGTAAAGCTATGTCTCATTTACTACTTCTTTGTCCTCCATTTTCCATTAAGGGAGAAGTTTAATCCATTCAAACACTGCAATCTATTGGGACTGCAGTGTTTAGGCCTAAACAACTAGCTACGGTCCTACTATTGAGGAAGCCTAGTTTTAAGGAAAAGGCTCACTTCATGGAGCGGAGGTCGAAGGCCTTGACGCCCGTGTCCACAGCCGCCGCCACCAGGTTGCAGCTGTGGTGGGGGTTCCAGGCGGCGCAGGTCAGCTTGGGGTTCCCCTTCAGCTCCACCGTGATGCACCCCGTGAGCTGCGAGTCGTTTTCGAAAGTCTTTGTAGTGTAAGCCTCGTAACACAAGCCCGGGCAAACGGAAGCTCGGTCACAACTGGTCGATCAATACATCTTTTTTTCAGGTATACCATTATCAGAGTTTGATGATGAGGGCGATAGACGTCGTGGTGCAACGAATACTCGAGTAGAATTACAGTTCAAATGACATCGTAAATCTCGGTACCTGATTCCCTGTTGACGTGTATCTAAGTGCGTCAAGATATCATTCTTATGTGACTAGAGGTTAAACGGTAGTCTGAAGACAAATAGAAATGTGGAAGGAAGTATAAACTTGGTACAGTATAAAATTATGCATCCACGGAACGACAAACTGGTGGGTGTCCCATACCGCAGAAACCGTCCACGCGGTCACGTTTCCTACATTTATCCATTAAAACTTTTCAACCACAATAGAACCTTTTTGAAATTTCAAAATGATGCATAGATTGTATGTGGCCGCCATTAGTTGGTCCTGCACTGTGAGCTCACATTAGACACGAGCGCTTTGCCGGCATTTGGAGTGAACTCGGATCGAAACGCATTCCACACTAGTGCTGCGTCGGAGCTCAGCGCGAACTCGGAACCAATCACGGGCTTCACGCCGGAAACGATGAGACCAGCTAATGGTGGCTGTGCATAATCTATGCATCATTTCACAATTTCAGAAAGGGTCTATTCACATTACAAAGCAAAAACGTAGCAACCAGCGGGTATTGAATCCAGAGCCACCGACTTTTAAAATTGAGGATCACAAGCTTACGACAACTTCATTGTGTCTATGACTGGACCGGTTTCAAAGCCGCTGTTGCCAACACTAGATGCAGTTAATTTTGGAGACTGGGTCCTCTCTTTTCAGCTTTAGCGAAGGCAAATGCGATTAGCCTTACCGTGGCCGACTCCCCGGCCGTGGCGAGATCCCAGATGAGCAGGTTGTTGTCCGCGAGCGACACTAGCCGGTTGCCTTCCATTGGCTCCCAAATGACACTGTTAGGCAAAAAAATGGCGGCCATTTTGTTGTGCAGTATATTCGGACACCCCTGCATACGGATTCAAAAGACGTCAATTACGAGCAAAATGGGGCATACCGCGGAACTTCGGTGCCATATTTACGGCACTCCAGCTTCGTCAGTTTCTCGAGGTACGGCAACGACGCGGAGGTGTCGTCCGGCGGAGACAGATTCCCCGCCGACGGGACGTCCGGCAACTTCCAAATGGCTGCCTGCATCTCGCATTTTCCGGTTTTCGCTGGAGTTGCGATGACAGAAAACAAGGAATGACAATCTGCTCTGGTGCAAATAACTCGCTGCACGAAACAAAAAAAGGGTCGCACCCGCCTTGCCCATTTCGTAGCAGACGACATTCAAGAGAATGAACTGCGATGGTCTTTGTCGCACAAGCTAAGACTAACATTCGAGTCTTCGGAACTAGAATAACGAGCAAGTCGAGAAGAATAATTCGGGCCAAATTAAGACACTATGCTAGATTTCAAAATCAATTTTCTCTCAAAAGGCACTCCTAGATAAACGGAGAGCAAGTCGTCTGCTTCTTGCGCAGGAGTTGCGGTGACGTCGGAACACTGCCGTGCCGATTGGCTATGATTGAAAGGATAGTGGGTAGACCTTAATGCTAGATGTCTTGAGGTCTACTCTCTTTTTTGTTTTCAATCAGCCAATAAGAGCTCGGCGTTCTGACATCATCGCAACCCCTGTGCAAGAAGCAGACAAACTTGCGTTCCACATAACGACTTCGTTGATACTTTAGTCACAGACAGCAGGAATGGCAGGGCATGTTGTTCTGATGCCCAGGTTCCAGCATGCGTTCTATGCCTTCCACAGTGCTTTGGCTGCATGCACACGCTTGAGGTGCACAAGACGTTGAAGATTATTGAAGGTAGGAAGCCCGTGCTGGAGGCCGAACAGCTGAAGCTTCTTGCCATTCCCACCTTGTGGGTGACTATATATAGTCAGCAAACTACAGTAAAGCAGGCTACAACAAGACTGCATGATGTATGCACTTTTCAATCGAAGGTAGGATGCATCTATAAGGAAATATGGCCAATACTGCTACCTACAGATTTCGTTGTAGCACGACGAAAACAGTGTCTTGTCTGTTGGCGAACAGCCCAGATGCCAAACCTCGCCGGCTCCATGGAGGTAGACTGCCTTATTCAGCGAATTGGTCTCTTCGTTGTACACTAAAACATGGATCTGAAAATTCGCAAGCCATAGCTTATTTCAAAAGTCAATTGTGTAAATTAAATTATGTTCGACTTGAGGTCGTCAGGTCAATCATTATATTTACACAGTCCCTAGAGTGCCATGTCACCCTTCTAGAACATACGGCTACCTAGAAAATCAAGCTGAACACTCATTGGCTAGAGTTGAGGAAACAATGTAAAGGTAGCCGATCGTATCAATTGTGCTCGTGTTGATTTCGAACATAGACAAATGGGAGCTCGAGTTCTGTTTTGAGCAGAGTATGATTTGGGGATGTTCAATATAGATGCACCAGTTACCTGATTCTCAGATTTGAGCGACTGTGTGCCAACCAGAAAGCAGACGATGTCGGTTTCAGCAGTCAGCGCTGCCAAGGACCGGGCCTACGGGACGTAGAATCAATAGAAGGTCAATGCATGCTGATTACCGACTTGTTTACCGCACTCTTCACCTGAAGCTCCAATCCATAGATGACAGCAGCTTCGTCTTCCATACCTTCCAAATGTTATTGACCCTTCACGGACGAAGGACCAAGGTTAAATCTGATATCTCCCTAAATGCGCCTACCTTCTGCAGTAACACTCTACTGAATGCGATTACACAGTGTTCGATTGGATTGGATTAGCAGAATTATCTGCTCGAGGGCATAAAATATTATACAAATTGACTATTATTGCTATGACGTATTCACGCTGTCTTGTATAGCGTAGTACATTTGACACATTACTACGACAACAGCCATGAAAACTGTTTACACAGTTCGAGGAACCAGCAGGGTGCAAAGTTAGCAGACAGCTTTGCCCGCCATTTTAAAAACTGACGGGCTAATGATGATGAAGATGATTAAAAACAAATTACAGCAACGAGGCGTTTGTTTACCAAGTTAGTGACAGTGAACTCAGAGTCAAAACAAATTCTATACGACAAAATAATACTTTTCTCACAGTTTTGCGTTTGGGCTAGGTCGAGTTTTTTATACTGCGAAGCATGGAGCCATCGGAGCCATCATGATCCAATTGTATTCAATCCAATCCTGCTCGATCGCGGTTGGCGAGAGCACGGCGAGAGGCGGTCATCGTCGGTGTTTATGCCGTTTGTGCACCGCCGGTGATCAGGCTATAATTCATTACGTTCGTGGTCAACTCCAACCTCTAACACACGGACTACATAACCCACGACTGTTCTCGGATCTGCCCCTTCGGCGCGTCGGACACGCCGCCATGTCCGAGCCCGTCGATAGCTGCACCAGCAGTGGCCCGGGTGCCGATCCCGACTCGTCGCAGAGCTCGGTGCGTCGCGGCGACGACGACGACACGGCCAACATGGAGACCGTGGCTTTGGACACCACCGACATCTACCAAGAGCTGGTGCAGGCCGACGAGGCCGGCCACGACATGAGCATAAGCCTGGTGAGCGTTGCTGAACGTAGTAACATACTCCGCCCACTTCTGCGGCTGTTGTGTTATTAATGCGAAAGCATTAACTGTCTCATGGAGCGAGCTGACGTCATCAGTTTAAAGCGCGAAAACGGCACTTATAGCCCGTTGCAACCTAAGAACGAAGGGCCAGGGTAAGACGGGCCGGGGAGGGGGAAGCAGACGAACGCTAAAGAGAGGAGGAGGTTTCCCCCTCTCTTCTTCAGCGTTCCGTCTGCTTCCTCCTCCCCGGCCCGTCTTACCCTCGCCCTTCGTTCTTAGGTTGCAACGGACTATAGTTTCCGCGATCCCAATAGGAGCGAAGTAAAGCTGATAAATTTCGCCTTCGGCTCCATTGGCTGGCGCGCGTCGACGGGGCTCCCATTGGCCGCTGCGCTCGTCAAGTTTCCACGACCGCTCACCCCATGGCGCTGCGTGTCCATCAGCGCGCCGTTAACACGGAGCGTCCAAGGTCAGCGTGCCCAGGGGAGCGCACGCGCTGACCGGCGACGAAAAGTATGCAGCAGACGAAAAAGGGAGCGGACGAGCGGCTTGCATGCTGTCGCATTCACAACTCGTAAGAAATGCTTAGGTGTACTTCAATCTTTTTTTTAGTGATCCTTTGCGACGAAATCTGGTGGTGTCCACGCAAAAACCCACGTAACAGCGGAGCGCGCGCCGCGCTATCGTTTTCTTCCCATCGCCGTCGCCCCTTGCGCAACCACGTCACTTATGGCAAGATGCGCTGTCGCTTTCCCCTTATCTCTGCCCACACTGCAGCAGCTTCGAAACCGCAAACGCAGCCGCCATTTCGGGGCGTCTACAAATTGGAGCATTTCAACCAAAGCTTCATCAGACCCTGGCCCATTCACGTCTCGTCCAAACACCGCTTTGCTTCTAACCTCGTTCCCCTCAAGCAGCCTATGGGACTAATGTCTCACAACTCGCCCTTGTTTAGGCCAAAGAGCGTTATAAAACCCCACATTCTTTCGTTATGAAAGAGAGTAAAGATCTGTATAAGAAAGCAAGCGATCGTGTCTTCATCAGTTCCAACGTTTGCCTTCCGGACACGTCTGCAAAGACAACAACATAACTCTGCAATCAAGCAACAAAATGTTTTTGTGTGTGTGTGTGAACATCGAAACACGCTCATCAATTGCTTGCTTGGCTGTCCGATGTGTGGAGTGGTCGCTTGTCCTTTGCATCCACGTTGAACCGAAGAACAGCGTAAAATGAATGCTAGCAGATGGTAGGGGATCACATTTGGGTCACTCTATTCACAATTTTCTCTGTCGGAGAAACGCCGGGCGAAGAAGCCACAGCCGTCATCGCCCAGGAGGCCCTGGAAGGTAGCCGGGGTTTAGCCAATCCGCGGCAGAGCGCGTAGTTGGGCCAGTTGGTGCTCCGTCGAACGCAGCAAACGTGCGATAGCACTTGATTGGGATTTTAACGAGTAACGTTTCCTACTGAAATTTAGCGGCTATATTTCTTTGCTAAATTTAGTGGGTGAATTGCGTCGTCGTTCGAGACCATGACGTCTTACGGCACCATGATGTTACGTGACACCATGGAGATTTCCCCAGTAAATTTAGTGGGGAAATTGATGTCGCATGACCCGATGTCATGTGACTTCCAGGTGCTGCAGGTAATCTACGAATTAACCAAAGCTATGTAGAAACAATGTGTCCTGCGTTCATTCTCCGCTTCGTCCTCGTGTCCTTGGTTTTTTACTTTTAAAACTAAAGCTTAAGTCCGGGTTCTTGGTATCTCTTACGACAAAAAGAGAATGCATCGACACGCTGTCACCATCTATGATGTGATCCTGGAACCGCATTTCACTAGAGTGAAGCTTTTGCGGTTTTTGTGAGTTTAAATGTGTGTACTATCTATGAGAAGTTATCGTTTAGAACATTGTCGAAAGATTTTTGGAAAGAATAATGTGCGTAAAAAAATTATGTCTGTGTTTGTAAACCACAAGTTTGCTTCCGATGCCAGGCACGGTGGAGTTCCACTCCGCTCCGGTCCTGGAGGAGGTGGAGTCGATCCAGGCGTCGTCGGAGCCGCCGGCAGACGCCCGGGCGGCGAGCAGTGCAGACGAGGGTCCATCTCTGAGCAAGTTCTTCTCGAGCGACCGCAGCGGAGGCGACCAGGAGGGCAAGGCCTTCTTTGACGTCCTTGCTGCAGAGATCGCTGGCGGGGACAAGTCCAGGAGGTCTTCCGGAAGTGCCAGCCCACTCTCCATGGTCCAGGTGATTCTTCGGCGGATTTCTGTCCGGAGTCGTCGCGGGCCCAGATTGCCGGTTGCGGTCTGGCGCTGAATGCTCCGAGCCAAGGAAACCTTTCTTGCCGGGAGGGACGTTGTCTGCTTAGATTTTTGGATGTGGAAACGTCTACGGCTCGAAACTCTCACAAATCTAAAGAAAGATCCTAAGCCAAAAAGAAAGATCCTAAGCCCAGTGCTTGTGTGACAAAACATGTGCACTGATGTATGTTCAGTTTGTAGGGTGGTGTATCACACTGAAAGCGTAGCTTTTACGCTGCTCTTTAGGCATTGTAAAGCCTGTTTTTCTAATGGGACAATGTCACTTGCGAGTAGCGTCCACTTTTGTCTCCAAGGCGTCGTCCTTTTTATTTTGTCTCTTAGCTAATTTTCAAACTCGCGAACCGTGATGTGTTAAAGTTAAAGCCTCTCAATCTTAGCGATGCTAAAGCTGAGTGTATATACGGTATATGACTTTATTTTCGCAGGCTCAATATTTTGCAGGTTCTGCGAGCGTGGGTTTCAGGAACATTTTGCGAGGACAAAATTTTGCGATTAAGAATGGAATTTTATGTATTTGTTACCTTGGGCCGACATGTTTGTGCGATCACTTTTGCATACCGTTTTTGAGTCACGAAATTTGTGCAGATCAGGTTATTGCGAAAAGTATGTTGTTTCCAGTAATCATATTTTAGTTTCGCGCCGCCACCAGCTGATGGACACACTCTGATCATGGGCGCTCGGAACATTTGGAGACAGGCACATTCAGCCAAGCACACGTTCTGATACTCTGATACATAGTTACACTGGCAGTTTCAATGGTCGTTGGAACTCTTCACACATGGATCAGTCCAGCATCTTTGCCGTACTCTGTTTCGGTTGAGAGTGCCATACAATCGCTCTCCTCGTACCACAAGGGCTGCTACTCGCGTCATTTCAGGAATCGTGCCTCATTGCCGACGCACCTCCAACGGACGACGGTGACCTCTGCGCGTACGACAACTGGTTGCCGTCGGCTGCGACGCGGGAATTCTTGGCGCGGCTGGCAACCTCGGAGCCCGGGACCGTGTTTCCGGATCGGGAGCACCTGACCATGCCCGGAATCATTGTGGAGGAACCGCAGGTAGTGCAGAGAAGTGGAGTTTTCTCTGGGTGTCTTGTAATTTTACTGTCAAAAATGTAATCCGGTGTTGTCTTCCATTTCTGGCTTTTATTTCTGAGGATGATCAACATTTATTTCGCTTGGATGACGTTAAAAGTCATCGGCCTTTGTCTCACATTAAAACTTGTCAGGTTTTCACCCACAAGAACACCTCCATAATCTCTGCTTAAAAGAATGCCGGAAAATCCCTTGGAATGCTCGCAAACTATGGCTGTTTAACGATGTCATATCATTTACCTGCTTCGCTTTATACACTGCAAACGTCTTCTCTATCTAGTACTCATTAAGAAAGTTCTGAGCTTTTTTTTTGTATTCTGTTCTGGTAGTATATACAGTCGCCGACCGATTATTCGGACTTCGCGGGGACTGAAAAAACGTCCGAATAATAGAGCAGTCCGAAAAATCGGCAGATTGAAAAACTTGCCTTTATTACTTCCAAGTGGGCTTAAAAAAGCCGTAAATGGTGCCTCGTTTCAGGTTACACCTCCGTTTTCCGTTCGACAACTTTCTGTTGGCTTGAGAATCGCTGCCTTCTTTTCTAGCGTTATGGTCGAGTACTTTCTGCGCTTCTTAACGACACATCGCGGTGTCAGAACAACAGATGGGGCCATGACGTCCAAGCCAGCGTTGTCCGAACCAGATGAGAGGCGCAAATCCATGAGCGCAAAATGGCGACTGGCGACGCGAAGAAACGGAAAAAACAAAGCAAAATGATAACGATAATGATGATGATGATGACGTGCAGCTAAATGGAAAAAAGGGAAAAAAGACTCGCCCTGCCAAAGAAACAAGTCCGAATTATCGGAGTCCGAAAAATCGGTCGGCGACTGTACTTGTTGACCAAGCCCCCATTCTTCTTATACTAGTACTTTTTTTTGTCCATGTTTCTTTGGCGGGCGCGATAAAACAGATTCTATGCTGCCTGCGACGTAGGAGTGTGTAGACACTGTCGAACCTTAATGGTGCATTTACACTTGCCAATTCACGAGCAAATCCGCAACGGCGAAGAGCGGATTTTAGAGCCGGATGGCGAAATCCGCTCGTTGCTGCCGGAAAATCTGGATCGATCCAGGACCCAATTTTTCCGGCGGGCGAAGCATTTCACCTGATGTGAGCCAATTAATGTTTTGCCGGAAGTTGCGTTGCGCAGAGCGTCCTACCGGTATTTCTTCTTTGTTTATTCGCGACTCCAACGACCTATTGACTCCGTAAGTGTGACGTCATGGGTCCAAACAAACCGTTGCTAGGGTCGTTGTTATGGACGAATACATGTGACTCGGTTTCGCTACGAAAACCCGACCGTTCAAAAATCAGGAGTTGGATTTAAACTTCTAAAAATTACAAATGTAGAAAGCTTGAATGTCATATATGTTTCGACAGAAGTGTGCCAGTAATCGCTTGTTTCTGAAATATTTACGACTGGAACTTCCGGTCCTCAAGATGCCTGCAGCAGACGACGAATGCAAGAAGTATGCCGTTTGCCGCACGCCGGCCGGCCAAACCGGGGCCGTCGTTTGAATCGTGTGAATAAAGACGATATTCTGACATCGCATTTGTTTGAAATATAATGAATTTCAGACACATATAAGAATTCATAGTGGGGTGCGATGCAAAATATGGTTTATCGAAAGTCCGGGCATCGATCGAGATGATCGTCTGCTAAAAGATCGCATTGCACCCGTGAGAAAAGCACTTCAGGCGATCGGTAGAGATCCCAAATTTTGTTTGCGGACTCGCGCTATGCGAGGGTGCTTTGTATACCTGGTTGTAACCATCGCGTGGTGAAAGACCCTTGCAGTTTCTTCAGATTTCCGCAAGACCCCAAAGCGCGAAAGAACTGGATAAAAAACATAAGGTGAGTTCATTACAGATTGTACTCGCATCGCGGGTTCGATGGAGATCTTCCCCAAAAGAGCACATCCATGGAATGTTATGTATACCAAGGGGGGAAAAAAAAAGCAAAATACTGCGAAATTGCGATAGACATGCAATTCTTTAATAACCTGACAACCACAATAATAATAATAACAAACGACTTACCTCGACGGCGTACGATTTGTTTCTCATGCTGGCCTGCACTACGCCGGTAATGCACTTCAAGTCGTCGTCGTAACTGATCTGCATGACGTGGTTTGATTTTACTGCATTTTCACCCCTCGTAACTAAGCTGGGTTCTTCACAGAAAAAAAAAAATAAAGCACATTGTGGAGGCCTCTACGGCCATGGTGATGCACTTGTTTTTGTCGCTCGTTTACCGACGGAATTCAATGAAGACTCCCGCTGCAACAGAGGCCGGCAAATCTATCGTGTCGTCTGCTACCAAAGCAAAGCGGAGTGTAAGTCTTCAGAAATGGCTTTCATCGTTGCGATGCGACACTGAGACGACAAGAACATCTTCATAATTCGATATCAAGAAGTTAGGTTGCTTACAAAAAATTATTTACTTACTTGTAAGCAAAAATCTAGCCTCATGTGGAGTCTCCATGCATTAGTCCATAGCAACGTCCCTAGCAACGGTTTGTTTGGACCCAGACGCCTTGTTGTGACGTCGTCACTTACGGGGTCAATAGGGGGTGCCACCACCAAACAAACATGGTGGCTGGGTCCAGGTCGCGTCGGCTCGGCCGGGCCGCCTGAACGGGTGGCGCATTCAATTTAACAGTTTTTCTTTTGTTTAATGCCCAATTTTATAGGTATTTGAACTGAGACAGTTAAGTGTAGCCGATGCACATAAACTTGCAGAGCATAGTTTTGTTTTCCCGGTGTTTTTTTGTTCTCTCATGTCAAACTTTCGTTTCAGAGATTTCGTTCAAAACCGAAACTATGAGCTCTGGAGAGACGGTAATAGACTCTAATCAGTTTTGATCAGCTAAGGAAAGCGGCGATGACTACAGAATTGTTTCACTGAGAGTAATTTTCAGCTAACTCGCATGCTTGACCATGCAACTTATCTGTCCGCGAAATCAAACTTTTGTGCTTATCCGCTTTTAAGAAACAGCTCCAGTCGTCTGCTCGGTCAACAACACAGGCTGCAGGAAAATTACGAAAATTAAGCAAGCGCTTCTTGAGCCAAGGAGCATGTTAACCCGCTGGTACCCCACTAAGCAGCTCATACTCGTATTTCAATTCAGGTTTTAGTAGCAATCGAGAAGTCATTTTGACGAATATACAGATTATGTATTATATTACATACTATGTCCCATTAAAGCGATATTAGTATATTCTTCGGGTTGAAATATGAGCTTAGTTGACTGGCTATTAAGTGAACTGCTGAATAAAAGTATATTTGACAGACAGAGAGATACTACTTAAACTCGGCCAAATGGTTCTAGCCGGTAGCACGGAGACGAATGCGGACAAACTGAACAGAGTCTTCATCAAAGATGCACGCAGAACCTCTCTGCATTGAACTTGACTTGGAATCCTGAACGGAGAAAATTAGTATTTTTTGTGGCCGGTCAACCTGAGCAATGTAGACATATAATGCTGCTGGCTTCGACGGGGGTATAATATAAATATTGGAGACGCGATAGATCATAATGCCGTGACAGCTTCTAACTTTGCGAGACGCGTCCCTCACCTTTGGAAAGCAGACAATTTTCCTCATTAATCGTATACAGCGAGCAGGTTTTCCGGAATCAAGTAATTGCGAAATCAGCCCAACTCCTTCGGTGTGGTCCATAGACTTTTTCGGCGAAAAGCAGCCAAGATGAATACCCAACACACCGACCGGCGTGGCTGGCTCAATCTTGAAGCTAATCGAACACAACAAACTCAAGAAAAGCAGCTATCGAACCTTCCCATTCACTTGACTGCAACATTGGTGTTCCCTCCAGTGAAATACCTCGCCCGTCGTCCTCAGTCCACTGTTCTACATCCTTATGAAGAAACCACTTATCAGTTACCAAGTAGTCGTCACTTTGAATGTGATTCGAGACAGACAAGAAATCAAAACGTTTTTCCGTGATTCCTCCCCATCCAAGAAATCGAAAGCACGCGACCGTGTGTTGTGGAGTAAACGGGCTTTCAAATATGTGATGGAAGGAAACAATCTATTGAGGCTTCACCACACTAATGAACACTCAGGCGAACTTAAGGAAGTTTCGAACCTTCGTCAAATTGCATTGTTCGCCACCGCGCCGACAACACATGTCCGCGAAAGCCACCAGAGACGCAGAGGGGCGCAAAACGACCTGTTCCGGCTGGTTCCCGGTTTTCCCGCTTGGTGGCGTCCGTTTTGCTGGAGTCGCGAATAGCAATGGTGTTGCTCACGGCTCGAATAAATAGACGAGGAAGGAGGCAGCGTGCATGCTCAGTCTTTTCGCAGCATGGATGAACCGTCACCGGCACCGCTGCTTCTTTGGCGTGCTCTGCATCTCCTGCTACACAGCAAGTAGTGCACACGGGAAATGTATGGTAGTGATCTTGGAAGAGCGTGATCGCGTAGCTAACATGATCGCCCGTGTCTATGTTTCGATCACTGTCGCCTGTTTGAGAAAAGTCTACTCAAGTAATAAAACGTGCACACCTTACGGTGAAAGGTAATCCGTGTGGCGCTTATTGAAGTTCTATATAAAACCCGCATCACTTTGCGACGAGCGACTGCATCCAACACTGTCCAAACCACGACCAGCTTGAAGGAAACACATGTACTTCGAACACCACAGCCCTCTACTACACAAGAAATAACGGTGGAACGACAAAGGAATCGAGAGCAACCAGTGGATCCCCAAAACGAGGTCAGCCATTCATGTGAGAAGAGTCCACTTGAAACAAAGGGTCATGCGTTTGTTTGAGGTGTGGGGTGAAGCGGGGAGGGAGCTTCCTCCTGTTTGTTCTTAGTAACGACATCACTGCCCACGGCTAGGGAAAGATTCACCTGATTCGCACGCAAAGACAAGAAAGATGGCAGAGCGCGCATTCCTTCCTTTCTTTTCGCAGTCTTGGGAAGGCACGTGATTCACCACCACCGGCGGTGCTTCTTTGGTTTGTGCTGCATCTCCTGCTACATACCAAGTAGGAAATGCGGAATCGTCATAGTCTTGTCTTCTTTGCATAGAACTTGACCATCTTTGCGCGGTTCTTCCCATGTGGTGAAACGAGCGTGGCGGTGCACAATCCAACGTCAACAATGCGAATTAAGCCCACTTCTATCGGACATACTCCGAACGACTCCGAGATTTTGCCAAGAGTGGCCCAGAACGGCAGACGACAAGAAATCTCGCGTCTTCTCGGACGCTCCGAGAGAAAACAAGAAAACAGCCGCTTTTGGCAGAGATAGATGTAAACACCCTCCTGTTTTCCACCACCGCCGAATTCGCTTCGGCGGCAGCGATTTTTTTGCAAGTGTAAACGCACCATAAGTCCTATTCACATGGTTGTACTTTCACCGCGTTGTGTCGAGACGTGACTCAAGTCGCTGCGAAATCCTTGCTTCGTACACCACGTGTCAAGTAACTTTCTAAATTTGTTGCCACGCTCCCTACGAAGTGCAAATGTCCTTGTAGCTCACACTTGTATTTTGATGCAAGTTTCCGCAACGCCGTCAAACGCTGTCAAAGGCAACTGCGTGAATGATGGGCCTTTATCATTGGCTCTCCAGCAGCACCCGCTGGCACGACTCAAGCGTGTCGACGGTCGCACGCTTAAGTCTATTGAGATCGATAGCTACGGCGGTTGGGCTTTGACCGACCGCATCATCGTCACGCATCGTCTGGTCTTTGCAAGGGGGACCCGGTGCGAGCGCTGCTGCAGGAGCACATGGCAGAGGAGATGGTACACCGGCGCACCCTGACTGCAGACGACGTGCCGCAGAATGAGGAGGGCCTAAGGCAGCTCCTGGTGAGACGCTGCTCTTCCTTAACCACGGGTCACATGCTCCGGAAGTACGCCAAAGTCGGTGCCAAGAACGGGGTGCTTTGTATCGGGAATTTGGCAACAGCAACCCTGTCTCGCCAAGTGCAAACAGTTTCAACAGACGTATGTGGCTCTCGTGCTTACGAGCACAGGAGTAACTGTTCTGCTTGGGAACGTGGGTGTGATTCCTTGCTCGCGAGTGCAGGATTAACTCTTCTGCTCGTAAATGTGAGAGTAATTGTGCTTACGAGTGCAGGATTGACTGTTCTTTCTATAGGGGCAGGGATAACTGTCGTGCTTGTGAACGTGAAAGAAACTGTCCTGCTCTCAAGTGCAGGATCAACTGTTCTCTGTACAAGTGCAGGAGTAAAGGCCCGTTCACACACTTGCAACCTCTTAGAACCGAGTGCTTTGGAACCTCTCAATATCTCTTATGACGAGAGGACGCACTGGCGCCATCTATTGGGTAGCAGTGTAAACTTGGCGGTTTGGCATATTTTCTATTTCTCTCGCGCATTATCCTTTCTTTTTTGGCTCGAAAAACTTTTGTCAACATTATAAGCAAGCCTTTCTCATCGGTATTACTCACATTTGATCTCGGAAATCCCGTAAAACCTTCGCTCTTGTGAAATGCACTTTCAGGGTCACAGCATAGATGGTGCCAGCTTGCCACTGTGTTCTTTTGTCCTAAGAAATTTCAACGAGTCTTGTGTCTCCCGGTCGTACTCGGTTGCAAGTGTGTGTGCAGGCCTTAACTGTCCAACTTGTAAATGTAAGAGTCATTGTCCTGCCTGCAAGTGCAAGAGTGCCTGTTATTTGTACAAGTGCAGGAGTACCAACTGTCCTGCTTGTAAATGTGAGAGGAAGGGTTTTTTCTACAAGTGCAAAAGTACCTGTTCTTCGTACAAGTGTGGGACTAGCTGTCCAGCTCAAGCACAGGAGTAACTGTCCTGCTTGCATGTGCAGGAGGAGTAACTGTCCTGCTTGTAAGTATGGGGGGAACCGTCCTCCTTGCAAGCACGGACAGGAGGACAGTAACACTCGCTTACAAGCACGAAGGTCACATTTTCTCGAAAGAAATGCACCATCCAGCTGCATCTCTGTGGTAGCGAATGACAGGGTCATGGTTTTCAACTTTGAATTGTGCAACTTTTTTTAAGTTGTCCTGTTTCGTCGGACAGTGTGACGGGGCATCTGTTTCCAGGGGGCACAGTGCCACAACGCCGCCATCAACCTGACCACGAGGTTGCTGACTAGCGTCGGACAAGGTCTGGGGGCCGGAGGCCATCCGTCCAGGCACAGTCCCCACTCCCTCCAGGTGAGCCCCCCCCTTCCCCCCCCCCCAAACACACACACCTCGAAAACCGGTGGTGTAAAACCGTGGATGATAACATTGTCGTGCGCTCGTCATTTGAGTTTGTGCACCGCCAGCCCTGAACGAGTAGCCACGCTCCAACGTCTTTTTTCAATTTACCAATTTTTGTGGTTTTCGACGATGGTCGGCATATTTCTAATTAGATCCATACATTTATTTTCACTAATTAAAAGTGGATTCACATATACTAGTTAATTATCCGACTTCATTATACCCATATGTCTGCTATGTCGTTATTCACTGTAGAGATGCTCTGTTGTAATGGCTCTCAATGGTGTAGTGCAGGTCCAAAGACTTAGCCATCTGATATTCTCTTTTTGTACTTTAATATTAATTTTGACGACCATTTACTACTATTACAGGGTTACGAGCTTTTGTGGAGCTAGTTGCTTTGTCTGTGAATTTGGACAGCTGGATTTGTTTTTACTAAACACCGCTGACTACCGTAAAATACCACGGAGGCACCCATTTCATACAAGCGCCCACTATTAACATTTTCCAAATTTGGGAATTCTGCCAATTCTACACCAAGAGCCCACCCCCTCCAAAATGCTGGCATCGGTCGAAAATATTCACGCCTTTGTTGCGGCCACGAGACTGACAACAGAGAGATGACGGGGATATCATGTGAAAATAAATTTGCTTTTTCTGATTCCACTCACTCTGCCTTCAGGGCTCTTTATTGGCCGCCATCTTGGTTTTTACCGATTTGACCGGACGAGCGCCCATGTATAGATTAACCCAGTTTTCAGTGAAAGTGGTTTGCACTTCCCCGGTAATTTACGGTAGTTACTAGTCAGCGGTGGCCTTATCCGCTTAATTACCTTCGTGTTTCGTAAAAAAAATTCAGCTGTCCACATTCACATGTCACAGGGTGTCCGTGAGCTATAGACAGAAATTATTGAATGACCAGGGATATGGCAAACTTTTTGTGAGGATCGAGGTTTCAAGGTGTTGCAAGATTTCAAACTGTTTTTGCAAGTCCCTTTCGGGGTTCAAGTTAGATGGGATTGAATTGCTCACGGGCCAAGTTTGTCAAATTCAAGCTTGGCAAAAATTTCTAGTTGACCTCCTAGGCGAGCGACTTGGAAACATGAAGCCAAGCTCCATGTTCCAAAACATTATTTTGAAAAATGCTTTTCACACTCCAGTATTTGTGCAATACTGTATCATAATCGATAACAAGTACCATCTTCCTGGAAGCTTGCAATCCGCAAATTTGGCAAAATGTTCCGACCCCTACATTTTCTAGCAGGGTTGAAGGTTCATTGAATCCGTCACCTTGACAGGTACAAAGATTCGAAGTTGGCCGACCTGACAGGCTGAAAAGTGTATTTTAATTCCTTTTTTTTTTCTACATGAAGATCACTAATTTGTTTACTTTTGTTAAATTCTTTCCTGAAACACGTGCACTGACTATAACATTTTTGTGTTATTTCTTATGCTTCGTTATGATTTTGACTGGTCAATTGTCCTTCTCGCAGTTGTGGTACACCAGGCTAGCCCTGTTCGTGAAGTTGCGCAAGTTTGCGCTGGCAGAGGTTGAGGCGGAGGCGTTTGGCGACCTGGACCGCCCGGACCTGTACTACGAGTTCTACCCCGACTCTTACCCTGGGAAGCGAGGTCTGCGCTTCCCTGACCGTTCCTAAAGTAAAGGCCACTTGGTCGTTTGTTCTGAAAAGTGTGACAGAAAACTAATACCCTAGTTACATGGGCAGACTTAACCACAGTTAAGTGTGACTGAGGTCAGACTTAATCACAATTAAGGGCAATCCTAAACTGCAGTTACGCTTAAAAAAAACCTGAAACGAAAAAAAAATAATTTTTTTTTAACAATTTGGTTGAGACACGCTTGTCAAAAAATAAATTTTACGCGCAAAATAATTTTTTTAGAGCACTATTGACGGCGCGAGACGCGATTTAGTCGGCAGTCACCTCCTTTCCACTTGTTTTCTCTTAGCATTTCGGGCGCGTGGAGGAGAAGTAGATCGGCTTCGCCTTCACGACCGAGATGGTCATTCCGGAATGACCCGTGACGTCGGGGACTTTGTGCGCAGAATTTCAAATAAATCTCTTGCCGTAAATATTGCTCTAAAAAATTTTATTTTTTCGCAAAAAATTTATATTTTGACACGCGTGTCCCAACCAGACTGTTTAAAAAACTTTTTTTTTTTTCTTTTCATGGGCCCTTTAAGCAGTGGCATCACTAGGGTCAGCGGCACCCGGGGCGGTGGCCCGCGGCTACAGTCCCCCCCCCCCCCCCCCCCCCCGCCCGGCTTGTCGCCCGCCGCGGCACCCCTTGGAGCGCTGCACCCGGGGCGGTCCGCACCCCCTTGTGACGCCATTAAGTATTTTTAGCAGTTATTGCCAACTATGCCCTAGTCATACGGGCACCCTTTACTGCAGTTAATTTTTACCACAGTTACACTTAGGTGCAGGTGCACATAAGAGTATTGGTCACAAACGCATGTTTCAATAAAACATTTTTTGGTAGCTCAGAAATTTAGCTTCTTTTAAAGAAATATAAATTTCTGGAGAATGTTGTATCAATGCTGTTAAAGGGCCTAACCTTAAAGCTTAACTGTTCATTTGAAAAGCACTGGCTAGGTGGCACAATAGTTCAGCCATATGCACTTATCCATCCAAGTCCCTTGTCTGGATCGACACGAGAAGTGCCCGGCACGTTCGCGTTTGGCTAACCGGAACCGAAATCTGATAGCGCCGCTTCTTCGTGCCACCTCGATTTCAGGTTCGATGGTGCCCTTTGCGTTCAGGCTGCTGTTGGCAGAGCTCCCCCAGTTCCAGGGAAACCACAGCACCGCTCTCAACGCCCTCTACAAGCTGCTCAACGTCGTTCACCACGTGAGACGCTCCTGCCTTCTTTCGGAATGCCTCTGGGGAGGGGATTCTCAACCATTCCAATCTAGAGGAACGCTTGCTCCTTTTGGGTGACGGCCGAGGCACCCGTCGTTGTGTCGGCAATAAAGCAGGGCAGGAGCCTACAGACCTCGTAAACAATAGTGGACACGCTAGGGAGTGCTTGGCTCATAGGTATGCATCAATAGATGACTCATATCTACCGAGAGAGTGATGAAACCGGAAGAACTCGTTACTCAGGGGATGGGGACGATCGAGAAAATTTGGAGATATGGGGAACCAGCAAGTGGGGGGGGGTTCTGCTGTGGTACCACTAGGTTCCTGGGAACTCGGGTTGAGAACCCATGCTCTAGGGCTGTCATTACGGTGCGCGACAATACGGCACTTGTAACGAGTCTCTTTATGGCGGAACATGGGCCTTGTTGTAGTCATTGCAGTTTTGTCTTTGAGTCTAAGTTCTACAGTGCCATCTCGTTTGATCTTATTTTTGGGGTCCTCATGAATAAATGAAGCTTTTCAAAGAGAAACTAAAACTGTGGGTGTCTTTTATGCCTCATCAATAGACTGAGTGCCATGGAAAGCTCATGCTCTTCCCAACTATACTAATGCTAACGGTTTGAGATAGGAAAGAAATTAGCTTCCCGACATCGTCCAAATAGAAACTGAGTGTCTGCTTCCGAGAAAGTACTTGTCTTCTTGTCAGAGAGAAATCTATTTTTCTGTTTGTCTCGTTTTTGTTTGTGAATTATATCTGTGTGCAAAGGTATGTTTTGACATTTCAGCTTTTTTTTGTTTAATTTTTTTTCTGGTTGTACCAGATGTTTGGGAGAAAAAAAATATCAAATTTTGCGTCACAAAAATAAATTACGCATTGCCAAATGCTCAATCTCTGTTCAAACCTAGTACTAATGGTTAAAAACCAGACGGCAAATGTTCGGAAGTTATTGGTATCTGATTCAAAAGGTGTAAACGATTTTTAGAAATTTTAACTGAGAAAATTGAGTCTGGTCTTGGTATCGAGCGCCATTCGTCTTCATGTACTATTTGTGGGCTTTGCTGGACACCATTTTCTCGATGAAAATGTAAAACAATTGGTTGTACCTTTTGAATCATATGATGTTAAGTTCTGAAACTTTGGTCTCTGATCCCAACAGCCAGCGCTACATTCGGACGGTTGCTAAGTGTCCGGCGATGCATGGTTTATTTCTGCACTGAGTAAAACGCGGTTCTCAGACATCCGGCACTGTGGACCGAGAAAGCTGTAGCAAAAGTGACAATGTTTCAGATTCTGGCGAACCTGACAAACGGAGTCACGGAGGGCGGCAGCCTTCTTGACATGAGCGAGCATGTCAGGCAAGGTGAGGAAGGTCTCTCGAATGTGCTCAGACAGCCTGGCAGCTAGAGAAACTTGCCTAATTATGACAAGCTGTGTGCACGCATTGTATGTTAGATGGCGCAAGCTACCACCTAATGCAAAGGGTTAGTCCCTACCATCCATCCATCCTATGGGAATATGTATCGGAAATTGGGGACCGTACGTTTCCTACTGTCTTTAAATAACGGGAAGCCAGGAATAGGGTGGGGAGCACTCGGTTTCTCTTGGTTTAAAACCATCTATTTAGTAGGCAGTAAATCCCATTGGGATGTTTCACTGAGTTTGCTATTTCTAAACGTTCACTGATTAGAGTTTCTGAAATGAGAGCTCGGGGAACCTCGCCCTTATACAGTCAAGCCCGGTTATATCACACCCGGGTATTTCAAATTATTGTTTATACCGAATAGTCCTAACATCCCCTTGAAAATCACATGTAATAGTATAGGAACCTTGTTTTTCTGTATTGAACTCTCATGAACTCCCACGGCGGGGACACTCGATATACCTTAGCTTCTCCCGCGGTCGGATTGCGCCCGCGGGGAGCACATAGCTAGCGTTGCGGGGCTGGCAGGCCGCCAAGCCAGTATATGTGCACGGGAATAAACAGCCAAAGGGCAATTGCAAAAAAAAAAAAAAAGAAAAAAAAAGTGGGATGGCAAAAGCAAGAAGAAGGGTACGCACGCGCATAGGGAGGGCAGGGAGCGCCCGCTGTTGGAATGGCAGCGTGCGCTCTTTCCCCGAACACCGCTGTCGCTGCGCGACTCCTTAACCCCAAAGTAAAATAAGCAACAAAAAAAAATCGTGGTCAAGTTGAATGTGCTCACAACAACGGCTGAGCAATCGCACTTTGACTGCCTTATCTTTGTCTACCCTTTTCTTTTGCCGTTCTTGCTTTGCCCATGTTTTTTTAATTTTTTTGCCTTTCTTTTGCTGCTTGAATTGAGTGAGGTTTCTTTTTTGTTGCTTGCGCGGTTCTATGGGTCGGGAGTTTTTTTAAATTTTTTTTAATGCAACTCACTTTTTTGTTTATTCATTTTTTAAAAGTATTTTTGTGTTTTGTTGTCGGCGCTGTCGTGGCCATGCGTAAACGCTGCGGTGTTTGTGATCTTCACCAACTAAGCTCTACTGTATTTAGCGGCTCTTTGAGGCTCTATTTGGTAAGGTCCCATTTGTCCTGGCCTTCGGTATTAGCAGAGACGCGCGGAAATTTCAACTGGAGCTTAAGTTAACATATTTTTGTATATCAAATTATCGATATATCGAACTATTTTACGATCCCCTTTGAATTCGATATATCCGGGTTCGACTGTACTCTCGTTGGCGCGATGCCGCATACACTGTTACAGATTTCTTAACTGAGGTTTTTACAATATTGCATGCTACTTGGCTTGAACCTCGTAGTGAAAAAAAGACTTCAGAGCAGGGGGGGGGGGGGGGGGGGGGGCAGGGGCAGGCACAGGTAGAGAGAAAGGTTTTGCTACATACTATTCAGTTCACTTCAATGTAAAAGCACATTTTTCCAGAGTTCTTCATTGAGAACACAACTGCCTTTCCTTGATGAAAATAAACCCTGGAGAAGGGGAACAAGAGGGACAAAGGACAAACACAAATCTCCAAACACAGCTAGGTGACTGGTGCGTGACCAGAAAAATCCACCTGGTCTGGGGATTGAACCCGGGACCTCTCCATTTCCAGTTGAGCGCCCTACCAACTGAGGTAACCAGGGGTTAGACGTCAGTAGAGCAAACAGGTTTTATCAGCTGCCACCAGAACACCAACAAGGGCGAAAGGCTTGTTACTGACGTCATTTTATTAAAAAGTCTTGTAAATATCGTACCTCCCATAGGATAAACAATTTTGTGTTCTCTGTGATTACATCTGAAAATATGTTTTCTTTGCATAAATGTCTAGGAAAGAAGTTTTCTATGACTTGAGTTTGACACGCTTCGGTTGACATTACTTCCTCATTGTTTAAAAAGAGAGAAGGGAAGGCAGTTTTCTCAATAAAGGGCTGGAAAAATGTGTTTTTACGTTGAAATGAACTGAATAGTATGTAGCAAAGCCTTTCTCCCTAAATGAAAATTCAGCTGAACTTTTGAAGGTTGTTCTCTACCTTCCACTTCTCCACTTTTTTGCTCAGTTAATTTTAATACAACTATATGAATTCTGGCATGTAAACAACAGATTTGTTGCAGCTATCCTAATGAAAGGGTTTAGAGATCTGCTTGCTATATGCTAATATTCTTTCTTCTATTTCAAATCTGACCAAAAAAAGCATGAAGGATGAATGCGGACTCGTCAAGACATCGCTGCCTAGCACAACTTGCATAATCGCGGCGGGTTAGCCCCATTGAGTGCGCTTCTCACCGGCACCTGTTCACTGTGAGGAAGCTACCCACGGAGCCCACGAGCTTTGCAGGTATTGCTTCCCTGCAGTGCACAGGTGCTCGATGAGAAGCGCACTCAACGGGGCTAACCCGCCGCAATCAACACTTCGAAATGTATGAATATCGCAGTTCACCCCAAAGCGAATATAGAATAGCCTATTATTCGAAACCACTATTAGAAAATTCGAATATTTGCACAACGCTAGAAAGTTGTCCACATGTTTGGCATTTCAGCTATTTTATGGGATTGGTTCCTGTGTTTTAATCATTCACACCGATACTTCATTGGTCTCCTCTGTAGCCTCAATGAAGCTTTGGGAGGACCGAGAGTGCCGCGTGTACTTTGCCATCCTCAACTGCGTCCTGAGTCAGAAGGCAAGTCTCCACTCACTCCAGCATTTCGAACTCGCGGGTAATCGTAGCATCAACCAGGCAGAGCCGCAGTATGCAAGCTAAACATTGAGCAAAGATTTTTTTTCTTGGCTTTCCCAGCTTGATACTAAGTAGGTCAGGGCACTTAATTGTACTCTTCATATATGAGGGGCCTCCATGAAGTGCTTGCCAAGGCATGGGGAATATGTCTTCCCTGCATTGAAGTGGGGTGGCTCTAGGACCAGTATACAACTACGAGTGTCTGTTCTTGTGGTAGAGCTCTCCGAATGTGTGTTTTTTACCTTGATAGCCTAAAAATTGTGTTTGTTTTTTTGTTTTTTTTTGTAATACAGATATGCTTGAGTGCTAGTTGAATGGCTCTGGAACCAAAAGTTGGGTCTTGCGGTGTTTCTGCCATAAGAGAGCCCACTTAGTTTTAGCTGCATAGTCACAAGTTTCAGCTTGGTGAAAATTGTGTTGCAGATTGCTTTTAGAAACTACAATAGTCTTTTATGTTGTGTCAAGGATGAACTGTCACAATATCAGATGAAGAAGAGTAAGATGTGCAATGTGGCTTCCAGCGACCTATGACGTCATGGCACCTTTGGAGCTTGTCTAAAAAGGGTGCTCATTGCTAGGCACAATTTACTACATGTTTTCCTCACAAGTCTATGGGTTTTTGGAAACCTTACTTGACTCTTAATGAAAACAGTTTGAGTAGCCTGTTAAGCTCATTGTTTACTATTGCCTTAATAATTGTTCAGGGAGAAGTTCCAGACCTAAAATTCTTTAGGAATGTGATGGCCGGCAGTGCGGTTCACTTTTTAATATTGTCTAAATGTACTTGCATGCCTGTATGTCACGTGACTGTTCCCATTGGTCGGCAGGATTTCGTAGTGGCCATCAAAGTGGCGAGGATCCTGCTGGAAAAGAACAGCGGACGGAAGGCGCAGCTCTACTCGGCCATCGGCAGGATATACCTCCAGGCAAGTGTCTGACTCAGCAGCGCGTTTTAAGTCTTCGGTTTTTGGAACTTCCGTGAGTTTTGTAAATGTGGACATTGAGGTTGACCTTCAGGCGAGGATGGTGGTCTTTAGGTTTTTTTGCGTATTTGTGAAAAGATATTTATTATATATTACATTCAAACACCATGTGTCTTGCAAGCTGCAAATATACTATCATATATTCTGTATCTTTACAAGAACCTGAGCCATGGGAGATTGGTTTGATTTAATGATGTCCTCTGTTACAGGTCGTTGCGCTAAACATTTTGGCAAAATATGAGATATTTTAAGGGGACTGTGTTCACAAGGATCTCACTTGTGCAGCGATGCTATTTTAAATCTTTTCTGAGAATATGACAAGTCTAAAAGAAAATTTGTAATCCCAGCATAGAAAACAGACTTGGTCATTAACTAAGAAAGTAATTAACTCCATTCTTCCTAATTAGGATGGTGCCAAAGTTGTTAAGTGAACGAGACAAACTTCAGAAAGCGCCTGTCCCTAAGGCATGGGCACTATTAAAGCAAGTATGAACAGAAAAAAAAGGCACTTGAAGTTTGAATGTTCCTATTGGATGCTCACAGAAGGTGAACATCCTGTTGTGTGTGGTGATAATATTTTGCAAAACGATTTTTAGATGTATTCAAACACTAGAACATCCATTTTCTAAAAAAATATTTATTTGAACTTTTTGCCATTTTAAAACCAAAATTTCTCCTAAATCGGACAGTGGCAACAAGCGTCACCCAGCAAGACTTCCTTTGGAATGGGCGGCAGTTGTGACGCTGTTCTCCTTGTGCCAAAGGGATTGTTGGGGCAGAGTGCTTATTTGTGTTTCTTTGTTCAATCCTTGGGAGTGCAGCTGGGAGATGTGGATATGGCACAGAGCCACTTCCACAAGGCCGAGCTGCTCTACTACAACATGGGGCTGGAAGGGCGACTGGAAGTCCTCATCAACAAGTGAGTCTGGGGGATGAAACGGAAGTTCCATGCGCTCCAACTGTGATGCAAATACTTGAGACTCCCAAACATGAGCTTTAGGAATCGGTTTATATTTAACTCGAGATTTAAGCCACTTAGCATTGTTTATACAAAAATTCTGGATGCTCTCGTCTACAATTTTTAAAAGAAATTTTAGGGCGGGCTATAGAGTGTTTTAGCTCTGATGAGGGTGCTTCCCCACGTGGCATGATTGCACTGCGGGGAAGCGATTCCCTGCCGCGGCGGTCGCTTTTCCACAGCGCTGCGGTGCATATGGGGAAACACATCTTCCAGGCAGGTTTGTGGGCACACATTTAGAAAAATCAGCCACCAGCCCTGTGCGAGATTCGGAGTTTCCTCAAGAGCCAAATAGGACTTCATCTCAGCACAGACGTTCTTAATACCCCGCACCCCATTTCCTCGCCCCCTTCATTCATAAACATAAACCTTAACTCGCTTCAAGAGTACTGTGAAGCATTGTGTGAGGTTTAAGGGTCTCATTCGGAGAAACATTTTTGGTATAGCCAAGTTTCTTATCAATGTAACACATAATTATTTTTTTAATGTTTTATGTTTGTTAGTTTTTTGTTTTTTTTGTAAAACTTTCACAGTGTAGCACTCACCTTGTTCCTTTTTTCTTTGTACCGAAACCTCCATTGAGAATCTAAATCAACCAACCTCTGCCAAAGGAATTCTTTCTTCTTGTTCTCTTAACACAGTTTTAAACCACTTTGAGTGTGAGAAAAATTGTTTTGGAGGTCCCTCCTTTCGTTAGTATTGTAGGGTTCAGTCCGTACTGCTCACCCGCGGCAAGGACCAACGAGGCAGATATTGGAAACACAGCATTTTACTTCAGCAGCCGGCAAACGACTGTTGGCCGCTTGAGCTCGAGCGTGGCTCGCGCACCCGTTGCGCGCCGGGTGCCGAGCGTGTGCTCTTTTTCGTTGTGATGGGCCGCAAAGCCCACAGTATCAATGTTGGATTTGGCCAGGGATGAAAGGCTGCAAGATCCACTAGGGCATCAGCTAACCTACCCTAACTGAGCTAATGTAGGTGCAATGTTTTCAATTTGGCAAAGAGGCATCTCAATGTGTGAACTCGCTGTGACCCGAGTTGGTACTTTTACACCAGGGGCATGATGGCACTGGCACAGAACAGCTACAGTGATGCTTACCACTTTTATGAAGAGGCCAGCAAGCTTCAGCCCAAGAACCCACTAGTAAGTTAGTTTTTGTTTTCTAGTTTTCATCCAGTCTCAAGGAAAAAGAGAATGCAGTTCTGTGAATTATGTAGAATATAATTCATATGTAGATACATTGTGTTAGACGCTTCAGTGAATGTCTCAGACATTAAATATTTCATACATAACTATTTTCTCGTTTACATTTGAACATTCACAAACGAGAAGGATGAAATGTCTCCTCTCCCTTATGCAATTCAGTTTTTAGCGGGAGTTATTTTAGTTGAGATTTAGTTGAGTCTTTTATGGCAACTAACAACGGAACAACAATCTTTGTCATCTCATTCATTGTTCTTTATACTCCGTTTCACGATAACTTGGGGAGCTGTGGAGACTGCGCCCCTTGCGACCTAAGAAGAGCGCCAAAGCAAGTCGCATGATAACACTCCATGGTCACGGCCACGGAGGCCTCGTTACCGCCACAGCAACAGCACCGTCCGCGACAAAAAGTAGTTCCAGGTTTCTTTTTCTTTTAACGGCAATTGAACTCGCACAATTCCATCTTTATCGAGGATATATAAAAATAAGGAATAAACATTGACGAAGTATTAAGTTTCAGTTATATTTAAACCATAAAGTGACGCCACATCCGTATCCGCTCTAAATTTGTTTCTTCTTGTAGCGCCGTGGCCGTTGGCGATCGCAGCCGTGTAATGCAAAGCATTGCCCTGGCATTAGCACTTACCACAGACTCGCGGGTAAATTGAGCGTAAGGTTGCCTCATGAACTGTTCGTGAAGAGCTCCCTACTCCAGCGGAAAGCAATGTTTAGGCGGTGGACGTTCATCCGAAGTTGGTTGGTTTCAGAGCAGACGACTCTTGGCCAGTAGGCAACAGTCGGTTCTTTGCCACAGTGACACACACGCTCTCGTGACGTGATGTCACGTGCTTCGCTCCGGCGCTCTCATTGAGCCGCGGGGGCCGTAGCCTCCACAGTTCGCCAAGTTATCGTGAAACGGAGTATATATGTTGCTTTTCTGAACATAGTCCCGTTCAATTCATGGAGACACTTTCATGTCCTTCCTATATACAGGGGACAAACTTTTCAATAACTCGAGTCTTCATTGATAATGGAGCATCAAACACGATCGGGCCCAAAGCAAAGCCAAAACCATCCGGTCGAGTCACGTTTTAATTACCTCATTTACTCAACAATAGGTCGGCCTCTTTTATGAACAATGCCTGCACGTGTATTTCTCTGCAACGCTCAAGAAGAGCCAATCATTGCGATTGATGGAAGAGGCCCGACGAATGACGAAGCACCGTCAGAATGCCGAAATGAGATCTGTGTGGATCACAAGCCACGTTTACATGAATGCGACTTAGTCGCATCGAATCTAGATGTCGCATTCAATGCGGTCATGTAAACGGCATAATGAGCAAAGAAAGCGCACCGCATTCAAGTCGCTAGACAGAGGTGGATCGAGATGGCGAGTGCACATTCATTCAGCCCATGTAAACGAAGGTATCATCGCATTTTGGAAAGGGGAGGATTATGGGAAGGCGCTCGCTGCGGGAGCGAGTGAACAGCTGAGAACATGGCAGCGGCCAACCTCGTTGGCGGCGCGGAGAGCGGTCCCATATGGTCGCCCGCAATTTTTTCCCGAGAACAAACGCGAGCTTTTATTGCCATCATAAGTAAGCGGAATGTAGCGAAGCTGCTCGGTGAGGGCAACCCCCGTCCAAGCCTTTCGAAGTATGACTTGCGCGTCCGAAGGGGTCCCAAAGGTTTCGGCGCAAGCACGAACGACACCAAGAGCTCCGAGCACTGTAGAACACTGCATGGTAGCGCAGAACGAGCAGCTCCTACCTCGGTGCCGTTCCTGGCTGCGCAGGAGCCTTTCGGACTCGGGGTCCGGTTGGCCCGGTCGCGATCGGCGAGGTCTGGCGCGGCGAGCGCGGGGCTTCCTCAAAGTGTGCGCACACACGTCGCCTCTGGTCCAGAGTGACCCGGCGGCCCGGCCTGGAGCCCTAAACTCTTGGGTTTTGATGTTTCTTCCGTCTCGTAACTTCTTCCACCGCACCGAAGACAGCGGGCACGTTTACGTTCACTGAACGCGTCGAAAGGCCTCCACGTGCGATGCACCGGAAAACGTGGTGCGGCTGATGCCGGAACTGCATAACTTCGAGCTTTGACACGGCGTGGCGCCACCTTCGTGTAGGGCTTGGTGCGCATTCATGTAAACGTTGCTGCGTCGGCTTCGTTCGAAGAACGAGTGGAGTCGATGCGCTGAAGTCGCTTTCATGTAAACGAGGCTACACTTTTATTTTTATTCTGAACGTTATCTCTGCTTGGCCGTTCGCCGGCTCCTTTTGCAAGTCCTAGGGATTGGTCTCAGTAGATCCTGCGGGAAAGTAGACGCGCAGGTCCATTCATCAAAAAGGCGGACTTATTTTCAAATAAATACGGTATCTGAACAGCCAAGTGCCTCATAACAAATCATTCAATCCATCTATTAAGAAATCGTTAATAGCGTAGTGAAACCTAATCAGGCCCAACCCAGACCGTCCAGCTGAACTATGGTGCCCATAATGCGACCTCGAATGGCGTGCTTACCGTCCTACTCTGCCGATGCATCCAAAGTGGTCCCGAAGTGGCAACGTACGACGTACGACGGCACCTCGTCCTGTCAGACGTTGCGGTCCTGGCGATCGTCTGTGGACGTTTCAGCAAAAAAGCATGAGCGAACACAAGCATCGCCGTGGCGTCCCAATTCCCGGTCGCGCGATGGCAGACGCTTTTATGACATCGTCGGGCGGAAACCGAGGGACCACTTTAGAGGACACAGTTAACGCGCCGGTCAGAGACTCGTTCTAGGCACCATACTTAAACCGTCCGGTTGAGATGGAGACTTAGCGGCGTACGGTGCGCCGTTTCGGACGGGACGTGACCCGACGGGCACGCGCCCTTTCTGCCCGTCCCAGTTTGTGAACAACATGGCAGTGTGCCTGCTGTACCTGGGCCGCCTGGGCGACTCGGTGTCCCTGCTCGAGGCCACGGTGCGCACGGACCCGTCGCTGTGCCTCCACGAGGGCTTCCTCTTCAACGTGTGCACCCTGTACGAGCTGCAGTCATCCGAGGCCAGCACCAGGAAGCGGGCCATGCTGCGCCTGGTCGGCAGACACGCCGGGGACGGCTTCAACGCCGCCTCCCTCAAAATGCAGCCCGCAAAGACCTGAGGAACCATCCGCGTGCCATTTTGTACCGCCGAGTTTTTGAGCGAGACGGCTTCAGAAACTTTGCGGCTCACCGACTGATCCTCCTTTGCCTCTAAACGTACGGTGTAAATACGGAGTGTGGCAGGTCCCAAGCGAGATTGCGATAGTGGCCGGTAAGAACGCCGAAGAAAGAATCGAGGCGCGATTGTGGTAAGCCACACCCCACGTTTCTTGAGTCGTCGACGTTTACTGATATGGTAAAGATTTAGATATGACAGACATGTCTCCTAATATGGGTGCCCCGCTGGTATATAGAGAAAACTTTTGGGTATGAACCGAGCAAATGCGTGCATTTTTGTCGCGTTACAACGGACGACTCGCATAATAGGCAATTTTTGGGAGGAAGGGAACTCCTGTCCATATTACCGAAACGTGGCTATATGTTGAAGTATGCTGGTATTGTCGGTTTAGGTGTTTGGGGTACCGATTAGGGAAGGCACTGACATAGCGAATACGTTTCCCCCCCCAAGGAACAGACTTCACTGTGGAGACGTTTTATTGTATAAAATGGGGCTAGGCTGTCTCCTATGGAGTCCCCCACAACGCGAATTGGTGCGTCTGCAGCAAAGCCGGTGTACGATGTATGAATGAGAGGGTGAACTGTTGCCAGTCTTTCTGGCTCATTGGAGCAACGAGAAAATTTGTTCTTGCATTGTTTTCAATCAATGGTTTTTGTATTAAATATATATAAGTGTAAATGGGCAGCGACTTGTTGTGCTTCAGTTCATTCAGTCATGGTTTCGAAAAATTGCACTTTAATTAGAGTTGCCTCAAACCTTTTTCAAATCCAATGTTTGAAGGTCGAAGTGAGGAATTTGAAAGGTAAGAGAAAAGTTTGAACTCGTCACGTTGAAAAAAGTGACTGTTATCAAACTTTCAGGACCGCAATATTCAAGTTTTATGAACTTCGAAGTGACGTTACCACGCAGGTTTAAAACAAAAAATATGAATAAACCAAAGACACGAATGGAAATGTTACACTTCCTTCACTTAGTCGACCCCAGGTGGTGCCACGGACGACCGGCTTTGGGTTGGCTTCGGCGTCGTACCCAAAACCTTTCCCTTCAGCTTTCACGCAGAGCCTCTTGCGCAAAGCCGCGTAGGTTGCTCAGAAGTAACACGCGGCTCAACGGATCCCTGGTCTGCAAGTTCGAAATCTAACTGAGATGTTTCGCTGGCCCGTCATTCGTGACCTTAGTTGTTTCTGAACGCAAGTTTCCCAATTTCCTCGTGTGAACGGCTCGCTCGCTCACTTCACCGGGGATGGGGAAAGGCGCGCACAGAGCAGGACGCTGACAGGCAACAATAAGATTGACGCTTGTCTTTTTCTTTTTACCATATTTTATCATTTTTGGTCAGCAGCATTTTGAGTGTTTTCTAGTTAAATAATAATGGAGTAGCTGACCAACTTTTACAGTTAAATTTTGTCAAAGATGAAAAGTGTAAACAAGCGGCATTGTGGGAAGCTTGATGCACAACCAGTCATGCGGCTCGATCGCTTGACAAGGTGGCCCCTCCGAGTTCAGTCTAGTTGCATGCTCCTAGACCGTGAGTTGTGTCGGGCACTCTACCTGTATCTCAGCGTTTTCTCCGTATGCAGGTGCCGTTTACTATAAAAATATTCGCTTTTCGTAAAATCCTCTCGAAGCTAGCGCCAAAATAATCGGAAGGGTCAATCTAAAACACCCACACAGTCTTTCCCTGAAACACCTTTGCATCTGAGTGAAGCAAAATGTCGGGAAGCACCTAAAAATGAACTAAATGGCGTAACAGCCACAAAAAAGAGCTGAGCCTCACAAATGAACATTACATGAACCTAAAAGTTGCAGTTCTGTTGCCATTGTGAAGTCAACACTAGTTAGTTGTTCTTGTTAGGAGTATGTTCCTAATCTGGACTGACCTTCAGAGCGCCAATGCAGAGGTCTGACAGTGACTAGAGGAGGGTGTACCGCACTTCTGAACAAACCGGGCAATGCAGTACAAAAACAAACGCTACTTTATTGCAAAAATATACGGGGTATTTTTGGGAGATCGGCAATAGGGCTCTTTAGAAAGAAACAACAGGAACCAAAGTGTAACATTCGTGTAAATAAGTTGAACATAACTGGCACACCGCATAACGACAAACAACAAAAAAAAGCCTCGCACCCGCCAAAAAGTGTGCGGCGTGCAGATAAAAAGGTAACGCTACATTTATGGGTTTGGCAGTAACAAAGTTCGGAGGGGGGGGGGACTAGAACATAAGCACGGTTTTGACTAGTTGACTAGCACAACCAAGCGTAGCAACAAAACATGTACGAACGAGACTGAAACGCATAAAAAAGGCTCTGCTACAAACTGGCAAGACCAGGCAGACCATGGTGCTTCCTGGGATTGCTTTCAGTACATTCTTTGGCGACACGGAAGGAACGTGGGGACGGCGGTCGTCGATGTACAAAAAACAACGCGATTTGGGTCTATCAGGGCTTGGTCCGCTTCTAGAAATCCATTTGGGTTTTTCTTCTGCCAGTTCCACATGTCCTTGCCTGCAAAGAAAAATCGGCAGTGTCAGCAACATTTAAGCAACGGAAATTCCTAACTTCAAGGGCAAAATCCCACTTCAGTTCATGAAGTTCTGTGCAGTGTTGCTGGATGCTCGAGCGTATGGTTTTGGAAAATTCCATACTCGCGCGAGCATCCGTGCTAATAAAGCAGAGGCAAGCATTCAGCCAACGCGGCTTGCGCGCATGAAAGTGGTGTGACAAACGTCTTTGTTGCCTGTCGGCAGCAACACTGAGACACTACCTCTATCGTCTGCTATCAAATTTCTTCACACGCTTACCCTGTGGCATTTTTTTACTGCAACCTCGGATGGAAGAAGAACATTAGTCACCGACAGCATAAAAATGGCAGGGCGTGTGTCTTCCGAACGTCTGGCCTCCACCACACGCTCCATGCTTTCTGCCGTGCTTGCACTCCGCGCGTGCACTCGAGGTGCACAAGATGTTGAAGCATTGTCCAAGGTGGGACAACTGAAACCCCTCCCTGCTGTCTTCACCTTCCCACTGACTGGTCACAAGCATGCATCGTAGCTTTTGACGGGGAGCCAAACCAACATTGAGCTCCTGCCGACTTACTAATGTCAAGCAGGCACTTCTCGGCCTTTCATCAGAGTTCCTGTGTAATCCCACCGGCGTGATTGATTGATTAGACTAGACTAGACTCCATTTTGCCTATGGGATCACACTTCCTACGAATATGCCGTCCCGAGCAAGGCAGGGAGTGGCGAGGTGTGGGGTCGGACAAGTTTGCGACACCTCTAGTCAAGAGTGCGTATCGCGGCATCCGATCGGGAGCCAGACCGATGCCATGCCCCTGCCGACTTACACATGTCAAGCAGGGACTTCTCGGCCTTCCATCCGAGCTCTTGTGAAGCCAGAGTGGGCATGGCGAAGAGCTGGTCGACGTCCCCCTGCCTCCTCTCCACCACCCTGTAGGGGATCTTGGCCCCGGAGGCCTGCTCAAAGGTCGCTATCACCTCCAACACTGAGAAGCCCCGGCCCGTGCCCAGGTTGAAGGCCTGAAAAAAGTGTGCATAGAACCATGGTTGCCAAGTCTCCAAACCGAGCTTTTTGTACAAACTACTCCCATTAATCATAGCTCTCGGCGACCCCGCACTTCCGACCATGGTGCCTGGAACGCCTCTTTGACCGGTGTGTTTACTGCGTCCTCAAACGTGGTCCCTCGATTTCTGCCCGATGACGTCGTAGGTCTGTCATGCTGTTGCCGAAGTGGTCAACAGATGTTGTCTGCTGCCACCTCGGGTCTACTTTCGATCTATGGGCGGGATGGGACGCTAGACACATTGGTCAAAGACATATTCCGGGAACCGTACGACCAACCAGACGTCGGCGAAAATGCGACCACCTCGTCGTACGACGCACTCCCTTTGTGGCTATTTTCGTCAGAAACGAGAGCGGCTGCATATACTACGTAAGAGTGGGGACAAACCAAAACTGCGACACACGTAGACGCATGAACATTGCGGCATGTCCGTACCCTGCAGCCGCTGAGGTTCCCGGCCACCACCTTGTCGAGGGTGACGACGTGGCCCTTGGCGAGGTCGACGACGTGCACGTAGTCCCTCACTCCTGGAAGCAGACGATGGAACGATGTTAAGGCACGGACACTCTTTTAAAGGGGCAGTGTAACAATAGCGAATAGGTGAGCGGCGTTTGGCAACTTCCGGTTCCTTAGGAAGTTTTGTTAAGCTTTTGAGAAACGATGACGATCATCTGCAAGGCTGTCTAAGCATGGTTCTGAAAACTACAGTCGCGAGGTTTCATAATTATGCTTGCACAGGCTTGCAGCTCATTGTCGTCGCTTGCCACTAGTGGCACAAAATTTCCTAAGGAACCGGAAGTAGTCAAACGCCGCTCACCTATTGGAATGTTTTTTTCGCTTTACGCAAGCTTGCTGGCACTAGTAGGACCCAAGTATGTCGGCGTGTGCGACGCCACTGGACAAAAAACTTCCTGGCTGCCGGATAATTTCAAGGATAAAAGCATGGTAGTGACTCCCTTGCTACGATATATTGTAGCGTGAGCTACAATGGCCGAGGTTGAGCAGTTTCGCGTGGCTCGCATAATGAACCGTGCTGTGCAAGCACGAGGAGCAGTGACGTCACACGGCGCACAGCTGGTGAGCCGGAGTCGCCGCCACTGCGGGCCCCCCCCCCCCCCCCACCGCGCGCGCCTCGCTGGTCTGCGCAAGCGCGAGGAGCAGTGACGTCACATGGCGCACAGCTGGCGCGCCGGAGCCGCCGCCGCCGCGGGCTCCGCTGCCACCGCGCGCGCCTCGCGGGTCTGCGCATTCCAGAGGAGTGACGTCATAGCCGCGGCAGACGCACTGGCGCCGCCGCGTGCCCAGCTGTGCGCCTCCGTTGCGCAGTAGCCAAGTTTGACGCTGCACCGGAGCCGCTTGATAGCGCCTCTCATTTTGTGCGCATAAGCTCATGCTACGTATATCTTGGCATAGCCGAGCTAAGCCACCGCAATTTTTGTTTTAATGCGGCTCATAGATTGGAGGTTGGCATTTGCATGAGCACTTGATTTGGGCTCGTGACAATGAGTCGAGAAGCATCCAGTCGCTCCAATGATTAGCGGCATATGATCATCCCCAGATCACGTGGCCACTTGTTCTGGCTGTGAAGATAGTGAACGCTGCTTGTTTTGCTCCTCCAATATATTTTTTTTTTCTGCAACTGCCTCTGCTTGGAGAGAAGAACTAACGTATGTTTCGTAAGTTACGAGCAGCAACAATTAATTTTAAGCGGTATTTACTGAACGTATACAATCATTGCATTGCTGCACTGACCCGTGCCATCGGGGGTGTCGAAGTCGTTGCCGAAGACGGACACCTCGGAGCGCCGTCCGATGGCCACCTGGGACACATAGGGCATCAGGTTGTTGGGCGTCCCCTGGGGGTCCTCCCCAATGTCGCCGGACTCGTGCGCTCCCACGGGGTTGAAGTAGCGCAGCAGCACTATCGTCCACCCCTGCAGAAATGCGGAGAAATGGGAGGTCACTTTGGCACGCCACTGACCCTTTCACCTACACAAACAAACGTCTGATGGACACCGCTATTTTTGTTCCAGTAAGTGCAGCTTATAACCGCAAATGGTCCGAAAGCTTAAGGTGTCCCTCAAGTTTTGCCACAAAATTTGAGTTTGGAAGATAAAAAAAAAAAAAAAAAACTTTTCTTGAATTGTTATCTTTCTTTTAGATTTGCTGTGAAAGATAAAGCACCAAACAGAAAGTTCCAGGAAAGGCTCTGGCTTTACATGTTCTAGCATGACGTCAGTCACCTTCCAAGGCCACTCGTTCTGGCCCATACGTGGCACGACACACTTTGTCCATGATATGAGCAAATCCAATTTGGTTTAATTGCTGTTTCGTTACTATTCCGAACGAAAGAGTGGCACATACCGACAGCGGGCAGTACGGCACTGTCAATATACCTTTTGCCAAATTACCTAAGATCCAAGGAGAATGCCGAAAATGTCAATATACCTTATGCCACATTACCCAAGATCCAAGGAGAATGCCGAAAATGTAGGCAGGTATATTGCTCCCCAAACTTTACACCACCATGAGATGGTCCGTTTTTAGCTCTTTTAGCACTACTTTCGAGCCTACCGATCGAGCTATGCGATGAAAGTTTTGATTCCCCTATCAAAACCCATCCTGGGGAAGACATTCCAGCTGCTGCGGTGACCAATTTAGCTTTGAGAGGCCGACGATAAATCAATATCTAAATAACCGCATGGTGACATTAAGTTTTAGGGGCATGGTACAGTGGCCCAATTTTTTAATAATATCAAGCGAGCGTCGACTGCCGGGACGGCCAGCGCCGTGCGCACAGAGCCCTTTCTGGTGGGAGCGTCGTCTGCATACTATTCCGTTGATCGCACACAGCCCTGGCTCTGTAGCAAAGGAGGGCAGGGCACTTGCAATGTCGAAGTGCATCGCCGATACGCCCCTCCTCTTGGAATGCGTTCACAATCCTATTGACGTTAGCCTGTGTAACACCCGACTGTTGTTGCTATATCCCTTTGCGTCATGCCGCCCATGGACATTCTCACAACACGTTCCCGTGTTTGTATGGGCACTCAAGGAGGCATAAAAATGTGCGCGCACCCGCTGGTCAAAGAAAAGTGTGACTACCCGGCTACATAAGCTAGATGACGACAGCAACAACGCAGTTGATAATACTACAAAACACCAAGCGGAAACCCTGTCTATACTCCGTATCACTTTGTTTTGTACCGCATCCGACGCTACGAGCCATCTTGGCCAGTCCATCGCTAAAAGTGTGTCACATGGCTTTCCCGTTGGGTACAACCGCATGCAACCGCACGTGGAAGCACGATGTCGCGTGGCAGGGTGAAAGCACTGGATTTGTTTTGATGGCTCGTAGCACTGTCTGCGGTATATAGTTTAATGCATTGTTGCATTCTGTTTGTCGCGTCACCATATTTTTCATTTTTGTTGGTTCACAAATGTAAACGCAAACGTGAAATGGAAGAGAAAAAAAAGTAAATTAAACTCGAGATGATGCGCCGTTTATGCCACGCCTGAGCAGTATCACGCAAGCAAGCGCTGTTCAGATCTTTGCTTAAAGGCGGTTAGCTATGCCAGCAGATAATGAACAGGGGCTGTGTGCGGTCAACGGAATAGCCTAGCAGACGACGCTCGCAATGGAAAGAGCTTTGTGCGCACGCGCCGAATCTCTCCCGTGACGCCGCATTTCTCCGCGGCACGGCGCTGGCCGTCTCGGCGGTCGACGCTCGCTTGATATTATTAAAAAATTGGGCCACTGTACATGCACCTGCCTTATCTGTGTAAAACACCAAAGTAAGTCATTCACAAACATGCGTGCGAAGTGCTGCTAGTTTTACGATTTCTACTTCAGAACAGTTACCGCACCGCAAACACCAAAACGTGCAACACGTGCGACTACATTCGCGGCATACTCCTTGGTGCTTGGGTACTTTGGCAAGAGGTCTATTTACACCTGGTGCCACTGAGACATACCAACGGTCCGACACTCACGGAACACAGATTGGGACAGGTACAGTCTTTCTCCAAAAATCATTGGGAGAGGCACCTTTTCGGAAGCACTGAGGTCCTTCAGCACCTCCTCGATGAAATACTTGGTGCGGCCGTAAGGGTTGGTGCAGCGCTGCCCTGTTGGGTGGTCCTCGTCCAGCGGGAGGTACTGGGGCACCCCATACACCGTGCACGAGCTTGAAAAGATGAGCCGCCTCACCCCGTGCTTCCTCATCACCTGGTGCAGATTCAATGCAAACAAAGAATCTTTAAAGGTGCACTGCAACGATTTTTGTACTTTGCTCAAATATTGCTTAGAATGAATCCCTGACATTAATGACCTATGAAACACGAGTTTGTTTTTCACCACACGCAACAGAAGCTGAAAAAAAAAAAAAGAGCAGCATTTATCTTTTTAATTTGCAGTTAGAACGAGCGGCCGCGTGATCTAGAGCTGATTATATGCCACCTATGTTGATCATATCCGCGCGTTGGGTTTGGCAAAGCGCAGGACATGCGCCGAGTTCCAGACACTGTTATGGTTCGGCTATTGTCATCAATGCAGCGATTGGACACGGGTCACTACCCGAATGCTTGCCGAGCTGTTGATTATAATGAGCCCAAATTGAGTGCTCACGCAATGCATGGGTCCAATCTATGAGCCGCATTCAAATATCGTCATTGGGGAGTACAGCGATCCCCCAGTTACGTCATCAAGTTTTGCAAAGGAGAGATTGAAAGAAAACACTCGCTTTTGTCTTTGAAATTACTATGCAACAAAGGAGTTCCTTGGTCAGCGGCATTGCATGCAAGTGTACTTGGGTCTCAATATGCCTCGCAAGTGGGCTCATTTTTGTCTTTTGCGCATGAGAAAGGAGGCAGCGGTGACATCAGAACGCCGAGCCCTGATTGGCTGATCGCGACCCCCTATCTGAGCGTTGTCTGCTCCTTTGCAACGTCGTCTGCTCGCAACGTCGTCTGCGTCTGTCTAACCTTTCCTGCGACTTTCGGAAGTGCGCAGGTCTTTACGAGCGAGCTCGACTTCGCCTTTCAGAGAGGGCAGACGAAATAACTCGAGCGGTACGTTGTTTTTGTCTAACAACTAGCAGACGCGCATCAAGGAGAGAAGTCAAAGGACTCACTGGCGAGGTGTCCCGAGGCGCCAAGGTTTGTTTGCTAAGAACCGAGTGTGTCCGCAAGTTCCCTCCCAAATACTTTTTCCCTCCTTGCGTGTGCGGCAAGACTCCTCACTCTTTAACGACATCGGCGGGTTGGCGCAGTTAACGTCGTCTGCTTTACGTCTGCTAGTCAAAGCGATGGCTGCTTTACCTTTCCTGCGTCTGTCGGAGATTCACCGCTTTTTCACCGGCGAGAGTCTCCGCTGCCTCGGAAAACAAGGAGATGACAAGAGAAAGAGATTGAGGTCAGCGATCAAAGTATAATACGGGAAGGGTTCACAAGGGTCGCGCGGACATATTCCATTCAGCGCGCCAGCCGGTCGTGGGCAGACGGTCTTGGCCAAGGACCGTCGGAGCACCGCTGCGCGTGAGTCGGAGTGCCTGCTAGGCCTATCTGCCGAGCTCGCTTGGTCGGGTCGGTGGAATCGTGGCTGTTGGAGCATTTCCCGGGTGTTTGTGGATCCAGCGTTCTTGTTCGTCGTGGTTTATTTCAAGTACTTTTTACTTTTTTTTCTTGCTGCTTGTAGTCGGGACGCGTGAGAAGAGCACGTACAAAAATAAACGTCCGTTGATCGTCGCGACCAAGTAATTGGGCGACGCTGACGGCCATGCTGATTTGATCGTAAGAAGTTCGTAAGACAGCTTCGGAGCTGTCATAGGATTCCGTCGTAACCTGCACAAAACTTACAATAATTTCGTTTCGTGAATACGAATTTGTTCTTACGTTTTGTCTTACGCACATTTTTGGCGTAAGATCGTTTCGTGAATCTGGCCTCTGCACTTTCGAAAGTCGCAGGAAAGGTAAGACAGACGCAGACGACGTTGCGAGCAGACGACGGTGCAAAGGAGCAGACGACGCACAGATAGGGGGTCGCGATCAGCCAATCGGGGCTCGGCGTTCTGACGTCACCGCTATCCCCTGCGCAAGAAGCAGACGAACTTGCCCTCCGCGTAGTGCCTGTAAGCTCAATATAAAGTGAAAAAGTTGCTGCAAAAGAGGGAGGAGGAGCAGCAGGCGAGGGGGAGCAATTCCGCAGGCAGTGTTGGCAGGTATCCCAGCGGCCGTGCAACGAACCACCTCTCTTTTTTTTGCATTTTGTAGGAGAAACCAACAAAAAATACGGCTTCTTCTATACTTCCCCTCTAGAGCTTACCACCCTCTCCTAGAGGGAGTAGGAGGTTGGTAGGAGGACGCATTGATGAATTGGGAAAGAAGGATAAGTTGTAAATGGGGAGGGGTGACAAACAAGTTTTTTTTTTCGCCAAAAGAAAACAAGAAAAGAGGAGAGAGTTGTGAAGTGCCCGTGGATGCGAGAGGGCACCACCATCCAAATATTTTTTGTCTTGTTTTGTCTCCTAGTTTTGGCGGCCAGATTTGACGCAGATGGTGCTGGCTTTCCCCCTGTGCAGAAGGCTATGCTTTAACGCAACAATTTTAAAAGAGAGTCAAGAGATTGGCAAGTCAAGAGATTGGCATGCTCCTTGTATCACAAAAGGAATGCCTTTGTTTTGGCAGAATGTGTTCATGGCAGATATGTCATGCATGTAACTTAGCTTTGTCCATAAACAAAACGCCTGATGTCAGACAGCCAACAAATCCCCTTCCCATCTCACCCTGACCAGCAATAGCATTTAGTTTTGCATCTCATCGACGAGACTGTTGCGCTGTAGTGCACACGTTGGATTAATTTGTGTAGCAAACAACACGTGACCGAGGGACCCACTTCTAGGAGGTTGACGGTCCCCCCCAGGTTGACTCTGTAGTAGTCCAGCGGGATCTGCCAGGACTCGCCCACGGCCTTGAGCGCAGCAAAGTGGATCACGCAGTCAAACTTGTGCTGTGGGAGATGCAAGAGGTCAGTCGAGTTACGCCGGAGTTCACGGGATCAGCTCAACATCAATAAAGAACTTCACTTCATACGAGAAAGACAAAATTTGATGTACGGATGATTATACCTATATCGCGTTAAGTTGACCTGCCTCAATATGCCACCGTGAAAGGGCAATTTTGTCAGTGTAGTACATCCCTCAAGGGCCTCTGCAAAGGTACTTATTCATGCTCAGATGGTCAGCTGGCTTCAGTGACTTCATTTTGTTTTCTTCGGCGACTGTGCCTCTCTTCAGCGACAAATTATTTGGGTGTTGCCTCAACGCCACACTAAAACGTTTTATGCGAAAAAATAATTTTGTTCTGGGATGTCGGTGGTCCCTTATTGTGGATGCAGACGTGAACTCTGCATGCATGCCCGTACAACGCTGGCCCACGTCAAAAGCAACTGCGGTCTCTCAAAGCAAGGATCGACGTCACTCAAGGTTGCGGTCAAGTCACTCGAATCGGGCCTCGAAGCATGCACCGGGAGTGTCCACATTGGGGAGGTGTCCCTGTAGATCTTGGGGTCGCATTTAACCCCGCTAGTTCAGCCAGGTTTTGAAAGAAGCCCAGCGGACTTGCCTTCTGGAAGATGGCGTCGATGCCGTCCTGATCCAACAGGTCAGCCTTGTAGAAGGTGATCGGCTTCCCTCCTGCCAGCTCCTGGACTCTCCGCAGACTCTCTGGCATCTTGCCGTCCTTGGCTGCAAATGGACAATAATAGCGATTCTTACCTAACTTAAAGCTCTTTGAGTAAGGGTGGAAATGTTGTGTACCACTACAGTACAGTTACATGCGTGATGCATGTGACTGTACTTGCTACAGTGGCTAAATCTCTCATCTATACAGCCAAGACACGGGGGAGTCAACGGATTTTACCCAAGAAGACCCCAGTAACCTGCTGCAGGGCTCAGTAGCAATAAAAAAAAAATCACTCATAAGAAACGTGTAGCCAATTTAATAAATCAATATGGTGTGGCACCAGATAGGTAAGAAACAAGTCTTGTACATAAAAAAGTGAATCCGTAGAAGCATATCACCAACAAAGTACAGATTGCAAGAAGCTAATCACTCGCAAGTCGAGGGAAGCATAGAGTAAAAAACAAGGATTCTTATGGTCACTAATGATTATAAACTATTCAGCACAAAATTGCGCACCAACCGGCACAGTTAAATGAGTCGCCATCAGGCATTACTTGGAGCCTGGTAGGGGAGAGTGTTTTGTGTTGTGTTGTAAGTGTAGGAGGAAATAAAATAGCTTCTTTGATCAATTCACTTACAAATAAACTAGCTAGGCCCAATGCAATGCAGTAATCATTTTGGAAGGTTTTCGAAGCCTTCCATCTCCGCACCGCAGCAGCAGAGAATGATGCAGCTGAATTTGAGTATAGCTCTTTTAAACCCAGGTCAATGGCATCCTCAATTAAGAAATGCACTGATCTAGCTTGTTAGCCACTCTGATGAAAAGTTGCCTGTTCGACCCTTGTGCCACTACTTTAATGGGCAATGGAGTAGTCGCATTATACCCTGGTACGAGAAAAGCTGGTATATTCAGAACAAACTTATTACTAGAGCATCTCAAGCTGAAAAAGGAAAGGGAGAACACAGATGTGGATGGAGCAACTGAAAACTATTGTTCAATAGCCTTTTCAACTTGGTTTTAAAAATATGTAAGAAAAAAACAAAACTAGTTGTTTAATTCTTTGTATTTGAGACATCTGATCTAAGGAATGTCTCAAAGACAATTACTACAGCTTTATTTGCCAAGCTGTAGTTGAACATTTAACAACCCTACCAGGGGGAGTTCATGACATGCCATAATGCACTGTAAAAAGTGCCTAGTTCAAGGCTCTGTTTTTTCCAGTTTTGTTTTATTTCATATCATATCCTAACACTGAAACAATATGTTATCTTTCACAGTTCAGATTAAAAGATGTCATCTCTGGACTTTCCCTCCAAGACGTAGCCATAGAAAATAGACTGTGAAGCATCTTCGAAAGAGCTCTTTACACGCTCGCTATCTGACCCTGATAAAGCGTACAGCCGAAGAACACGGTTATCTGAGCAGGCAACCAAACTGCTTGAAAGCTGCAGATATGTTAGTTTGCCAACCAAAGCTTCCAGTTAAACAGCGCTTGCTAAATCGGTACGTGCGACAAAAATCACAAAGCTGCAGCAGTTTCAGAAAATATATTATATTTTTTTCTATTGGAGGCATATACAAGCTTAATACCGTTACATTTGTAGATTTCTCGCCACTCTCACGCACACCACAGTAATGTTAATTACCAGAAGTTCTGACTGAGGCTTTGGGGAAGTGAGGAGATAGAAAAAGTCTTCGTAAGGGTTTAATGAAAAGAATAAAAACGGGTCTCGAGGTGTCTTAAATTGTCTCCTTAGTTGACGCGAGGGTCATAAATTATTGTTGGCCTCCAATGTTTCACATTTCCCGTTGCCTGCAAAAAGATTTGCAGTCACGGATCACTGGAAGTGAGCGCTATAGCGGTGAAGTGGCCTGGATCCCGGCTACACTACCTCTTTGAGAAACGGACACATACTTGGCGTCATTACCCAATGTCAAGCCTGCACCTAGGCTTTGCAACTTCTAAAGCTTTGCAAAATGTAGAGCGACAGAAACATGTAGGGCTTTGCAAAATGTAGAGCGATAGAAAAACAGAACAGATTTCATTCTGCTAATTGCTTTTTACTGTTTGGTGTACAAAGTGCACGCCCCAACATGAAGTGCTTTCAGTGGCGCATCTGCAACAGCTGGATTGGTAATTGGTTGTCGTGGTGACGCCCTTGACAAATTGTGGACAGCGGCAATGTTCTTTCTAAAATTTTGCTTTCTAAAATAAATGGTTGTACACTTGCCTGCTCCCCACCCCAGTGTACATTAAAATTCAGGACAGAGAAAACTACAGAAGGCCACTCCGAACTGTATCTTTTTTTTTTTATTTTTGTCCCTTTAAAGGAACACTGACTGGGTATTTACGCTTGCCAAGGTTTTTATTTGTACATTACATACGAGAGCCCAACTATACCAGAAAACAATTCGCAGCTCGAAATTCGTTTTCTTTCCGACCGAAAACAGCCGATCGAGAACTGGCCGGTTTGAGTCGCGCTCACTCTCTTCTCCATGGCCACATGCCATTCTTTTATGGTTTAGACACAACCACCAAATATAATCAAAGTCGTAGGTCATCGAAGGCACGCACACAATATTAAAAATTGAAAAGAAGTATGATATCCATTTTTTGTGGATTCTAGAAAGCTGCGAACGCGTTGTTTGGGAGATAAAAAAGTATCGCAGCCACGTGACTTCCGCCACCTCTCTCCTATCTATATTTCTTCTTCCTCCCCAGTCCAGTTTCGGTTTCGAGCAGTTGCGTTTTTTTTTACTTTATTAAAAAATATATGTGCCGCTGTAGCAAAATATTGATTGGTCAGTCTTCTCACACCATAATGAATCGCCTGGCAAAAAATAAAAAATAAATTTTGTGGGTGTCAGTGTTCCTTTAATATTACACTCTGCCTCTGCCTGACCTTGAAAATGTCAAGGATGATGTTCTAATTTTTTTTTTTCAGAAACGGAGCTATGCCTCAAAATTTCATAAGGTTAAATTAAAGGGGGGGTGCAACAATATCGGGACTTCGGTCACAAATATGTGGAAGTTGCCCTCTGACACTTTTAAAGTAAAGAACAGAAAACCGATTTTGCTTGCGTGTCCTAGTTGTTGTGTAAAAAAAAAGATCAAGATTGGCATTTTGGGCCCCCCCCACCCCTCAACTCACTCCCAATCTTCAGGGTCACACCTCGTCGCACTCCCAGTGACGTCATTCGGAGTGCCGTGTAGCTTCCCGTGTGCTCTCTCGGACGACGCTTCCTTTTCCTCTCTCTACTGACACTAGCGGGCGTTACGCTGCAGCTTAGAGCCGAGCGAGGTCACGCAATCTTCTGGCCTGATTCCTTCGGCTGCCACTACGCAGCTGCAGGTGGGGGAAAAAGCTTGACTTTTGTTTTGCGATTATGCAGCGGAATCGCGACATTTTTTAGTCAAGGAGATGTTTTTTCTATCCTCCGGGACACGATAAACAACGTAAAAATGACGAGATGCAAATTCTTTTTATCTTAAAATCGTTGCACCCCCCCCTTTAAAGTACCCTACACCTTCAATGAAAATTACAACTCACTGTGCATGGGAGCCAGTTTGTCTAAATCACTGTACGGCAGAGTCGCTCGATGCCTTTCTATATTCGATCTACTGCATTTCAACAGAGAAGTAAGAGTTTAGAATGAACTATATAGATACTGGTAATTAGGGTGAATGATTGACTATGTATGACCTTTGGCAAAGCAACAAAGGTGCCACAAACTAACTTACCGCCAATTAATTCATAAGGTGTCAATTGATATCGACCAATGTTTCAGAGTAAACACTCACAGTTTTCCTCAGTCAGTATGAGCGGGTCGTTTACAACACGCATTTAGGGAGAGCGCATAAATGGATGGACAGAGGCTGCTGGAAATTGTGTCCGTCTGTCTGTTTATGCTCTCTCCCTAGTTGTGTGTCTCGCAGTTCTACACGTATGGCTTGCACATGACATCGTTGTCCTGTGCTAATGGCCATTTTGAATCATTCCTACTGGTTCTTGCCGAGACAAAACAAATTCGGCCGTCCGAAATGCATGTTGCAGAAAATATGTGCTCAGCAGCAAGTCCACCTCTGCTGATTTGATGACTGTGCACGTCATAACTGTGATGATATATGTTTCAAGCGAAGTATACTAATTGTTCATGAAATAAAAAAAAAAAACGGTTTTATATGGAAAGTATTGTTGAGAGAGAGAGAGAGAGAGAGAGAGTTAAAGAAATTTGTTCATATTTTCTGGTTTCACCATGGTATACCCGGATGAGCATTGTGGTAGTTGTCCATCACGACGACGTCGTAACCGGCTTTTAGGAGTTCCAACGTGGTGTGACTCCCCACGTAGCCCGCGCCTCCGGTGACGAACACCGTTGCTTTCGCCATTTCCTGAAGAAACAAAAACAATAAAATATGACATCCCATCGAGAGAATGGCCTCTAATCCCTCCAAGCGAGGTACAGGTACGATGACGTCATGGCCCGTGCCATGATTAGAGGTTCGTGCAGCCGGTACCGACACCCAGACGACAGCTGTTTTGTCACCGGCTCCATTAAACACCGGACTGAATGTGTCACCGAATGTGGTTCTCTTTTTTTTTTATTAAGTGCCACGTAGGCCACCAATTTTAATCGAGGCATCGACTTAGCTACTGAGGGAGTGTTTGATCTAACCGCGGACAGTGTTTAATTGCCCGATTCATTGGTAAAAATTAAAAACTTTAAAGACTAAATAATATTACGGTAGTTTCCCAGCACAAAGCATAACCTTTCCATTTTTCCGCGGAATCGGTAGCGACTTCAAAAACGAACACGAGAAAATCGTGGTGAGAATTAATAGGTTCGATCGCAATGTAAACAGAGGCTAGACTGCTTCCTGTCTGAAGCTGGTTGGGAGTTCAGTGGAAGCTTATGCGCTATCTGGAAATCATAAAAGGACTCACTTGTAGTGTTTTAGGTTGCCGAATGACCGATTTTCGGGAGCTCGGGGGAGACACGTCAGTTACGTGTCATTTAAGCGCGCGCAGTGCTCGCACACCGAGCGCGCATGTGTTTCGGTTTGGTGAGATACTAGGCCTGTGGTTGAAGAGAAAACTAAATTCAAACAAAGTAGGGGCGCTGTATGTTTTACGCTTAGTTTTAAACTCATTTTTAGAAATATATATATATATTTTGCTAACATATTTATTTGCATATTAAGTCAATTTTTATAGCAAAGTATTTAATTTTTGTTATTTTATAATATAATTACGGCTATTTTTACTTAACTTCGTGTCTGTAAGAATTTTGACACGGGTCAGTCGCAATGCGGTAGACATCAGTTCTCCCTGGTGTCCCTGGTTTGCCGGATCGCGGACGACTGCTCGCCTGCTCGAAGAATATCGAGAACTTTCATCCCAGGTATGATCTGCATTCCACGAAAAGCTTTTAGACTATCAGTATTCTTGCCCTGAATTTTTCAATTGCTTACTCTAGAAACAATTCATGTCCCTCTGGCGTTCTAGCAAATTTTCATGACCCGTAAATTCCAAACTTTGAGGGAGAGGGTGTGTGGATACACCCTTTTAGTGCAGTCAAACTCCTTGATAAGATATATAATATTTCCATGTTAAAAAATTTGTCGCAGAAGCCTTGAACCTCGTTGGCTTAAAAAATTGGGCCTACTGCAATAAGGGAACGCATATTTGTCGGCAGTGTTATAAGCCATTTTCAACCTGTTGAATATCTCGATGTCTGCTTTATGGCTGCCGGTCGACTCGAGAGGAAGAATTTGATTGGTCGATTCTTCGTAGACGTAATAGAAACACAAAGAAGCAACGAATCAGGTCGTCCTATCGGTCGCCCTCGCGTAAGGGGGAGAGGATTTTTTTTTAAATTGCCCGCAATTACTGGCTGGACTATGTGACGCCTTCGTTCCTGAAATGTGACGCTTCAACACACGTAAATCAAAGCAAGGTGCGTACCGCAGCGCCGAGTGTGTACACTTGGACCGGCGCGCAAGACATCGATAATGTAATAATAACAACTAAAACGTCAAATGGAGTTTGATTCGGTGTCTTATTTCTTGGTCTTCAATTCGTGAAACTAAAAAACCGGCGTGCATCTTTTTTATTTCTATTTTTTCAATTCCTTGCACTGCTTTGGAACTGTCATAGGTATGCGTAAAAGCGTGATTTGGGTTTATGATGGTGGATTGGCCACATCAAATTTACACATATAGACCCCCCCCCCCCCCCCCCAAAAAAAAAAAAAAAAAAAATTTTCTTTTTAAACTATAGACTTTGGGAAGGTGAAAACGTTTTACAGAAGATAGTAATATTTGTCCCGACTGACTTATATTTTGTTGCGTTAAATGTAAAAAAGTATTTGAAGTAAAGCACAAAGTAGATGAGAGCTAATGTACTTTTAAGAAAAGTAGTAAGTACACCGGGCACAATGTATTTGAAGTAAAGTACAATAAATACAATGTACTTTCAAAGTAAAGTACATATACTTTTTAACACAATCTTTCATGATGTCTTTTCATGCCCCTACACAGTGTATAAAAACAAACAAAAAGAAAACGGGTAATCGGAGGTTGCAAAGCACTTCCTAATACTGCGTGTTAACTAGAATTTAGTGCACAAATGATATCACCCTAGTTTTATTCTAGGCATATTCACCGTCAAGGGTATTTCAGCGAGGTTCACTCGATGGCGTGATGAAATTTAGATTTGCTTTTCACATACATTGATTAGGAGGCTGAATTACAACGAAACATGATAGTTAATCTATAATCTTTAAGACAATGATTTTGACAATTCCACATAAAAATGACGTAAATAAAGAAATCTGATTATTTCGATTACATTGTTTTATCCTATTACAAATATTAAATGTTGTCACTTTTCTTCTTAAACAAGATTTGATGTGATTGCATATGTCGTTTTTTATTATATTATTCCTCTCTCAATATACAAGTGTGGTTCCTCATAATAATGAAATACAATAAAATATCTTAAATTATTTTTTTTTACACTATGTGTTGTAAAACAGGGACAAAAGGGAGAGGCACATAGCACGAAGCATTACGTGTTGTCCCTCTCCTTTTGTTCCTGTTTTACGACGCACATTGTTTAAAGAATCATGCACAAACTAGCCCATCTCTACGTTTTAATATTTAAAGATACCACACACACACACACGCACGCACGCACACAAACACACACGCGCACGCACGCACACACAGTCCCAGGAAGTATTTTTCTACTCATAAATTAGCTTTAAATCTAGTTCACACATTTGTGTCGGTTTCGTTTGCAGCAACCGAACGAGAGCAACGGCAGTCATCGGGACAAGTATTTGTCGTAAAACGCGGCACGCAATGCAAGAGGTAGCTTCGCGAAGCTAGCATGAGTCACTGTTTTGCCTATATGTTCTGCTCGTTTTGGTTGCTATGAAGTCCAGTGTTGGACAAAATACTCGATAAAAGTATTTAAGTTAAGTTACTAAATACCATGCTTCATGAAGTATTTGAAATACTGCTCAAGTTACTTTCACTGTAAAGAATTTTGAGTAGAGTACAAATACTTATAAATGTAATTAAATTACTTTTAAAGATACCTCCGTATTGCGTAATTTGCATCGACTTTAGCGACACAGTCATACAGTTGCGCAAATCTGGTTTACCAGAATGGTTTATTAACACGCAACAGCAGAAAACGGGAGAAAAAAAAAAACATTGTAGGGCTATTTTATGCAGTCCAACTATAAGCAGCAGGATATCACTGATACACGTTACAAAACATTTATGAGACAAAAAAAGAAAAAAAATAGAGGTCGCTTAGCTATAGTGACAACCCTGAATATCACGTCCTGCGGCGCACCTTAGAGTAGGTTGACCACCTTCCTGCTAGCGAAATGCGGGACACACGGGAGGGGGAGGGGGGGGGGAGATTTACGAACATGCACACCACGAACCGAGCCTCTGTTAACACATTTAATATCCTGTGCTGTTTATACACCCTGCAAATTGCATTACAGCAATTAAGCTAAATCATTTTCACTCCCAGGGATATATTGTTATGCTATTAAATGTGTCGAAGTTGGAAGCATAAAAATCAACTGCAGCAGAACTCAATGCATCAAATGAAAATAAGAAACAGTAAACCTTTTTCAGGTTATTGTTTCCTGTCAGAGCTTACTTTTATCAACATAGTCCTACGCACATTTTTAACATTTTCTTTTTTAACTGTTGTGGGGCTTTTTGCCTAGTGTGGCTGTCTTCAATAAAAAAAAAAATTTCCACAGCAACCTTTTTGCATTGACACTACGATATGAAAATAACAGTAATTTATATTTAAACTTTTGGCGAGCAATTTTCTCTTAAAATATTTTGCCACCAGGGGGAGAGGCCCAACGGCGCATGCGTGTCAAGTCTCCTGCAAGAAAAACGGTCGCTTCCCGCAATGCTTGGTTAGAAAATGGCGTACCATTGCGATTCATACGATTCCCAGCGACCTCCGCGCTTCCCCTGCCGCGCCCCGTTGTTCAGCAGCACCGTGAGTTGCAGAGGGAATTTTACGACAGTGTGAAATGTGGGACATTTTGAAGATTTGGAAATTTCTAGCAGGACGCGGGACACGAGCCCTCAATGCGGGACAGTCCCTCGAGTCGCGGGACGGGTGGTCACCCTACCTTAGAGGCATCGTTTAACTACACTCCATATAAACGAACTTGGGATACGAAAATGAGTGAATGGATAACAAAGAGAGCCCCACAATAGCCACGGCACCGGTCGCACTTTCTTCGAGTAAGTCGCGTTTAGAAAGGCACTCAACCTTGGGGGACGCTTTGTTGGTATTTTGAGGGGTCATCCTGCTCGTAGTTCGTTTTCTGTCCTGTTCTCTGCTTATCAATGTTCGCTGACAGACAGTCTTCGCGAGTGCCGGACTGACGACAAAAAGTAAAGAAAAAACAAAAAAAACTTCGACGTTTTGCGGTAGCAAAGTCAAATATACAACTAGCAACAACAAAAAAAAAGTGTCTTCTTTTTGTGTCTACTTTTCATTTTCATCTATTTGTTATTTTTTTTACACTGAAGTCTGCATTGTTGTCATGGGTCGTTTCCCGTTCTGCGTTGGGCTTTAGTGTGGCCATCGTTACTTCCGTAAAGCTACCCGTTTTGTTTGAGGATTTTTAGGGGAATACTGTAGGAAAGAAAAGGCGCCTTTCGGAAGGCGAGGGCAAAATCTTAATTGTGCGAACTTTGGGGGAAATATCAGTCACAATTGACACAAAAGCGATGTTTCCAAAAGCTCAATCCAAGTCGCCGTAGCTTCTCGGAGCTAGCAACAGGATTTGGTTGCTCGAAAGAATGTTCACGTTTGCTCGTGCCACGCCCACGCCACTTCATACCGAAATCTCGGACAATGGCGGAATGTCAAGAATGTATTTGAGATAATGAGTACAAAAGATACCCAGAAATGTAATTGAAATAGAGTATCACATACTCTCGATCAAAAGTGTTTGCAAGATACCAAGGTACTTAAGAAAGTATTTGAAATACAGTATCTTGAGTAGAGTATTCGAGATAGGCACAAGTCAAATGTGTGAACCTTGTTCCATTAGTTGAAAATTCTCTTAGATTCCATTGGAATTTTCAATTGGTACCAGTTAGGTTTTCGGACAACCAATTGGTCACCGCAATGGGAACCAATGGGATCCAATGGGAACCATTTGGAACCCATTAAGTTTCCAACTGGAAAAATTTTTTCCAATTGGTGAACCCATTGGCCAGTGTGCTTCCAATTGGAACCCACTAAAACCAATTGATTCCAATTAAAACCAGTTAGAATTCCAATTGGATCTAATGATAATTTTTAACTGGGTAGAGCAACGCCGCTCCATCCACGGAGCCCCGATGCCAATTTAGGCCTAGCGACGAGTACGGAAGACCGCACACACGGCGACAGCCGCCGAGTACGGCACCGAACGAGTTCATTCGTTTTCCAGTCGCTAGCTATAGCGCACGCACGGCGGCGGCCTCCGAGTACGGCACCGTACGAGTTCACGGGTTTTCCAGTCGCTAGCTTTTGGGTATACGCACTAACTCTTGCTACATATGCTGGATAACTACCACGTATACAAAATTAAAACAAAATCAGCTAACCTCCTATCTTTAGACGGCTAGCGCAACAGAGGTAGGTGCCGCTCGGCCTGCGTACTCGTTGAACGAGAACGATCCTGACGTCACGTTCACATAGCGGCTGATTTCCAGTGTTGCCGGGGCCTCGAGCGGCTAGTTTCGGTTTTATTGGCCGCGCCCCAAACAAAAATTTGAGGCGTCGATATCCTTAAAACTACGCACAATAACGAGAAAAAAATTACACGTCGCAATTCAGGGACGCTGACTGCACTGAAAACAGTCATAATCCCAAAATCGAAAGTATGGACTGGAGTTGCCCTTTAAAATATTTTGCCACCAAGGGGAGAGGCCCAACGGCGCATGCGTGTCAAGTCTCCTGCAAGAAAAACGGTCGCTTCCCGCAATGCTTGGTTAGAAAATGGTGTACCATTGCGATTCATACGATTCTCAGCGACCTCCGCGCTTCCCCTGCCGCGCCCCGTTGTTCGGCAGCACCATGAGTTGCAGAGGGAATTTTACGACAGTGTGAAATGTGGGACATTTTGAAGATTCGGAAATTTCTAGCAGGACGCGGGACACGAGCCCTCAATGCGGGACAGTCCCTCGAGTCGCGGGACGGGTGGTCACCCTACCTTAGAGGCATCGTTTAACTACACTCCATATAAACGAACTTGGGATACGAAAATGAGTGAATGGATAACAAAGAGAGCCCCACGATAGCCACGGCACCGGTCGCACTTTCTTCGAGTAAGTCGCGTTTAGAAAGGCACTCAACCTTGGGGGACGCTTTGTTGGTATTTTGAGGGGTCATCCTGCTCGTAGTTCGTTTTCTGTCCTGTTCTCTGCTTATCAATGTTCGCTGACAGACAGTGTTCGCGAGTGCCGGACTGACGACAAAAAGTAAAGAAAAAACAAAAAAACTTCGACGTTTTGCGGTAGCAAAGTCAAATATACAACTAGCAACAACAAAAAAAAAAGTGTCTTCTTTTTGTGTCTACTTTTCATTTTCATCTATTTGTTATTTTTTTTTACACTGAAGTCTGCATTGTTGTCATGGGTTGTTTCCCGTTCTGCGTTGGGCTTTAGTGTGGCCATCGTTACTTCCGTAAAGCTACCCGTTTTGTTTGAGGATTTTTAGGGGAATACTGTAGGAAAGAAAAGGCGCCTTTCGGAAGGCGAGGGGAAAATCTTAATTGTGCGAACTTTGGGGGAAATATCAGTCACAATTGACACAAAAGCGATGTTTCCAAAAGCTCAATCCAAGTCGCCGTAGCTTCTCGGAGCTAGCAACAGGATTTGGTTGCTCGAAAGAATGTTCACGTTTGCTCGTGCCACGCCCACGCCACTTCATACCGAAATCTCGGACAATGGCGGAATGTCAAGAATGTATTTGAGATAATGAGTACAAAAGATACCCAGAAATGTAATTAAAATAGAGTATCACATACTCTCGATCAAAAGTGTTTGCAAGATACCAAGGTACTTAAGAAAGTATTTGAAATACAGTATCTTGAGTAGAGTATTCGAGATAGGCACAAGTCAAATGTGTGAACCTTGTTCCATTTTAATTCGAACAGATTTATTACAAAAAAATTCGTAAAAGATGCACTAGTACAGTTTGGGCACCAAAGTTACCATTCGTGAAGCAGGCGCAAAGCTAGCAGTGGCAAAACGCGGATGATTAGATTATCATCGCGTTTTGCCGCTGCTAGCTTTCGGCCTGCTTCACGAGTAGTAACTTGGGGGTGGGCTCCAGAGTTTCCCACGAGCTTCAGGTCAATCTAAAAAGAGTTGATTTAGTGGTTTTCGATTATGCTCAGCATGTTCCTAATGGAAACCATATGATTATTTTTACTAATTAAAAAGTTAATTAGGGAAGTTTAGTTAATTATCCGACTTATCGCAAAGATAAGCCACCTAAATGATGTCTCCCTAGTCGTATATTAAAACTTACCTGCCCAAACTGTATTAGTGCATCTTTTACGGATTTTTTTTTGTAATAAAGCTGTTCGAATATATACTGTAAACGACTTATTTTTCGCGGGCTCAATATTTCGTGGTTTGGGTCAAAGCTCAAATTTTGGAAGAATTGGTGGGTTCTATTTTTCGCGACGCGGTGGGATCTCAATATATCGGGTGACCCAAGTCACCAGGCTCGATCTAAAATGGACCGTAAAAATTTACGCCTGCATATATCAATCAACTTTTCATCAAGGTGTATTTCACAAGTCGTTTTTTTTTTTTTATTGTAAAATTGCAAAGCGTAGCTCTCTTTCTGTAAAAGAAATAAGGCCACGATACTTACCAGGGTCTACGGCGGGCGGCGACGCAGACGACAGGGGTTCAGTAGCGGAGTGTGTTTGGCGTTTTTATTGATAGATAGCGTCGGGAGCAGCGTCTGAAGGTGCAGCCGACCAGCGAAAGAAAGCAGACGACATGCAGACGACATGCAGACGAAATCCGTTGGCAGCAAAAGCGCCGTCGTTATGCAGACGCGTTTTTTTTTTTTTTTTTTTATTCACCTGCACAAACCGCATAAGTGTAACTTTCACAGACTTTCTTAAACAAATCTGAAAGAAAAAAAAAAAAAAAACGCCCTGTCTATAACAACAACGTATTGAATTTTTTTTTTTTTTTTCTTGTATCCGGCGGGCGGGCCGTTGTACGATAACGGGAGCTTCATAAAACTCCGTCTGGGACGGTTCCATCCTTGATACCAAAGCGCCCTCTCCCTTCCCTTCCCCCGTCATAGCAGAAACAGCCCAGAGCGGCGATATAAAACGAAAAAAAAAAAAAAAAAAAAAATACGCGGCGATAATCTTTGACGCGGTCCGTCTGCAGCGTCGTCTCTAGTCTCATCAGTCGGCATCCGCGAGCAGAAGCAGCAGAGGACACCATGGCATCGACGGCAGGACGTGTGCTGGTGTACGGCGGCAAGGGAGCGCTGGGCAGCTCGATCGTGTCCCTGTTCCGGGAGCACAAGTGGTGGGTGGGCTGCGTGGACCACTTCGCCAACGAAGAGGCCGACGCCAACATCTTCGTCGAGTCGAGCGACTCGTGGACCAAGCAGCACGATGCCGTGCTCCAGGCGGTGGCCAAGGCGCTGCAGGTAGGTCTGTGGCACTGATTTCCCTATTTTCTGAAGGCACTCCTTTAATTCGCAATGGCTTCCCTATTCTCCATGTCCCTCCCCCCACTAAAAATTGCCCCCCCCCCCCCCCCCTAATTTTAATTCCTGGGGAAACCCCTAGTCTGCGGGCCGACGCGTACCGTTGCCGTTTTGCATCCACCGCGAATGAACTAATCTGTAAACCGCCTCGGTGGCTCCGAGGCACAGGCCGGTCTACGGACCCCAGGTGGTGGGTTCGAATCCCGACTAAGCCAGTCACTCGCAGTGAACGCGCCGCGATCCTGCTCTTTCTTCTGTGAGTGATTGGTTTCCGGGGAGAGCAAACCCAAAAGACAACAAACGCCGCGACGAGGTACAGTCTGCCGCAATATGAAAGACCCACTGGGAGCGCGTGACCGAGACTGCGGCGGGCGGAGGCGCTGCGCGCGCTTCAGGCGATTCCATTCTGCTTCGAGGGGAGGACACTCACACAGGGCTTGATCGGGCCTGAACACGCTTTTGGTTTCGGTTTAGCGGAAGAGCGCGCTTCATGCCCAGAGCCAGAGGTATGGTCACGCAACGCCTCCTCTATACGGTAATGCCTGTCAGTTCATGCGCTTAACAATGGGTACCGGCGGACGCCCCGCTTCTCTCGCTTCCCGCTACGTGGCGCCGCAGCCCGACCACACATCGCTCCAACAGTGACTGGAGCGAATGGGACTGGGTAACAGGAAAGGGCATGATCCGTGGAAAAGCGCTCATGTGACAGGCATTAACTAATAAAGGAGGCGTTGGGTCACGATAGCTCGAAACAAAGTAGTCATCGCTGTTTTTTTAGGGGCGAAGCTCCTTAGGGGCTAGCCATGTCCGTATGTCCGTCCGCCTTAGGCCGGCGTCGGGTGCTCGTGCTTCTGCTCGTGAGATCACGTGCTCACGAGGAGCACATGCTCACGTGCTCGTGTAGGGCAAAAACAAATTGGAAAAAAAAAGATGAAAAAAATTATGAAAAAAGAAAAAGAAGAAAAAAAAAAAGAGTAGGGGGTTCTGAGATGCCATCCCATCTGTCTGCTTAAAAAAGAAAAAGAAGAAAACCACACATTCTCCTACTGACATGAATGAAAAGGCTCAAAGAAAAAGAAGAAAAACAAGAGTAGGGGGTTCTGAGATGCCATCCCATCTGTCTGCTTAAAGGGGCCCTGCAATCATATTTAAGCGTCTACCTTTTTTGCGGTTTCCACGTCTCTTGGGGTTCGGGCAAGCCAACGGGCACGGAGAGAGTGACTAAATATCAGTGCGTCATATTTTAACCGGACGACGTGGAAACCTCCTCTACCGACGAGGGCGACCCGCGGTACCGAAAGCGCGCAAAATGTGACGTTTTTGGTCCTGGGCTTACTACTGGTCAGAGCCACTAAAAGCTTTTTTTTTAGTCGAGATACAAAATATAAGTGTCGCGAACCGTTTCAATTATGTATGAAAGTAGTTTTTGTTCAGTATTTTCGAGCAGAAAAGAAACAAATGCAGTTTATAAAGTACGGAAACAAGAAATGACCCGTCGACATACCTGCCACCAAGCGGCGGAAAAAGCGGCGCATATTAGAAAGGGCTAGTGGGATGAGGCGCCGACGAACGGCGAGCGTAGAAAGGCCATTTGGCGGTATGGCAGCGCGAAGTGGCTCCCGTTCTGTACTGATTTTTACCCCGTGTTTGCTGTCGTTTGCGGCCAATGAAGTGTTATGCCGAAATAGTCTTTAATCGCGCAGCAAATGCAATGTGAGCCGCCCTGGCCGCCCCAGAGCCTTTGGCCGCCCGCTTCATACAGCCTATCCAACACACGCTTTAGTGGCGCCCTCTCGAGCCGTCGACACGGAGTGCGGCAGCCGTGAGCGCTCGATGAGCTCACTATCTCTCCTCTAGTTCACGGCCACTGAAGCCAGGACCTACGACGTCATGAAGGAGGTTATTTTTTGCTTATTTTTGTAATTCTAATTTGCCTATAACTTTTAAAATAAAGCGAATTCAGCGAAAAGAAAAGTTTCATTAAGTTACTACGTTCAGTGCGCTTAGGTTCGGTGCAAATTAAAAACCAGTCAAAAAGTTGTTGCAGGGCCCCTTTAAAAAAAGAAAAAGAAGAAAACCACACATTCTCCTACTGACATGAATGAAAAGGCTCAAAGAAAAAGAAGAAAAATGAGTAGGGGGTTCTGAGATGCCATCCCATCTGTCTGCTTAAAAAAAGAAAAAGAAGAAAACCACACATTCTCCTACTGACATGAATGAAAAGGCTCGGCATGCTGCGGCTCGGCGTCTACGCAGACAAGCACCACCAGAGCTTCGCCCCAAGCAACATCATTCACCACGTGGAGATGCGGTCAATTTTTTTTTATCAGTCGTTTCTGGTGTAAAATGTCAGCACCGGCACGGCCAAATAAAGAAATATTGAAGTTACACCTTCGTATTATGTTTAAAATGAGATTTGTCGAAGAGCACATTCATTGGTTAGAAGGATGTCGCGGATCTCGCGCTTTAACGGAGAATAATCTCCTTGGCTCAGGCAAGTCTCGCTCGGACAGCAATTGCGGCGTTAGAAAAACATAACCGTGGCATGACGCTGACGAACTGCTCTCCGCCGCGTAACCGAAAGCGATAGGCTTGCGTTGCGCTTTGGCTGAGTTGGGCGAGTCCTCCCCTCGGGGTAGAATGGAATCGCCCGGAGCACGCACAGCGACCCCGCCAGCCACCGTCTCGGCCACGCGCTCCCAGGGGGTCTTTCATATTGCAAGAGACTGTAATTTTGGCTCTGCTTAATTGGCTCCATCGAAAAAAAAAAAAGAAAAAAAAGTCACGTAACAGAGTAAAGATCGAGGTGAGTGTAATCCCGCACCGCGATCGTGGTCGTTATCGTGAAAGGGGCCATGAATGTTGAAACGATATTTTTACTTTGGTTACGAATAAACGCTTCACGTTCATACAGCAACAGGGAATCGGTTTCTGTTTCTCGCACAAAAGGTGAGGCTCAAAACGCATGTTAGAGCACAAAAAGTGATGCTCAAATGTGAGACTTAAACGCACAAAAAGTGCCGTTTGAGCCTAGGCCACATTCGTACTCCTGAACTCCTCGTTCTACCTTCCCCCCCCCCCCCCCCCCCCCGCCCCCCACAAAAAAAAGGGTCTCTTTTCCCCTCTCCATCGAAGGCTTATGTCTTGCAGCACCTCCTACATAATAATAGGGCATGCGTCTCAACCCTATGCTGATGCAGCACTCTTGTCTAGTTCCTTACACGCGCGAATGCAGATAATCGGCGGCATAGGTAGGTCAGAGTTTGAACATGGCCGGGCCGTAACCTTTGAAAGTAGTAAAAGAGGAAACGAAAGACAAAGGTGCAGTCAATGGCTTTAGAACGCCACACGCCACGTGTGAGACCCCATGGGGTCCCGACTCCCAACACCGGAAAAGTTGTACGGCTCCCCAACGTCAGCTTCCATTTCACGATCGCTCCATAGTCTGTTTTAAGAAAAGCATGAAATAGCTCCTCCCACAAAGCCCTCCACTCTTTCCACTTTAGCAGGGCGAACGCTCGACAGGAAGGATACCTCCATTCATGGCGAGCAGAGAGCTTTGTGGGGATTGCCTTCCATTCTTAACCTGCAACAACAAACAAAACTTTCCGCCAACTTGGCTCATCGCTGAACTTCTGTAACGTGCCATCCCGAAGGAGATGTGATCGAGATCTAGGCTCCTAAGTTCAGCCCTCGCCGAGTGTCCAACTTAAAGCCCTCGCTCAGATCCCATCTTCCCAACCCCCACCAGGGCGACAAGGTGGATGCCGTCATCTGCGTTGCCGGCGGCTGGGTGGGCGGCAACTGCGCGTCCGCCGACTTCGCCCACCAGTGCGACTCCATGTGGAAGTCTAGCGTCTGGACGTCGGCCATCGCCGCGGGCCTGGCCGCCCACCATCTCAAGGAAGGTGGCCTGCTGGCCCTCACGGGGGCCCAGGCCGCCCTCAAGCCCACGCCCGGCATGATCGGCTACGGCATGGCCAAGGCCGCCGTCCACCACCTTGTGGGCAGTCTGGCCGGCGCCAAGAGCGGGCTGCCCAAGGCGGCCTCCGTGGTGGCGTTGCTGCCGGTGACGCTGGACACGCCGGCCAACCGGAATGCCATGCCCAAGGCCAACTTCGGGTCTTGGACGCCGCTCGGCTTTGTGGCCGAGACGCTGTTCAAGTGGACGAGTGGATCGGAGAGGCCCTCTAGCGGCAGCCTCGTTCAGCTGGAGACCAAGGAGGGCAACACCTCTTTGACCATCGCCAGCCCGCTGTAGCTGACCACTTCTGTACTCGGTTTCACCTTACGATGAACCGTGGCGGACGTTACGGGCCATCCCAGCCAATCCGGCTCTGTGAAAGTATCATCACCACGCGTGTTGCTGCGCTTCTCCCAAAGGTCACGTGACATTCACACGGCATTTGGCTTGCATGGCTTGTAGCGTGTGCCGCGGTCTACCGCAAGGTGAGTAAATGCTGTTACCTGAAAAAATGTCTAAATTCCTTTCAAAGTATACGTGTAACTGCCATATCGCTGGGGCCGTTCCTGTGTGATGTAATGGTTATTATCGTCCATCGTGCCAAGGATGGTTCACCGCCTCTCAACATTTTTTTATTCTGTAGGTGGGGTTGAGTGGACCATTGAGATGTTCCGATTAACCATCCGGAATCTTAAGAATGTCCGGATAAACCATCAGTAATCTCTGGAATTAACTGTTGAAGCACGACGAGGACTTTCTGGGGTGAGCTGGATGGACCATCGGAATGTCCTAATGAAGCAGCTACTGAACCATCGGAAGTACCGGACGAACCAATCCGGGTCTCTGGAAGGTCCCGATGAACGAGCTTGTCCCGAAGAATCGTCGGGAGTTTCCGCGAGGTCTTCAGGTGTGAGGGCAAGCGAGCAAGAGTGTGATTAGGGGAGGCTCGTGTTTCCGTTTGCTGGTTGGCGGTGATGTTAATTCTCGTAAAACGGGGGCACAACTCCAGCCTGCATTTGTGCTCGTGCAAGTGCGTGCGCTCCGTGTAACTAATTACTATGCAGCTACGAAATAATAAAACTCGTTTGGTGTAAGAACGTGCCTCATTTAATATTATTAAATCCGTTATCATTTATTGCCCTGGTTAATGCAGCAGTCTTTTGTTTGGACGGTCCTGGTTTTGTCTATAGACTAGTTTCGTGACGCGGCGGCGTGGTACGCGGTTCTCGCTGTTACGTGCAGTTTCCACGAAGGAAAGCGTCTTCTGGCAAGCTTCCAATGACGCGGAAGCTGGAGGGGATCGAGTGGCCGTGGAACAACGTACGCGACAACGTAAAATCAAGACGCAGCGACGCCGCCGTTCGCGCGGAACCGCCGACAGCCGGGAGAAGAGAATGGCCTCCGAAGGCAACAGTACGCGCGGACCGTTGCGATGTTCGGATTCCCAATCTTCGCGGAATTGGAACCCCTGCTCTGAATGCTAACGCAGTGCGTCGAGAATCATCTTCGCGGCAGCGGCGATTTCAGCATCATTTTTACTATTTTAATATTTCGAAAACTCGCGGTTGCTTTATGAAAAAAAAAAAAAAAGCACAAAGCGACATCAGTGTCGCTTGTTTCAATTATTTTGGTTCCACCCTTTTATGTCGGACTGTCTTTTTACTTGGACGAATTATTTATACAGAATGTCGGAAATATGTGTTACATGAAAGAATGTCCCATTTTCCAGACTACATGCCTGTAGGGACAAGTTTTGACAAAGAGAGGCTTTTTGTTAGGTAGTCAAATCAAATCAAATCAAATCAAGTTTATTTCCAGAAACTCTGGTGGGAAAACCCATACAAAAAGCTGTTCAAAAACAGTCCGCACCTTGATGCGTGCGAAATGCCCATACACAGCACATTTTGAGAAATGCCTGATGTGTCAGCTCATAGCGAAGCTTATATCATACATACATGCATACATCGTCCATGACGTCTAGTAATCAACGATCTTGGAAAACAAATGTTTATTGTCCGCACCTGTATACACGTAGGGCGTATGGCATAAGGTTTAAAATTTTAAACGTAGTAAAGTCCTCGGACTACAGTCCGGATATAAAGGTGGAAGCACGTGGCATACGAGAATAGATTGATGAGGATGGTTTTGTGTTCTCCGTAAAAAAAAAAAAAAAAAAAAACTTTTTTTTTTTTTTTTTTACTATTTGTTGGTGGAGGGAGTTGCACACGTTGTGTCTCCAATTTCGAAGTGCACCGAAACGTGGGCGTACTACGTTAACTGTCCCTGTAATCAGTTCTTGTCAGCCCTCCAGTCTCGGCGAACCGCCGACCTTGTCAGCATTCGCGGTCCGGTGATACGCCGCGGCCTCCGCCTCTGCGTCAGCTTATCACCGGGAAGGGCCCGAACGCCGAGCAACGCGTAGGCGCCACGAACGAACGCGAGAGTGTAGATTGCACGGAATAATTCCCAGGACGTGTTGTTATCGCAAAGTGTGGATCGGGGGTTATCTCGCACGAGCGAAATGCGTGGTCACAATGCTATAAAAATAAGAATATAAAAATAAAAGTATAAAAATAATAAAAACAACATATTGAATAATATCAGTGCCGTATTTCAGTAGAGAGGATGAGGTTGTTTGAGTTCTGGAATGTAGTTGGAAATATTATAGCCTTGCTCTTGCTAGCATTTATATGAAGGGAATTTTTTATACACCAGGTTTTTAATTTTGAAAGGACATCATTTGTTTTGCTAATAAGATGTTCACTATTTGAATCAGAAATGATCATGCTAGTATCATCTGCATAAATAATAAAATCTACATCAGAGTCAATAGCAACTCTATCGTTTATATAAAAAAGAAATAAAAGGGGATCTAGAATGCTTCCTTGGGGAACACCGCAATTAATGTTAAGGAAAGAGGACCTATGCTCGTTTAGGGAAACATATTGGCAACGGTTCTCAAAATATGACTAACAATGAAAATGAAACACCCCGAAAACCATACGAAAATAGCTGATCTAAAAGTATACCATGGTTGATGCAATCAAACGCTTTACTAAAGTCAAGAAAAATGCCAATCGTTGTTAACTTTTTTTCTAAATTATCTAAAATAATTTCTTTTTGGATGCAAAAGTGCAGACTCGGTAGACCTAAATTTTCTAAATCCAAACTGAGATTCTATTAGTATATTATGATGATCTGAGAAATTTGTAATCCTTGAGTGCATAAGCTTTTCTAAGGCTTTTGAAAAGATAGGAAGAATGGATATTGGACGATAGTTCCCCATACTATTGCTATCTCCTGCCTTAAACAGTACTGTTACTTTTGCTGTTTTCATGCCTGTGAGAAACACTCCCGACGAAAAAGCGAGGTTATAAATATGTGTTAAACAAGGCACAATGAGGTCGACAACAGATTTCACGGGTTTAATGTTTATACTATCAGCATCGCAACTGTGATTGTTGCGTAAATTATTTATCGTCGAAAAAACTTCATATTCATCGGTAGGATAAAAAACAATATAGTATCACAAACTCTAGGTATATTTTGTGCTGCATCACTGCAGTAGGTACTAGACCCAACGTTCACAAAATAACGATTAAAAGCATCTGATAGTGCAGAACCGCACTTTTCCATCCCATCAATAACCAATTTTTCTATTCTATCATGGTTAGTATTTTCGCCCAAGAGAGCATTAAGTCTTTTCCAAAGCAAGTCAGGATGCTTCATACATTCAGAATAAAAAAGTTGGTTATAATAGTTTCGCTTTGCACGCCTCAAATCGGCGTTCAGGTGGTTTCTCAGTAACTTAAATTCTGCTAGTTTGACCAAGTCTCGCGATTTTAAAAATACTTTATATAAGCGATCTTTGGCACGCATTGATTTTAAGTGATCTTTAATAACCCATCCCCGCAGGGGGCACCTGTGAAAGCAGGTGCTTGGAGAGTGGCGTCTCCACGGACCCCGAGCTCCGCAGGGGGCGCCTGCACCTCAGGTGCTAGGTGCTTGGTGAGTAGCGCCACCACGGACCCCAGCCACATTGGCTACATTACGGACCCTGAGTAAAAAGTGGGTAAGACCCACCCACGTCTGGCTGTGCGTGGCTTTCCCGTGTCCGGGGAAAAGGGCATCCTGGTGGTTGAGCTGAGCCCGGGGTAGGTTTGGACCCTTCGGGGCCCCCCGGGTAAGGCAATACACCACTTCGGCCCCCGCTTCTCGTAGACGGGAGTCCTGGTAAGGCCCGGCCAGGATGATTCAGTCTAGTCGCCTTTTCCTCCGATCTTTCCCTTTTACCTTTCCTGTTTCTTTCACTTCCTTCTCATTTCTTTTGCTCCTTTTTCACCCCTCTTTGGGGGCAAGGGCTAACCTTGGGTGGCAATGGACCTCTGTCTTGACCCACACTTGGGTATAGTTTCCCGGCAGCACTGTTAGCGTAACGTCTCCAGCCAAGCCATTCTTGTTATGGTGCGTTACCTAACCTGTTGGGCTCGGTGGTGGGCGGTGCACCGCGGATTCCGAATTTCCTTTCGCCTTTCATGGCTCGCTCTCAAACCAAAACCCCCGGTTCTGGACGCGCCTCTAAGAGGCAGCGTCCTGAACTCTCTGTCATTGCCAAAGATCCTGAAGATGAAACATTCCCGAGATTCTTGGTCATTCACTCCGAAAACCAAGACCAACCTCTTGCCAAACTGTCGCCTTTTGTAGTTGCAAAGATCCTAGACAGTAACATTGGTGCAGAATATAAAGCAAAGAAACTCTATTCCGGAGACCTACTCGTTGAGGTGGTAAGGAAGTCGCAGAGCTCGACGCTTTTGAAAATGACATCTCTTGGTGATCTGCCAGGTCACAGTGAGTAAGCACATAATGCTGAACACAGTTCGTGGGGTCATCTCGGAAGATGACCTCGTTTCGACCAGTGAGGATGAAATTTTGGAAGGTCTATGAGCATCTAAAGTGGTTTCAGTTCAACGCATCACTTTCAAACGTGAGGGCACTGAAGTTAAGACCAAACACTTGATTTTGACATTTGAGCGTCATACGCTTCCGGTGCTGGTCAAAGCTGACTACTTGAACTGTCGCGTGCGACCCTATGTCCCTAACCCACAGCGGTGCTTCCGATGCCAGCGCTTTGGTCATGGGTCGCGCAGCTGTCGGAGGAAGGAGACGTGCGCTAAGTGTGGGAGCCACGATCATGTTGCCGACATTTGTGAGAATGAGGTTTGCTGTCCAAACTGCAAAGGTCCCCATCCGGCATACTCTCGCACCTGCCCCTTGTGGCAGAGGGAGAAAGAGATTTTGACGCTAAGAGCAAAAGAAAATATATCTTACTCTGAGGCAAAACAAAGGTTGTTCTTCATCTCGAAGGGCTCATACTCTGATGCGGTGCGCAGGGGCCCTGCACCGCACATGGAATCTAGGGCCACCTAGTTTTCACTGGAAGACTTGGTGGGCCCTCCTCAGGCCCCAAACCTAACCCATGGGGAAGCCGTGTGCCCCAGCTAACACTGGGAGTACACATGCTTCCTTTGCCCCCCAGGCAAAGCTGCCGGCTGAACGGCCGGCCCGTCCTAGTGGGCCTTCTCCACGGGATGAGGAGCGAGGCCATCGCTCCAACTCCCTGGATGCAGCCCACCAGCCTAAGGAGCAGCATGGCTCACCTGCTGCTTCCACCTCAAAAAACCTGGGAAACACAGCTGTGGGTGACGCTCGACCCAGCACGTCGAAGCCGCCTTCGGCTGGGTCCGGTCGTGGAAAGAGGCACGTACCGCGGGGTTCTGACCACGCGAACAGTGGAAAAACTGCCCCTATAGAGCAGTCTTCACAAGAAGCAGTCAATCCTGCTAACCCTTCTGGTCCTTCATCGGACCAAGAAGAAATGGAATGGCAGACCCCTAAACAAAAGCAGAAAGAAAAAAGACCGGTAATCGCTCCTCCTTAAGGCACAGCAATGTGACTAGTGCAACAAATAGGCCTAGTCTCAACTTTTTAATCAAGCCTTTACATCTCTAATTTACATATCGACCCCAACCATGAGTATTCTTCAGTGGAACTGTAGAGGACTATTATGTAATTATGATGATGTCTACTCTCTGCTTGAAGAACATCATCCCATAGCCTTCTGCCTTCAGGAAACTCACCTGAAGCAGACTCCTTATAATTTTCTGAAGCCTTTTCACGTGTTTAGAAAGGACAGGCCTTGCACATCTCATGCTTCTGGAGGTGTTGCAGTCATCATCCCTAGGTCACTGGCATGTGTGGAAGTTCCACTTAACACTCAGCTGGAAGCAGTCGCTGCCCGAATTTTAGGTGACCGGTTGATCACAGTTTGCTCGCTATATATTCCACCCACATACTCTCTCAGGTATGATGAGCTTGAGGCACATACAACTTCCTCAGCCTTTTCTCATACTGGGTGACCTGAATGCCCACAACCCCCTTTGAGGAAGTACCCGACGTGACACTCGGGGAGCAATAATTGAGCGGTTTCTTCTTTCTGCGGGCCTCTGCCTCATGAACAGTAAAGAGGCCACTCATTATAGTTCCACCACACATGCATTCACATCCATAGACCTCTCAATCGCACATGCTGCCATTCTTTCACTATTTACATGGAGGGTAATTACCAACCCATATGGCAGTGATCACTATCCTGTGATGTTAGAGCGTACCCTTCCACCTGTAACACTTTCCCAACGTGCCCCACGATGGAAATTTAATGAGGCCGATTGGGCTCGTTTTGAGCAGTCTACATTGCTTGCCTGTACATCACTCGGTGAAATCACAATAGACGATATGAATGAACTTCTGAGCAAGCACATCCTTGCTGCAGCAATTGTCTCTATACCAATGACATCGTCTCGTCTTCCAAAACGGCCGAAACCTTGGTGGAACAACGAATGTAGTGAAACACGAAAAAAGCAAAACCAGGCATGGGGTAGGTTTCGCCGCTACCCTACGCAGATTAACCTTATAGAGTTCAAAAAAAGGAGAGCCCGGGCTAGATACGTACGAAGGCAATCCAAGCGCACCAGTTTTCAAGCATATGCCTCCTCAATAAATAGCAGCATAACGACAAAAGAACTGTGGGATAGAATTCATAAAGTAAATGGCATATATCGAGCATTCTCTCTTCCTCTGTTAACGAAAAATGGGCTATGCCCAGAAAGCCTAAATGAGCAGGCAGACATCTTGGGAGCGTATTTTGAATTCGTATCGAGTTCGGAACACTATTCAGCTACTTTCCAGCAGTATAAGGTACAGGCTGAAAAGAAGGCCATCAAAACAACGGGAGGCGAAAGGGAGCCATATAACACCGCTTTCACACTACTTGCAGATGGTTCTCCTTAATTCGAAGCCTTCAGCAGCGGGGCCAGATGGCATTAACTACCACATGCTTATGCACCTCCACCCCTCTACCTTGGAGATTGTTCTATTTCTTTTTAACCGTGTATGGCAAGAGGGTTTGCTGCCGCTTGCATGGAAAAATGCTCATATTATTCCTATTTTAAAGCCTGGCAAAGATCCTTCTAAAGTATCTAGTTACAGGCCCATTGCCTCGACTAGCTGTCTTGGAAAAACTTTTGAAAGGATGGTCAATAAGAGGTTAATGTATATATTAGAAAAACACGGCCTGCTTGATCGGTTTCAATGTGGCTTTCGACCTTCCAGGTCAACCATAGACCATCTCGTACGACTTGAAACCACCGTCCGTGAAGCCTTTGTAAATCGACAGTTCTGTATGTCTGTTTTCTTTGACTTGGAGAAGGCTTATGACACTGCCTGGCGTCATGGAATTCTCATTGATTTATATGCCTTTGACATTCGTGGTCAAATGCTCGCTACTATTAAAGACTATTTAAAACACCGTACCTTTCATGTTAAACTAGGAACCACACTCTCTAGAGAATTCCTGCAAGAGAATGGTGTCCCTCAGGGTGGTGTGCTTAGTCTTACCCTTTTTATAGTCAAAATTAATTCTCTTGCCTGTGTTATTCCAAAATCGGTCCAGTATTCCTTGTATGTAGATGACATCCAGATTTCTGTGTCGTCTTGTAATTTCTCTATTTGTGAACGCCGGGTGCAGCTAGCAATTAATAACGTGGTTAATTGGGCAGACAGAAATGGATTCAAATTTTCTACTGAAAAGACAGCTTGTGTTACTTTTTCACGGAAGCGGGGAGTCTTACCGGAACCATCGTTGACCATTTATGGCCAACCAGTCCAGAACAAAACGACTCGTAAGTTTTTAGGCCTTATGTTTGACCAAAAATTGACCTTTATCTGTCATATATAGAAATTGAAGGAGAGTAGCCAAAAGACATTAAATGTCCCGAAGGTTCTGTCTCATACGTCATGGGGATCTGACCGCTTGTGCCTGTTGCGCATTTACCGCTCACTCGTTCGGTCCCGCCTCGACTATGGATGCATTGTATATGGATCGGCAAGGGTGTCTGCCCTGAAAATGTTGGATCCTGTTCACCACTTAGGCATACGGCTTGCCTCGGGAGCCTTCCGTACATCTCCTATTCATAGTCTGTATGTTGAAGCAAAGGAATTTTCCCTGGAAAAAAGAAGGGCAACTTTGAGCCTCATGCACTCGTTGAGGATCTGTTCAGTTCCAGAACATCCATCTAGGGAGGCTATTGAGCGGCCTCGCTTTGAAAAGACGTTCGAGAACAAGCGGAACACCATTCCCCCACTTTCAATAAGAAAATAGCAGAGTCAATAAGCCTTGATACGAACCTCAGCGTAGCCCAGTATCTCAACAAGATTGCCCCCTGGGAAAATGTCCTCATTGACTGTGACCTCTCACTGACAAAATTCAATAAAAGGGAAACACCATGTGAGGTGCTCAAACAAGAATTTTCTGAACTTGAAACTAAATACTATCGTTTCAACAGCTTCTAGACTGATGGCACAAAGACAAACTTGTATGTCGGCTGTTCACTGGTGGGACCCTCTGTTGAAGAGGTTAGAAGGATTAATAACTCGGCAACAATACTGACTGCCGAACTGTACGCTCTCCTTCTTGCAGCAGAACATATTATTGAAAATAGGGTTGCCTTCGCAGTAGTTTACTGCGACTCTCTCAGTGCGTTAAGATCACTCACCTCTTCAAAAGTCTCAAAACACCCTCTCATTATAGCACTTCAGAACAAAATAATTCTTGCATTAAAATATCAATTGAGGATAGTTTTTTGTTGGGTTCCCAGTCACATTGGCATCCGAGGAAACGAAGAAGCTGACCGTTTGGCTCACACCTGCATCCAAAGATCAATTGATTTTTCAAAGATTCCTCATACAGACTACCGCTCATCAGTAAAGAAATGCATGAGACGATGCTGGCAAGATGAATGGAATGCAGCAAAACTTCCATCCAACCCTTCTTTTCTGCGCGATAGCCGTTCCCAGCAGTTTCTTGTTCAAGCCTGTCAAGTGTTCGTTTACATAAACCGGTGACTCGGCTCCGCCAAACTCGAGGGATGCAGTAGTTTTCCGTTTTTTTTTTTTTGGCCTTTTCCAAAATTTTGTTCCTTTCTGAGCGCTGGACGAAGCGAACAATTATGTTCTTTTGATCTGGCATAAAAGTGGCGACGCGGTGGCAGATGTCAAGGTCCGCATCCGCCACTGGTTCGTCAAGAAGGGCGCCGATTCTCTTGATAACATCAATCACATCGCCCTGGCTTGGTACCCCCTTGATTTCAAGATTGTTCGATCTTTGGTACTGCTCTAATTCTTCTACTCTAGCGCCTAGCCTGCAGTTTTCAGCATCGAGTTCCTGGTTCCGTTTCGTAAGGTCTAGTATTTCTTTACGCAGTTCTTTCATGTCGTCCCTTATGACCTTCACTCCATCGCACATATCACTACAGAACTTCACGCTTTCTTTCAAACTGCGTAAGTCTGCACGCAGCTCGCGGCGAACATCCTCCAGCGCCTTAGCTAGTTCTTTGGTTTCGTTGCCCATGTCGGGCCGAGCAAAAAGAGCGCAATAACGGGAAACACACACAGGAAAACAAAAAATAAGTTAGTCCGTAAAAAAAAATGCAAACAAAAACGATTTACAGGCAGCAGGGGCACGTGCGGCTGAATAGCTGAGTCTTCAAAGAGCAGGGCCCGACGGCGATGAACTGTAATATATGAAGATACGAAGAATAAGCGATGGGCCGATGTGGTGCCGCGCTGCTGCCAAGTTGAAAAAGTAAAAACTCTTGGTGTATTTTTTTCTTATAACATGTCTTGGAACGACCATATTAGACACGTTCTCACTAAACTTTCTAGAATAGTGGGTGTGCTAAATAAATATAGAAACATTTTACCCACAAGTGTCAAAATTCAACTTTTTAAATCACTACTCTATCCCATCTTATGCTACGCGCACCTAGTGTGGGGGTCTACCGGCACAATGAACTTAAATTTACTTCGAATATTGCAAAAAAAAAAAAAAGCTATACGAGCCGTAGCTAACGTCTCTTCAACCTCTCCATCCTTGCCTCTGTTTGAGAAGCACACCATACTAGACGTTTCAAAAATTTATTCACAACGATTAATATTAGCATTCCAGTCTGCCATGAAAGGTAAATATGATACTTTTCTCGCTATTGCGGACCTTTATTTGCACGATTCCATTCGTCAAACACGTCAGATACATCCATGGCATATACCACAATCACGAACTAACTTTGGACGTCAAAGAATAATATAATAATATAATATTCTTTATTCAGACAAATATCTAGGAGGATGGAGCAAAAGGCGATTTAAATCACCTGACAAGGCTCCATCCCCCTGTACCGTCAGCAGCAGAACGTACAGAAACATAGGAAAGAAATAAAAACAATCAAATACTCATAGTGACATTACACTGAGATACAGTGATATAACAAAAGAAATGCGGCCGGAACCTTTAATAAGTCATGTTATACCTGAAAGATACGTTTTCAGTGTTCGTTTAAATGTGTATATTGTGTTGGAATTATTTATCATGGACAGTATTTTAGGGTGGTTGTTTAATAGCTGTGCGATCTGATTAAATATCTTTTGTTTACCGTAGTTTGTGCGTACTCTGGACTGAGTGTAGTGGGTATGGCGAAATGAGTATATTGATGCATTGTTGATGTAATTTTCGTGTACAAACTGAGGGTGTGCTTTTATTTTGTAAAACACGTAAATTGCCAGTTTTTGAATAACTGATTGTTCTACCGTAGGAAGAGAATACTTGATAAAATATGGACTAGAGTGATCCTTATATAAGATATTTGCAATTGACCGTACTGCTTTTTTCTGTAGAATTAGCAGCTTGGATATACAGGTCTGCGAGCACGTACCCCATACCAAACTGCAATAATTTAAACGAGAGTGAACAAGAGTAAAGTACTAACTGTCGTTTTAACCAAACCGGAATGATAATTAAACATGCACTTCCCGAGCTACTAAATCATATCGCATCATTAGGAATTGATGTTATGTCAGTGAGCAGAAATGATATCTCTTGCATTGTATAATACTTAAAACATACCTTCTATTTTTGTTTTGTTTGTGTTAGTGTTGCTTGCCTTGCAGGGGTACCAAAGGGCCGGTCAAGCTGCAAATAGCAGCTTTTTTCCTTTGGTTTTCCCCCATCGTCGATGGAAATAAAGAAATGTTTCAAATGTTTCAAAAGTCAGCCTGCAGCAGACACTGTCTGGGCCGCGGTTCTTCCTTGTTTGGCAGTCCCGTCACACTGGTCGTGTAAGAACCGTCCACAGACATGTTGCATGAATACGTGATTCGATGTATAAGCAAACAGCGTTTCATTGCAAAAAAAAAAAAAAAAAAAAAAAGGTCGTGAAGGGTAGATTAATGTCTGTGCAGACGAGTTATATACGGCCAGGGGGACATAATACAGGGGGAGTCAGTAAAGCTCCTCTCTCCTGGGAAAAGTGGCGCCATTCATTGTTGCGGAAATGCGCGAGGCACGTGCCGCTTGTCACTTCTGGGAAGAACATAGCGTCTGTAATCTAGCTCAGTGCTGTGCTGTGCCGCCATGATCTTCCCAAGGGCTGCACGTTGCACGTGCCTCGCGCATCGACGCACCTTGCGCTAAATTTAAGACATGAAGGGGCTTTAGGAGGAGTCCCGACAGCAGCGCCACAGCAGCAGCTAGATAATAATTTTTTAAATTATTATCTAGTTTCGGTTTTAAAGGTGGTGATAAAAATTTGGTCACACAGACATATACGAGGAATATATTTCTCTTACCAGTTGATTGATCGATAACACGTTTATTGAAAGGCCAAAAAGAGGAGAGGGGTGGGGGAAGTCACGGACAGTTCAAGAGAGCACAGATTATGATTTCTTTTTATGCAATCGAAAAAATAGAATGTTTTCAATACGTTTCTAATGTCGAATCGCCGATATTGTGTTCAGCGATACATCTCGGTGTTTTTCTGCACACGTCGAAAACCGGAAGACAGGGACAGCATGCAGCTTCAGCACCGGTTTCAAGAATTAATCGTCCAACCAAATATAAACCACAAGAAAAAAAATGATTTACGTTTTGTTGAACGCTCACTTTCCACCAAAATGCAGCGTTGGCGGTCCAGCTTAGATGCCGAAATTTTGGAACGAATTGGGTCATCTCAGTGGCGTCACGAGGGTCAGCAGCACCCGGGGCGGTAACCCGCCGCGACACCCCCCCCCCCCCCCCCCCTCCCCCTCCGCTCTCGCGTGGCCTACCGCGACTGCCCCCTCCCCGCTCTCACGTGGCCCGCCGCGACTCCCCCCCCCCCCCCCCCCCCGCTCTCGTGGCCCGCCGCGACACCCTCCTGAGCCCTGCACCCGGGGCGGTCCGCCCCCCCTCCCCGCCCCCCCCCTTGTGACGCCACTGGGTCATCTTCAATATATTTATGCGATTTTCGGAGGTTTTTCATGCGAAAATGGTGGCCGCGACGAGGCTCACCTCAGGAATACATGAGGCTAAATGGCGCGAATTACGGTGCACGCGCTCCGTTTTCCCATTTAAAAATTACAGAAAATCACTTAATTATTACGTGTGAACAAGAGAACGGTTAGCTCTGAAACTTTTGTATCCGATCCGATTGGGGATGCGTATAGTTAGTCCGCGTTAAAAATAACCACTGTACTTAATTTTTTTTTTTTTTTTTTTGGGGGGGGGGGGGCATGACCTGTACACAGGGGCGGATTCAGAGGAGGGGTCCGGATGTCCTGTGTCCTGACCCCCCTCTTGAATTCTGCATGTGTAAAAATTTAGCACGTGGAAACGGCAACGGGGGGGGGGGGGGGGGTTCTTAAACATATGATACGCTGACCAACACCTGACCCCCCCCCCCCCCCCCCCTCAAGAAATACCTGCGTCCGCCCCTGCCTGTACATAGTGTATACCATAGCAAATCCGACGCTCATTCGGGACGACCGATGAGTCTATCCACTGTTCTTTCACGTCATTAGGATTGGTAAATTATTATTTATTGTCTTGGGTACCATTTTTGTAATGATTGGTTATCGATTTTTTATATATATTTAACTAATCATATATACCTGCTTGGCGAATTATCTATGGGCTTCTTGACTCCGGTTACACCCTTCTGCGAGCAAACATAATTAGACTTTATTCGGCGGATGAAGACTCGTCGATTTACCACCACCACCACCATTTCCGCAATCGCCGGTCGAATTTGTTAGCTTCTTATCAAATTCTGGCTGCCCGTCCTGGCGTAACCGGTCGGATTCTTCTTCTGCCATCTCCAGACATCCTCGCCTGGAAATGAAGAGCAGACACGGGCCTGTTAGACAAACGAAAACATACACACAGAAAAAAAAAAGATCTTGTCCTGTCCTCTCCTCTCGCCTGCCGTCGAGCATGCGCCCTGGGCCCAGTGACTCAGCATTTTTTTAATTACGGGTGATAAGCGCTGAAAATACGTATATTCCTGCGTCACGCACACATGTGGCGGAGCGATTTGTCTGCCTTCCAGCCGAGTTCGTCCCGAGCCAGCTCGGAGCTGGCCACCATCTTGGCCACGTCCCCGGGCCGTCGTTCCAGGACGTCGTACGGTACGCGGACCCCGGACGCTTCCTCGAAGGCGGCGATGACCTCGAGCACGGAGGCGCCGCCGGTGCCGCCGTTCATGTTGTACGTCTGCGCAGTGTAGATCGAAAGAAAGTTGACGCTAGTCTTTACAATTTGCACAAAAAAAAAAAAAAAAAAAAACACTCTATGAATACATAGGTTGCACTGACGTAATTTGGTCCTCCTTTTGGTGGCCGAACTTCCTCGAGCGTAGCCTTTACTGTGCATATTCTACGAGCAGTACACGAGCGTCACGAGCGAGCGGAAACGAGTGAGCACAGCTTCATTATACTTCGTTTCACTTTATATGCGAGCGAAGCCAAAGCTAGAAGCGCGAGACCAGCGCTTTTTGCGTTTCTGCCCAGCTCGCGCGCTCGAGCAAAGCCTGAAGGCACGGAGCTTTCGTGCTCGCGCTTCCAGCTTTGCCTTCGCTCGCACATAAGGTGAAACGAAGTATAACAGCAGGTTTTGGCCACCAGAAAGGAGGAAGGATATGACGTCACGTGCAACCCATGTATTGCTTTCTGCGCGGTATAGTCTTTGTCTACTGTTGTAGAACGCACTCGCATACATCCACCGGCCAATGACTCGGCATTCTTTGGCTGCTTGGTGAACGCTGTAAAGGCGTACAGCTGTCGAGCAGCTGGGGATGAGGAACGCTGGAAAAGCGCAAGTTGTCTGAGCCCTTCCTGACGCGCGTGACTGCGACAGACTCGTGTTGCCACCGAGCTATAGACGCTTTCAGCGCGCGCCAAATTGAGCCGCCATAGCCGACCTTCTCTTGTCTTACCGAGATGCCGAGCCACTGAAGCGGGCGTTGACGAGTCTCCACAAGGGCCTATGATGGGGAGAAGGACGCGGTAGAATCTAAAATGGCCATGACCTGACCTACTGTGGTAATGATGCAGTGGAGCGAACGGAATAAGAAGAAACAAAAACTGAAGGTCGGTTATGGCGGCACCCATGCACAGCTGCCTGAAAGCGTCTATAGGGGGTATTCACTGGCCGCCATATTTGAGGTCACTGTTTAGAGCGCATGCTCAGATCGAGCTCACATTAATAGGCTGCCAAGACCGGCAATCTTGATGGTGCGGGGTGCACGTTGCAAAATAACTGTAGAAGCTAGGCATCAGCACGCGCTCAGCATTAGCGCACACGGATATGGCCGCCAGTGAATACACCCTATAGACCCTTTTCATGGCAAACACCACCAGGAGGTATTATAGTCTTTGAAGTCCAAGAGAACTTCCGGTTCATAAAAAGTATGAACAAAGCACACCCTAAAATCTGAACTCCATGGAACGAATTATGTGACGAATAACTGGCGAACGCCGCCCGACGGTAGGTTCCTTTTGCGCGCGACGTAGCAGCCACTGTGTTGATTACACGCGCAGAGCAAAAGCCGCCGGCCAAAATTCGTCGGTTATTCGCAGCATATTCGTCCCATGGAGTTCAGCCTTTACACCGCTGTTTGAAATGTCGATGAAACGTTTAACCACCAATTCTCCAGGTGAACGCCAAAAGAACGAAGGAGCCCGAGATATGTTAAATATTTTCGAATACTCTTGTAAACCAACTTGCGTCCTCCAAGACGTTAAATTGACCAGCCGAGGGCCCTCGTTAAATCTCCAACTTTGATGTGCGTGTAGCGTTTATGCTTTCTAGCACTGGCGACATAGGCAAGCTCGACAGACTTGCAAAGGCGGAGCGACCGGAAGTTGCTTGGGTCGGAGGAGGCAGTTCATGTTTGTAAACAGCAAAAGGGTCTATATAGACCTCACCTTGATTCCTGTCAGGCTCCCGGTCATAATCTTGTTCACAACGGCCACGTGACCCTTGGCGAGATCCACGACGTGCACGTAGTCTCGAACGCCTGCACGCATATATGGCAAGCATGGAGGGTCCTCATGTCTGGTCAAGACACCGCGACGCGAGTCAGGTCCTAGCGTTTTTTTTTTATTTTTTTTAATGCGTGCACCCTATGGTGCGTTGGACCAGAGAAGGGACCGCCAAGAATTTAAACGTAAATATGTAAGTCGTCAAAAGCCCGACCACACAGCACAGAGCTCGGTGTTTACCCAACTCAAGAACTGTGGACTGAATTCTTTACTTGGTCTTCCTCGATCGATCATAAGACCAAGATTACTGGACGTTCCATCTCCGTTCCAACAGCTGATCAGTGTTCGTTCTCGACTTTTGTTCCGTTGGTGTTTCACAGATTGAGCAGAAGCCTCAACCGAGCGCTGAAGCAGCTTTCGGCTATAGACCCCCTTTCGAAATACTGCCCTCTTTTGGCAGCTGTAGAATCCCTGCACAATGGCGGACTAAAGCCGCAAAGTCACGGCACACTTTATGCGTTTGGTTGGAGCAGAAGAAAAAAGAAACCCACAGAACAAGGTGATGAGCGCAGTGACGAATTGCACTTTCGACGTTGTTTGATTGGCTCGTCGGATATTAACGTTGGCCGCGCTCCGACGTTCGCTATCATATGGAATGACTTGCACGTTCCACGACGTCAGTTTTTCCGCCATTGTGCAGTGGTTCTGACCTTCTAATAATCGCCACGTGAATTTTGAAAGGGGTCTATACGTCAGCCGAGCGCTGCTTCAGAAGCACAAACAAATAATTCGTTTGACGATAAAACAGTGAGGGCGCAGGTGAGCTGGTGGAGGTTTACCATTTTCTAAAGGGGTACGGAAACGAAATTCTAGCGGTCATTTTTTAGCTTTCATGCCGGTGCCATTTTGAATGTTCGTGCGTATGGCGCGTGCTTTGCTCGCTTTCCGAAGCGACGAACACGCACGTGCTGGGCTGTGAAGATCGCACGCTGGACTGTGATTTTGTAAACATTGGAAAGGCACGCGCCATACGCACGAACACTCAAAATGGCACCGGCCACAAGCTCGTTTTTGGAAAGGTCTATACTCCGTTTCACCTTAGGTTGTACCGCAGCGAAGGCTAAAAACTCGAGCTCATAGCGTTGGCAGCTGCCCTTGGTGCACGAGAGCTTGTGCCGCCAAGATGTGCCCTAGAGCAAGGAGCTCGCGCTTGTAGCCTTTCCTGCGGTACAACAAAAACACCAGTCTTTCGTTGAAAGGCACAAGAAAACTAAATTTAAAGCTAATTAAACGACCTTTCAACGTGCACTATGTGGATGCCTGTGAAGCCTATTTTGGAGGTGCTCTAGCAACGTTGAGGATCTTGCTACGTAGTCATGACGTAGCAAGAACTGTTACGTAGCCGCACTAAACATCGGAGCAGCGCCGCTCTTTGGTAGTATACGCACAAAACTCGGACAAAAGTTGCTTTCCCCACCCCGTTCACCCCTAAGCTGACAGTGCTGTGGAAGCTACGTGCTCATTGGGCCAGCTACACTTTTGCTACGTGATCACGCTCTCTCGCGCATACTCACACGCAGAGAATGCGGTCAGGTGAGGACAGGGAGGCGGCTGATTGGTCAAGCAAGCGTAGGTGCTCTAGCAACGTTGAGGATCTTGCTACGTAGTCATGACGTAGCAAGAACTGTTACGTAGCCGCACTAAACATCGGAGCAGCGCCGCTCTTTGGTAGTATACGCACAAAACTCGGACAAAAGTTGCTTTCCCCACCCCGTTCACCCCTAAGCTGACAGTGCTGTGGAAGCTACGTGCTCATTGGGCCAGCTACACTTTCGCTACGTGATCACGCTCTCTCGCGCATACTCACACGCAGAGAATGCGGTCAGGTGAGGACAGGGAGGCGGCTGATTGGTCAAGCAAGCGTATAGCTTCCACCGCACTGTCAGCTTAGGGGTGAACGGGGTCGGGGAAGCAATTTTTGTTTGAGTTTTGAGCGACCGGCTAATCTTCTAAGGGGAGAATTGGCCGCACGAACACGACGTGCACAACGCTCGTCACCCCACGGGGACTTCGAACGGCTCGGTTGTAACGCGTTGACGCCACCACAACGCCAGCAAAGGGCAAGCTCATAACCATGTCAGCCTTGCTACGTCACAAATGCTATAAATCTTTTTTTTTTTTTCTTTTTGCGCCGGATATTTTATGACGCATTGCGCCCTCCGTTCGCTTCTCTTCGAGCGCTCGCTCGAATGCACCATTTCGAACGAAAAATATAGCCAGTTGTTCAAAATACAAACGTGCGATTATCCTTTACGGTTATTATCTGTCATGCTTGATTCATTTCCGAACGAAATTTGTATATTTCAGTTTTCGTTTCCGTACCCCTTTAAACCACCTGAGACTACGCGGAGAACGAACAAAACAATAATCCAAAGTGAAAGAGAGAAAAACAAAACAACACAGTGACAGGAGGCAACGTCTTAAATTCTGAATAGCGTCAAAAGGTTGAACAAGTGTGGGAGCAAAGTTGGAAATATAGTGAACAAAAATTAGTCGTTGTCCATTTGTTATCTGGTCCTTTCTCTTGCACTTTGGATTCTTCTCGTTTTCCACCCAGTCTGCAGGTGGTTTAAGAAAATAGTAAATGAATCGCGTTTCTTTTTTGTCCCCATGGGATTTAGTTTTCAGTTTAGCCGCTAGTAACGCGACGGTTGAATCTCCCCATATGTCTCACAGGCAGACTTGTGCCTATCTCAAATACTCTACTCAAGATACTGTATCTTAAATACTTTTTTGAGTATCTTGGTATCTTGCAAATACCTTTGATGGAGAGTATTTAATACTCTATTTTAATTACAATTCCGAGTATGTTGTACTCATTATCTTAAATACACTTTTGACATTCCGCCATTTTGCGAGTTTTTCGGTATGAAGTGGTTTGGGCGTGGCACGAGCAAACGAACATTCTTTCGAGCAACCGAATCCTGTTGCTAGCTCCGATTAGCTACGGTGACTTTAACTGAGCTCGTGAAAATATCGCTTTTTTGCCGGCTGTGACTCATATTTCAGCCCAAAGTTCGTACAATGAAGGCTCTCCCCTCGCCTTCCGAAAGGCGCCTTTTGTTTCTATAGAGTTTCCCCCCCCCCCCCCCCCCCCCAAAAAAAAAAAAATCCTCAAACCAAAGGTGTGGTTTTACGGAAGTAAAGATGCCACCCGGAGGCGCAAGCAGACCGGGAAACGACCTACGAGAACAATGCAGACTTAAAGAAATAACAAATAGAAGAAAATGAGAAGTGAACACACACAAAAAAGTATACATTTTTGTTTTGCTTTTTGTATATTTGACCCCGCTAAAGCAAAACGTCGAGGTTTTTTTTTATGTGTTGTCAGTTTGGCACTTATTGCTTTCGTGACCACTGTCTGCAAGGGAACATTGATAAGCAGAGAACAGTACAGGAAACGAACTGCGAGCTGGACGACTTCTCAAAATCCCAACAAAGCTCCCCCCAACGCTGAGTGCCTTTCTGAACGCAACCTACTTGAAGAAGGTGCGACCACTGCCGTGGCTATTATGTGGGTTCTCTTTGTTATCCATTCACTCATATCCGTGTCCCAAGTTTGTTTATAGTGAACTCCCCGTATAGGGAATATGGATTGTAGTAAAACGATGCGTCTAAGGTGCGCCGCAGGATGTGATATTCAGCGATGTCACTATTGGCGAAGCGCTCTGACCCGTTTGTCACCCCCACACCTCGGTGTTTACCTAACGCAAGGCCTATGCACATGCCCACAGGCCTTGTGGGAATGTTCGTGTCATCTTTTTTTTTAATAGAGCGCGGGGCATAGTGTAATAAAAAAAATGCCAACAATTAGTGAAGTGGCGTTAAGTGCCGGATCTCCCCCGAAAGCAGTCGTCAGAGGATGCGAACTTGACCCACTTGGGCTTTTGCGCTGAGCTGGGCAGGGTGCATGCTGCATTGTTTATGCAGGCCGGAGGGGTAACAAAAGAGCCCCTCCTCCCCCTCACCGGAGAACACGAACTCCAGCCGAACGCTGACGCCGCGTTCGGTTTAGTTCGGTTAAGTCAGCCGAGCGCTGAGCCATTGCATTTGTTGTCCCCATCCATCTAGTTCTAAAGTTAACCGCTTGGGGCGCCACGGCCTGATCTCTTCCCCAATAGCTAAAGCGACCTCTTTCTTGTTGTCCCAGAAATGTTTTGTAACATCTATCAGTGATATTCCCACGTGCGTTATTCAGCGTGGCCGGATGGTTACCGCGCTTGGCTCTCGCGCGGAGGCTCCGGGTTCGATACCAGAAAGCGGACTTCTCTTTTATTAATTCCTTCAACTTGACATTCTGGTAAGTTCGAGAATTTTGTCGTCTGATTGAGTTACGAATTTTCTACGCGCCGAACTTTCTACGCCGAATGTTCCAGAAACCCCCGCGGATACAAAAGGTGCTCCGAGTGGCGGTCCGGAGTCAGTATCGCCCCAGCGGTCGATCCTGCTGTTTCGCCGACATCGACGCCTGCCACGCTAGCCTTTCTCTCTTTTGTTTTGGGAACAAGTTCGCCCCATTAAACGTTAAGTTTCTTCAGTTATTCGCCGCCTCATCATTTATCATTCGTGACAATATTTTGCTCTTTATGGTCGGACTGCATAAAATAGCACTACAATACTTTTTTCCCCGTTTTGCGTTGTTGCGTGCTAATAAACCATTCTGGTAACCCAGATTTTCGTAGCTGCATAATTGTCGTAGTCAATGACGTCGATACAAATTAAGCAATGCGGAAGTATCTTCAAAAGTAACTGAAATACATTTATAAGTATTTGTACTCTACTCAAGATACTTTACAGTGAAAGTAACTTGAGTAGTATTTTAAATACTTTATGACGCAGGTAGTTAGTAACTTAACTTAAATACTTTTATCGAGTATTTTGTCCAACACTGCTCACAGGTTCCGTCCGGCGTGTCGTAGTCATTCCCGTGGACGTGCAGCCTTTCCCGCCTTCCGATTGCCACCTGGGCGACCAGGGGAACCAGGTTCTTGGGCGTGCCCTGCGGGTCCTCGCCGATCTCGCCCGAGCTGTGCGCCCCGGCCGGGTTGAAGTAACGTAGCAGCACGATGCTCCAGTCCTGCGTGTATTTTAACGAAGAACAATTATAAGCCGACTTCTATGAGAAAACCGCCATGAAGAACCGTCACGGAGAAAACCATCGCAGAGGGCTGAAACATCGTGACGTCAAGGGACATCAAGATGCCACATGACGTCATGAGGTTACGCGCCTGTGATGTCATAATATCACGTGACACCATGAGCGTGATGTCACAGTCATGTGACCTTAATGAATTCCCGTGACGGCCCAGGTTTTCATCATTCTAGGTGGCGTTGGCCCAGGTCATTCACAACGCATTCTGTATATAAAAATAAATAATCGGATCAGTTTCTTTTTAGTTCCTAAACTAACGGAGGGCATCTGACTCGTCCCAGCGAAGGAACCCCGGGGATATCTGACGTGCCACATGCGGGCACCTCGGACGGGATTTGAATCCGTCCGTCTCACTTTTTGCTGACCACGCCCATAGGCCATCGATCACCGTTGACCGATGGTTTCCAAGCGCCATCAAGAAATTAAAGTTAGTGCGGATAATTATGTTCCACAATCTTGATTATAGCCGACGAACTCTAGTTTCGGTTTCAACGGAGCTTTATCACGAGCTGGTGGGTTGTCAAAACTAGTCGTCGGAACGGTGGTTGCACCACTTGTCTAGCACGGCTAACTGCTTGCATCAGTCTTCGTAACAGAGATGGCGTTATTTACATAATTCAACCGTATTGTGACACATCTTTTAGAGCTCTAGAGCTCTGGGGACACTCTAAGTTATGTTATAGCTGTCGCTTAACCGCGGTAAGCGTCATTATAATTTCGAATGCTCTCCTGAGCCGGCATGCATGTTTTATGTTCCCAACAAGCCGGACAAAAATGAGAAATATAAAGGAACTGCAATCAAGGCTATGACAAAATCAAGGTAGAACACAAAGAAAGCACTCTGCTGAGGATGTCAAGTATACTATCTGCCTTTCACCAGTATAAGCATTTCTTCATTGAAGAGCACACCACGTGTTACGGAGGCTAACTCTCCGACGAACCAAAAATGGACAACATCAGTTAGAGTGCGCTAACTTTCAGAAGTGATAGCCGTGGGTGTGGGGCACATTTATTAATACTCGGAATGTTCCTTTCATTTGTTGTTTAATTTGTCATAGCTGTAAAAGTGTCGGCGTTTATAGGCCTGCCGAACGTGCTACATTGCATTTTTAAGAAATATCTGTTGGCAGCTTTGCAATCCCTGCACAATGGCAAACTAAAACCGCAACGCCACGGCACACTTTATGCGTTTGGTTGGATTAGAGGGCAAAAACACACTCAAGGAAAAAGTTAACGATCGCAGAGACTTCGCACTTTCGACGCTGTTTTGATTGGTTTCTCGGTTCCCAGCGCTGATGGCGCTCCGACTTTCGCTATATCTTATGAAATGACTTGCACGTTCCAGAATGTTAGTTGTTCCTGCCACTGTACAGTGATTCCGCCCTCCTAATAATCGGCACGCGCCTTTCGGAAGGAGTATGTAGACCTTTGCAAAAATCGCCTTCTGAGCGCTGCCACCTTTCTTCTGCTGGGTGGAACGCCTCCCGTGCGGTATATATGTCGAACGCTGCGCATGCGTCCACAGTTCAATGACTCATAATTTTTCGCCCGGGTGGTAAGCGATGCATAGGTCCATACCAACCTTTGTTGGTTTTGAAAGAACAACTAATTGGCCACATTTTGATGCGTCATATTGTTCTACACGCAAATTAGTTAGGAAAATAAAAGCGTTTCCACGGATCCTTTGAAAATTGCTCCTGTTCCTGTGGACGACCTTCGCTGCCTGTCGTACAATGTTGTCAAGCGTGTCTTGCCAGATATATTTTGTGGAATACAAGAATAAAGAACAGAACGGACCTTTGTTGTCCTTGGAAACGTTTTTAGCGCGTGCTACGTGGCTATTTTTATCTCAGTTAAAACCAAAAGGAAAATATAAACGCTTCCAAAAAATGCAAACGGGAGGATGGCTGCGCTCGAGGCAGCGCTGGCTTCCACGACGTGCTGGAATAGAGGCTGCGAACGTTATAAAGTCAGCTCCAACCGTTAAACATGCCTCATCCTACAATATCTGACGCCACGATTGTGTGTGGACACCTCCCCCTGCGTTTCGAAACAGTTAGTACGCCGCTAACGTGCGCTAAGGCCGGTCATCGGCGATGCAGCAGACGCCGCCATCTTGTCCTCGCCCACCCCAAAGACGCGCCCCTAGCCCACTTCAACATGGCGGAAACGTAACGCGGCCCCGACATCGCTCACAATGGCAGCGCACAGGAGCCTTTCAGCCGCCTCGGTGGCTCCGAGGCGAGAGCGCTGGCCTACGGATCCCCATGTGGCGGGTTCGAATCCCGGCCGAGGTGCCCGCAATCTGACGGAGGCTTATTGCGGAGGAGGCGCCGTGTAACCGAGCTTTCGGTTGCACGTCAAAAGATCTCCAGGTGGTCCAAATTAATCCTCAGTCCTCCGCTGGGGCGTGCCAGATGCCCGTCGTTGGTTTGGCACGTAAAACCCCCAAATTTGACTTTGTCAGGAGCCTTTCTTGCAAATGTGTATAGACGTTTCCAGCGCTTATCCTCCGGGTCAAGAAATGCTGAGTCACTGCGCCCCACTCGGAACGCCTTCCACAGCAGGTAGACAAGGATGGCGGCGCAGAAGACGATTTTTTCGATAGAGCCAGTCAAGCAGCGCCAAAAGTGCACCGTCATGGCGCTCATTCTCTTTGTTGATTTTGTTGTAACCGACTAAACCAACCCCGCACAGTGAATGCGCTGCGATACTGAGTTTTCTTTTCCTTCTGTGACTGGCTGCGTCGTGTCGTAGCGTCAACCTTTTCGGTGCTGCCGATGTCCCTGAGCATCTCTTCGATCATGAACTTGGTGCGGCCGTACGGGTTGGTGCAGTTCCGTCCGGTCGGGTGGTTCTCGTCCACAGGAAGGTACTCCGGCTTCCCATACACCGTGCTCGAGCTCGAGAAGATGAGGCGCCTCACGCCGTGCCTCTTCATCGCCTACGCGGTCGGGGGGAAAACAAATGGTGCCAATTAGGAAGAAATAGGCCATATGCGAAATCCTTGCCAGCTATCATCATCATGCCATTAGGAGCCGCCATATTGGGGGGTTTATCACATCTTCCAGTTGTGGACGAGGCGCATCTGCATTTAACTCGGTTTTCATGATATTAGGGCAGTTTATTTGTACACTCAATGGGTTGCTGGTTAGTTTCGGATCAAAGAAGAAAAGAAAGACGGCCGCCAAATTCAGGAAAAGGAATTGTCAGCAACAAGGTCGCAAGACTCGTCACTCAAGCAGTGAACTGGGCCATCCAGGTCAATGAACGGTATTTCTCGAAGACGTCCTGTGAAGGGTTCGTACGGGACTTGCAGCAGGTGATCATATTCTAGTTGTACGACTTACACTTTGCCGGGACTATTGTTTTTCGGGCGAAATCGTCGGTACGGGAACCCCCCAATATGGAGGAAATCTGATCATTGATCATGAATACACTAGATGGCGCTTCTTTTTGCATATGGTCTATTACATCAACCTGGTCGGGGAAAACAATGATCTATAACTACAGGGTTCTGTGTTCTCAAATAAATACCCCCCCCCCCCTCCCACACACACACACAAAAAAAAAAAAAACAGTTGCCGGTAAAAATATTGATTAGGATTTATCCGAAAGATGCCAAATTACAGCATACCTCGACAAGTTTGATGGCACCGCCGATGTTGTTGCTGTAGTACTCCAGAGGCGCCTTCCACGATTCTCCGACGGACTTGTATCCGGCCGCGTGAATGACGCAGTCGAACCGGTGCTGTCGGGGAACGGGCGTGCACGCTATATGTATATACAACCCTTTTAATGCATTCTTTTCTAATGGATTCCGTTACCTCAGTAGGCGGAATGCTAAGATGCCTAAAAAATTTTAAAAATCCTTCGAGCTTGTTTAAAGCATGTTTGCTTCATGCATCTGTGTGCTTGGGCAGTGTTTAGAACGCTCGTTTTGACGAAAACCCGGCGGTGTCTGTCAGTTTGTCAGCACCGGGGAGAGAGGAAGAAGGAGAGAGATGTAGGTGACGCGTGCGACACTTTTATTGGTTCGAAGCGCTTACGCCATGTGTACTGACGTGTTGAAACACTTTTTAGTCTAATCAGCTGCTATCGAAATTTCGTCGGAGCTAACCTCTTACTGCGCATGCGCAAAATCTTCATCCTATTAAAAAAAAAAAAAAAAAGCTTTTTTTCCTTTCTTCTTTTTTCCCCGCAAAAATCAATTGCGCATTTCTGAACGCTCATGGTTTTCCACCCAAATGTAGCGCTAGCGGTTTCCATCAGATGCCAAAATTTCACAACTAACCGTTATTTTATTAAAAAAGGTATACGTGATTTTCTGCAAATTTCAATGGGAAAATGGCGGTTGAATGGCCCGCCAAGAATGGTGCACCCCATTTCCCATTGATTTTTTTTTATAAAATCATTTTAACTTTTGAATACTGTTTAGCGCTAATTTGGGCAGACAATAAGTGTTCGGCGATGCGTCGTTTACTCCTGCAAAAAAAGAAAGAAAAAAAAACACTTTTTTTTTTTGAAGGGGGGGTTGCATTGTATATTTTTATGACGTGTTCACCACAGCGCTGCAGAAATTAATTGTCTGTGTACAATGTTGATGCCATGATCCCATTGTAGTTTTTAAAATGAAGGTTTTAGGGTTTCACATCGTAAACCAAATGGAGGTCCTTATAAGTCGTCACATTTCTGTCTGCTTGCGTCGCGCGTTTACTTCGACTGTGCACACGCAACCAGGATAGTGACAAAGTCGATCTTGCTTGGTGGCTGGACGGCTGAAAACTCCTCCCTGTCGTTTTAGTCACCTCCTATAATCTCGGGGAAGTAGGCTTACTTTACTGAAGACTGCGTCGACGGCATCCTCGTCCAGCAGGTCGACGCGGTAGAAAGTGACCTCCCTCCCCGTTATTCGTTGAACTCTGAGCAAACTCTCGGGCATGTCGCCATCTTGACCTGCAATCAACCGACAAAGAAAGCCAGGTCGTGTCGCGTATTCGAAAAAAGCTTGTGGATTCAGTCAACAGGTTCATTTCGGCACTGTGATTGGCACGTTTTCAAGGACGTCACTTCACCTGGTTCAAGTATAGGAAAGAGAAAACAATGAGTGGGGACGAGGCTTAGGTGAACACGTCTCAGTGATTCAGTTACCCTTTAGCCAGCCCCCAGACTCAGTGATCACGCTTATTGGGTAAGCAAATATGGCTAAAGGCTAGTGCGTGAATCACCGAAGGCAGTTTACCTAAGTCTCGTCCCCGCCTCCCCGCCTCTCTCTCCACCCGTAGACCGGGCGATGTGACGTCCATGAAAATGCGCCAGTCAGGGTACCACGATTGGCCCTATGCGGAGGGCAAGTCGTCTGCTTCCAGTCTGCTTCTTGCGCAGGGGTTGCGGTGACGTCAGAACGACGCCGAGTTCTGATTGGCTTTCATTGAAAGGATAGTGGGTAGACCGCTATGTTGGATGCCTTGAGGACTACCCACTTTTTTTTTTTCTTTCAATCAGCCAATAAGGGCTCGGCGTCCTGACATCATCGCAACCCTTGTGCAAGAAGCAGACGACACTTGCGCTCCGCATTAACTTACTCCACAAGCTTTTCCGAATACGGGATCGTGTCATGACTCTCTAACCGACGTTCACACATTCGGAATCTGAGCTGTGCGGATAAGCATTCCTCTGCCAAATGCAATTTTGCTTGCGTACATTTGTAAACAAAACGTTTGGGGCGCAAACGAGCTGATGATGTTTAAACATGATGAACTGCAACCCTGGGACTAGGGAGAAAGACCGCGATGAAGGAGAGGAAGAACAGGAGTCTCAAACACAGCTGAAATTTTATTGACAAAAAATCCTATTTATATAGGCATCAGACACCTTCACAAACAGAAAAAAAGGATAAGGTAAACACTTCTCAATTATTCACGAGATAGCCTTTAGCCAGATATGTTTACCCAAGAAACGTAAGCAAGTCTGGGGCCTTTGACATTAATCCCGCACCAGTCGCGTTCATTATCGATAACCCCTTGCCCACTAATAATGAATCTCACTCGTTATTACGGGCCATAAACCCGTATTATGAGGGTGACTCGGGTTTCGGTTTCGGCGCTTCTCTAATGCGCTCCCTGCAGCAAATAAAAAAAAAGTAAAAATAAAATAAAAAAAACAGTTTGAAAGGGTCAAATATTCAGAAACCTTAAATATTTTTTTTTTTTTGTGAAGGTGTTTGAAGTTTATGTAAACAGTATTTTTTGTCGAAAAATTTCAGCTGCGTTTGAGAGTCCTGTTCTTCGTCTCCTTCATCGCGGTCTTTCTCCATAGTCTCATGATTATACATTTGTATACTTTTTTTTTTTTAAATTAACATCGTAATATTACAAGCGGGTACACGCCTTAGGCGTTGAAGAGGCAACATTGGTATTTTTGACTTGCGTAACTATAGGCAGTCATTTTAATAAAATTGACAATGTATTCGAGATATGTCTTTTGTCCAGACCGGCACGGCTGCTCAAGCAAGCTAGGTTCCACGAAAACGCAGAAGGGGGTCATGCAAATAGGGCACCCTTCTAACTCGTCTGAGAAGACCATACAATAATGCGCACGTTAAGTGGAGTTTCAGGGAATTGCCGTCGGAGACGTGTTGCGCTGGTATTTTTATTTACGAAACAGCTTCAGTGCTGAATCAATGGTTAGCCGGATGCATGGGTTAACGTGAGGATGCAGGCGAGCTGGTTAAGAACTGACATTTTTTAACCCTGAAGAGCGGGAAACAGGAAGACATTGTCCTGTCCTTCTGCTTCCCCACTCGCATCGCATGCTTGCAATGAACGTCATGTGTGTCTATAGACGTCGAGACGACTTGTAGACGTCTGAAAAATTCATCTGATGCCTTGTAGCCGTAAAATGACGCATGCCTCCACGTACGTCTTGTACTGCAAGAAAGGTGCACGAATGAGCTAGAAGGCGGAAAAGTCTATAGAGGTTGCCCTCTCGCCTGTCTATGTCTTATTCGCGCTATTTTATTTGTACCAAAAAATTCGCCAACTATACCCAGCGACGTACTTTACTACACTGCATGATTATTGACAAGATGTCCACCAATGAGCGGTTCCTTTCTGCGGTTGTGCGAGATTGGATGTGAGTTGTTCTTGAGCTCTGTATAGTATAAGTCAAACCTAGGACCCCGTAATGCATACAAGAATATACAAAAAAAATGTGCATAAGTATATACAAAACTTACCGGGACGAGAGTTGTGGAAATTGTCCGCCACCACGACGTCACATCCGGCGCCGAGAAGTTCGACGATGACGTGACTTCCCACGTAGCCCGCGCCTCCGGTCACCAGCACGCTGACGTTGGACATTGGCGACCCGGAGGAACGTTCCACCTTCGAGCCTACACCGATGAATGATATGTTTGCTGTAGATTTGGTAGAGGCAGGATAAGTAACAGTTTACCTTGCTAAATATATATATATATATATATATATATATATATATATATATATATATATATATATATATATATATATATATATATATATATATATATATATATATATATATATATATATCTCCTCCATCCCACCCTGAAGGAAAGCGGTCCCCGCTTGAAACGTTGGTGCATTAAAGGCCCTTCCTGGAACTTTTCAACTTCCGTTTCACGAACTTTCTCACTATATATATATATATATATACTCGTGACACTGTGATGTCACGGTGTCACGAGTATACAGATGTGTAAATTGCTCGCTCACCATTTTTGGTAGCACGACCTAGATGGCCATTACCTTTGACCTCAGAGTTTAGCGGCGGTGTAAGCATTAGTTGATCCGCAGTCGGCCGGTTCAAGGTATCTTGTTTCCACGCAATCCCTCGAAGAGCGTCGAGTAAGTTATCCTCCAGGCCGTCAAATGCAGTTCTTCGGGCGCACCAAAGAGATAACTGCCATTCTTTGTGGAATGTACCGGGGGTCTCGTGCGTAATAATGGAGGTCAATTAGAGTCCGTCATGACGGGCTCGAGTGGCGTTCTGAAGAGATTCTCGGGGAGTGGACGTTCGTGCAAGCACGTCTTTGGCTTGCGGCCAAGTTGGCAACCTTAACGGCTGGTTTCCTCGTTTCTAAAGGCTGGCTCACACATTAGCGTTTCCGAGTGCGCTTGAGCATGTTGCATTTACCTTTAGCCGCTTAACACGCTTGCACATCGACACTATCTATGGGGTTGACGCGGAACACTTCCACCGTGCGTATCTAGACCGAAGGTTTCACACTATTTGCAATATCAAAAATCGTTGCACTATCTACGAGCAATATCCAGGCAGCACAGACACGTTGAAAAGACGTTGAAAGAACGTTGATGACGTCAGTGACCACATTTCGAAAGAACGTCAAACGTCTGGACGTCAGGTCCCTTCGAGGTAATATGGAAAGGCTAATGTCTGGAAAAACAGGTCGATTCTGCGTCGACATAACGTCCCACTTAACGACCATAAAACGTCGGGTGTACGTCTGAATTTGACGGAAAGTCAAGTGATAACGTTATGTCAACGTTTCAAAGACGTAGAAATATCACGTCACGTCATAAAGAAAAAGCCGCGGGACGTCAAATCGACATAATATTCGCACGCCTGGTTGAATAAGGAACGTATACGCGAAGTCTAGAAAACGTTTGAAACATACTTTACGTCCACTGGAGACGTTACATCGACGTACAAGAAACGTAAATATAGCACCGCACTTCCTAAAAAAGCTCATAGAATGCCAGGCAGACGTTTAATACAAACGTCGACTGGAGACGTTATATCGGCGTTTTTAATATGCCCCCAATCGCACCTTCCTGCGAACACATCAGTCATTGAATAAGAAAGAGCCTAGTAAGGGTTTCAATGAATCAGTGTTTTATTAGCCTGTGATAAGAATCAAGGATTGCCGTCTTGGAGGAGGGGAGGAGAGGGAAGCACTGGAACAGAAAAGTTTGAACACAAAAAATATGAAGAATCATAACACTTCCAGGTGACCCTAAAAAGCCGATTGAACAAATTGCAGAGTACAAGGAAAGTGAAACGGTGTGCCTACCTCCGTTTGTTTGAGCTCAATTCGTTGATGTGCGAGGTAAGTGGCCAACCCATAGTGCGGCCACTTGGAAGTCCTTTCGAATCACTGGCCAGCTTTTGGCGGTGACAGCGTCTGGAAGGAAACAACAATGTGCAGGGCCCACATAGTAATGTCTGGCATCATGCACACACGTAATAGCTGTTGCCTAGAGCAGCGAGATCTTACCGTTCTTTATCCACGTGCTGGTACAAAATCGATTGACTTGACGCCACAACCGGGGTCCACAAAGTCCTGCGCAACGTCGTACCTGCTAAGACAAAATATTAAGTTTCGTATGAATATATTACGATCAATATATACGCTAAATCAATATATACGCTCGCGCTAGGGTTTTGTGTTTTCAGGTGAAATTGGTCACGACGCGCAATATTTCACCAAAGCTTTTCCGGAAACCAAGAACGGTCAAGTCGCTAACAAATGTTTATTGTGTTTTCTTTTATTATTCCTTTAAACCTTGTAGACGTACCGCAATACAAGGTTTTCTGTTTTCATTGAAAACGTAACGCCTGGCATCATTTACTTAAATTCTTGAAAAAAAAAATCACAAATCAATTATGCGGAAATAAAAAATGCACGAATAGAATTTTGGGCACAGAGTGAAGTTTACATTTTGGCAGCCTTAGATAACCCGTATTCGCAAAATGACATAATAATCGCAGGAGGGAAGGGGAGATCGTATCCCGTAAATGGCGCTTCTTGCACGTGACGTCATATGGCATCGTACCAGCCGCCATTGCGCCGTACCATGCATATGTGATTGCACCTTTTGCAGCATGCATTTCGCACAATCGAATTTCCTATTCTCGGGAAGCCTTGTTGAGAAAAACAAATTCGATATTGCGAAACGTAAGCTGCAGAAAGTACGGGCACAGGAGCATGGTACGGCGCAATGGCGACTGATGTGACGTCAGTGCAAGCCATGTATTCTTTTTCTACACGCGCTTTGGAATAATTACAAACGACCTAATGTTTTAATGCTGAAAGCTATAGCCCAACTGGGTTCTTAAACATTTGTAGATTAAGAATGCCAGAAATTACGCAAAATGCACTTACTTTCGATGAAGTCGGCGTGCCCTGGATGCGAGCACAGCAGCCGAACTGGCACTGCTCGCAATGGTCTTTGGATATACGACTGGCTTCACGAACCTACGCGGATGTTCCCCCAGTAATTTTGGGGCTTCAAGCGAGGTGACGAAACCCAACAAAGACACAACAGAAATTGAAGGTTTTTTTTCCTGCTACATTATGCACTAATCTTGAAAATAAGAATTTAGTCGCGTTGTGACTGTCAACATATAAGTTCACGGATCTCTGGTATCTCGCAGGAGATCGCGATTCAGGAAATCTGATAGACCTATACTTTTCGACAATTACCAGCCACACCCGGCGGCGGAAATGAGTCTTCAACTAGGTGTTGTAGATGATAAAATCGAGTCAGTGTCACCACTTCAAAATATTTAAGTTAAATTCAGTTACAAAAAATTACAAGCTGAAACAGCGTACCCCATGTTCATCGACGTTATAGCGTTAAGTGCGGTGCGCAAAACCATTCACGAAATGTTCCGAGCACAGTCGAGAGGAATGCGTCGGGGAAAAGTCTTTTCGCTTTACGGACGCAACCCACTGCCGCCGGAAATCGGTGTCATGTGGAAAGCGACATTGCAGCCCCACTCGCCGAATTCCGTGCAAGCTACGTTGGTCCTCGCACAGTATTCGACGCTTTCTGTCGTTATTTGTGCACCCTATAAGCGAGCAATGGTGTCCCAATGACCGGAGGACTGTCGCCATCCAAGCTCGTGGTTCGAATTAAGTTTGGGAGTTTAAAACAGTGAAGAAAGCGCGAACGAAGTTCGGGCAATGCATACACCCAACACCGGCGAAGCCTCTCATCCGGGACTTTTACCCTTTCCGACGCACCAGCAAGGGGGAAAGCGCCGGTAGCCCTTTTCCCTCTTCTCTCTCAGTCTCAGAATGGCGCTACCCACGATAAAACGGTCTATAGGCGTTAAACAAGTGGCGGAGCCTCTATAACCGACGTGACTGCAAGTGAAGATGACTGTTTAATAATTCGGATGTCATGAAAGTTGTGATGCAAGCGGTACAAGTCACACAAGTGGCAAAGAGTAACAATGGGGACCAATGCAGCTACAGATAAACTTAAGTCGGAAATTCGTTTGAGCCAAAGAAAAGCAACAAAACAAGAGACATACCCCTATCACGCACTTGCATTACACTTTATCAAGGGACAAGCATGCCAAGGCGTAAGAGAAAAAAAAAAAAAAAAAAAAACATGTTTGCTCAGCTTGGATGACGCAGACGGCGTGGTAAACAAGGCTTAATCTGGAATTAAATTTCTTTCCGATAAACATGCCCTTCCCGCTGCAGTATCTGAAAGAATTTACTTTGTGAGCGCTTGAGTTTCCTGAACTGTTCCTTTAATGGTAAGACAGCCGGTTGTTCAACGTGCGCAACTTAAAAAAAAAAGAAATATATATATATATATATATATATATATATATATATATATATATATATATATATATATATATATATATATATATATATATATATATATATATATATATGTTTATATAGCAAGGTAAACTGTTACTTAACCGGCTGTCTTACCATCAAAGGAACAGTTCAGGAAACTCAAGCGCTCACAAAGTAAATTCTTTCAGATACTGCAGCGGGAAGGGCATGTTTATCGGAAGGAAATTTAATTCCAGATAAGCCTTGTTTACCACGCCGTCTGCGTCATCCAAGTTGAGCAAACATGTTTTTGTTTTCTGTTTAGTGCCAAGCTCCCTCTCTCTATATTTATATATACAAGAAAGATTCATGGACTGAACAAAAACAAGGAAAGGTTTATTTGACGTTTCGAGAGGAGGCTTCTCTGAATGACGATGGAGGGAACTTGGCACTATTTTTCTGTAGTCCCACAAAGTAAACAGTGACAACAAAAACTTACATTACACGCACACAAAAAAAGACGAGCAATAAAGGCGAGGAGGAAGGTTGGCTCACTTCCAATAAGCCAAGAGGCAAAACCAGCGTCGCCTCCGACGAAGACGTTGTATAAAAATTCAAAAGCGCAAACACCAAGGAAAAGAAGAGGGGACAGGACAGAGCGCTTCTTCTATTCCTTGGTGTTTGCGCTTTTGAATTTTTATACAATGTGTAGCCAACTAGCCCAACAGTTAATTTTGATTCGACGAAGGCGGCCTGACCCCTACCCCGGGGCGCTCCGCGGTCGGGGTGGCGAAGAGGCACGGGAAGGTCCCCTTCAAAAACAAAAACCCCGCAACCCGTATACCACACATCCGGGGAGTTCAGCAGGTTCGGCGGAGTAAAACGAGAGAGAGGGCACGCGCCCGACAAACCGGGAGGTTGTCGTTCTCCATCTTTGGGCTCTACCGGCGGGCTGTACCGAACATCGCACTCTCGCTCGTGGCTGCCGTTATGAAGTGGTTCGTGTTCTTAGAATATTTATAGCTACTTCAAAATCAGCCTATAGCGCTCTGTTGTTTTATTTCAGTAAATGATCAACTAGCGTATCTTTGTTCCGTTACTTCGATAGCTGTGGTGTCAGCCGGCACCTCAACCATTGCGTGTATTGCGCCAGGAGAGCACGTTTTTATTTATTATTCCAGACTTCCACTCATTGTCGCTAAAAACCTACACCAGTACGAATTTCGTATAGTAAAATAGCTACAGCAAGGATTTACTTTTCGCCGGAGCGACCAGCCACTCTGACACAGTTTTTGCTTTTTTTTTTATTCTCACGAAGGTGACATCGCAATTAGACTCGGTTAGTCTTTTTATCGAGCATAGCATTACACGATAACTTGCATATCAAAATCCGCGCATCTGCGCTTGAAATTTCCAAAATGACGCGATTTTAAACCGAGTTTGAACGCCAGCCGGATGTTAGGTACAGCCCACTCGGCGGAGCAGACGACTCGCGGGGAGAGAGGGGGAGGACATTTTGTTCTCTCTCTGCTCTTCCTAGTGGAACGGTCTACAGAAAGAGGGCGAGAGAGAAAAGGGGAGAGGGCTACCGGCGCTTTTCCCCTTGCTGGTTGTGTAGAAAGAGTGAAAGTCCCAGATGAAAGGCTTGGCCGGTGATGGGTGTCTGCAGTGCCCGGTCTGCGGTCACGCTTTCTTTTTTGTTTTAAACTCGCAAACTTAATTAGAGCCACGGGCTTTGATGGCGACAGTCCCCCAGTCATCGGGACACCATTGCTCTGTCATAGGGTGCACGAATAACGACAGAAAGCGTCGAATACTGTCCGAGGACCTATGTAGCTTGCACGGAATCCGGCAAAACGAGTGCGGCTGCAATGTCTCATCGCTTTCCCCATGACCCCAGTCTCCGGCGGCATGCAGTGGATTGCGTCCGTAAACCGAAAAGACGTTTCCTCAACGCCATCCTCTCGACTGTGCTCGGAACATTTCATGAATGGAGCGCGCACCGAACGCTGTACCGCCGATGAACATGGGGTACACTTGCAAGGTGCGTGCGAGTTTTCTCCTGATAATTGCTGTTTCAGCTTGTAAAATTTTGTAACTGAATTTATCTTAATATTGATATTTTGCAGTGGTGACTGACTCAATTTTATCATCTACAACACTTAGTTGAAGGCTCATTTCCGCCGCCGGGTGAGGCTGGAAATTGGTGAAAAGTTAGTTTTATCGGTTTTCCTGAGTCGCGATCTCCTGCGCGATACCAGAGAGCCGGTAAAAGCGCTCCTTGGAGTGCCGCTGGTGGGTTGTTTCCGTTGATGGGGCGCTTTGAAGCGCTGGATAGTCGCTGCAGGGTACGTCTCGTGTGTTGCGATCTGCGTTTTCTAGCCCAGTGTGCACGTTTCTTTGTTCGAGTCATGGCATCCGCCAGTGCGGCGACGGGGGGAAGAGCGGCAGCGAACGTGCCAGCGAAAGAAATTGGAGGTGAGTACTCAAAATATTGCACCAAATAGTAAAATAATTTGTGGCTGCTTTGAGGCTTTCTGCGGTTCGATTTGAGTACATCTAGAACGTCTTCGTCGTTCATCCAGAAGGAAATATAAGAACACGGACACGCAAGATAAAAGCAGCACAGCAGAACGATCTCTAGCAGCTCCGGGTGTTTACAAAAGTTAATTAAGGTGCCCCTGTCGTGTATCGCTTGTTGATTACTAAAAACGGCTACGTTGAAATAGGCCCATTGCAAGCAAAAATTGATAAATGGTTCATCATTTCCAGTCATGCGGAAAGCGATGAAGCTTAAAAACATTGCAGCCGCACTCGCCTTGCCTGGATTCCATGCAAGTACATAGTTCTTCGAACAGTGTTCGACGCTTTCTGTCGTTATTCATGCACTCTATCACCCAGCAATGGTGTCCCGATGACCGGGGGACTGTCACCATCGAAGCCCGTGGCTCTAGTTAAGAAGAAAGCGCGACCGAAGTTCGGGCACCGCAGACACCCAACGCCGGCCAAGCCTCTCATCCGGGACTTTCACTCTTTCTACACAACCAGCAAGGGAAAAGAGCGCCGGTAGCCCTTTCCTCTTTTCTCTCTCGCTCTCAAAATGGCGCTACCCACGATAAAACGGTCTATAAACAGCAACCAACAAGCCAGCGATAGATAACCAAGGGTAAAAAAAAGGGGGGGGGGGGGGGGAACGCAACAACAACAACGAAAAAAAAGTTACTGGCGAATTTTTGTTGCAAATGTGGGAATTGCTCTCCAGTTTAATTATTGCGTTCGTTTTTAGATTTCAATGACTTGAAGTGGTGTTAGTACCCCGGGACCTTCGTTAATCCCTCTTCGCAGCGTGTTGAACTCACGAATTAGGAATGATTCCTTCTGTTCCCGCTCGCGATGCGAACCAAATCCAGATTCTAAAAGCGTGACAGTTAACTTCTCGAATGAATGGTCGGGTAGTTTTAGGTGTTTTGAAAGTGACAGAGAGAAATTTTTTTCGTTGTCAGATCTATGATTATTGAACCTCATCCGGAATGGAGATTTTGTTTGGCCCACGTACTGCATGTGACATTCACGTGCACACTCCAGTAAATATACAATGTTGGCGGTAGAGCAGTGCAGATCACCCCGAATTTTGAAGGTCAGGTTTGATCCCGTTCTCCTAGCTGTCTGGGTGGGGGAGACGTGTGGGCAAACCTCACATCGCGGACTCAAGCATGGTCGACTCCCAATGTTCTCCACCGGGGTGGTCCTGGCCCTCACCATCATATCTTTTAGGTTTCTAGAGCGCCTGAATACCACGCGTGGTGGGGAAGGAATTATATTTTTCCATCTTTCGCTTTGTTATATAATGTTAAAATGTTTTTTTTTTTTTTTTTCAGAATGTTGTTGATGTTAGGCGTGTTGTTTGAATACGTTAAGACTAAGTCATTTTTACGATTTTCACTTCGGTCCGGCGGCGTGCCAGTTAGCAGTTTATCGCGGTCTAGTGCCCTGGCTCTCTCGATTGCGTTGTCAACGACGGGTGGTGGATAATTTTGCTCGATGAGGGCGCCCCGTGGTGGGCTGCATTGGCATTGAAGTCACCCTCGTCCGAGCATATCCGTCGGAATCTGTGCGCCAGACCATACGGAATACTATAGTTTTACAGTGGCGGGGGTGGCAGTTGTTGTAATGCAAGTATTTCAAGCTGTCTGTAGGTTTTCTGTAGAGTATTGTTTTTAAACTCTCTCCCACCACCACGACCGTGACGTCAAGAAAGTTAACCTCGGCTCGGGAGCACGTATGCGTAAATTTAATACCTGGGTGCGCCGAATTGAAATCCCTGATAAACTCCCGAAAGCTGGTCCTCAGTGTGTTCCCATATTAAAAAAAAAAAGTCATCAATGTATCGTCTGTAAAAGGAGGGTCGCAGAGGTCTGTCCGAAAGAAATGTTTTTTCTAGTCTGTTCATAAAGATGTTTGCGTAGTTGGGAGCCATTCTAGAACACATTGCGGTTCCGCTGACTTATATTTATACTGTAAACGACTTAATTTTCGCGGGAACCTAATTTTCGCGAATTTCGCGAATCACCTACAATTCGCGAAAAATAGGTCCCGCGAACAATTCCGGTAAAATGTAAACATATTGGAATCTATTTAGGGTCCCATCGCGTCGCGAAAATTAGAACCCGCGAATTATTCCAAAACTTCAGCTTTGACCTAAAACGCGAAATATTGAGCCCGCGAAAAATAAGTCGTTTACAGTATATTTTTTTCTTCTTTTTTTTTTTTAAAGTGGTGTAATGAAATTTTTTCTAAACCCCATCAAGCAACATTGGCGGTCGAAATTGATTAGGCACAAAGTCAGTGCTGCCAACATCAGGGATTTTTCCCTACATCTAAGGATTTCCGTCATCGTTTAGGGGCAAGGGGAAATTTGTTCAAATCTAGGGATTAATTATTAATGGGTTTCAGAGGGTTTTAGAAAAATTTCCTTCCCTTTTTCCTCCTCGTGACGGCCAAGTGCAGCGGGAAAAAGGCCTCTTTGTATATTGTCGGGGCCAGAGATAATCTTTAGTGGTAACATCAGCGATTTTTTTTTTTTTTTTTGGGGGGGGGGGGGCGCCTAAAGCCAAAGTAACAAAGATTAATTATGTAAAAAGGTTTTAACGAAGCAAGTTTATTCTCTAAATGGCCACCCAACTACAGAAGGAATATTCTTCAGCTACTCCAAAACGATGATCTCCACATTGACGCAAATTAACACATTGGCTGAAAATCTAGGGAATTTTATAATAAAATTCGGGAAAGAAACGACCGCGGAGGTTGGCAGCACTGCACAAAGCGCGTGATTGGACCCGAGTCTTGACCGAACGCCTAGGCAGCGCTCGCTTTCGACACGAGCTCAGCCGATCAATGGCGGACTCGGATGATTCACATAGTAGCACGCACGTTTGCAAAGGTTCTATTGTCATCATGAGCTCTTAGGTATAGGGGGAAAAAGGATGATGGACTCAAAAAAGCGCACTTTTTTTTTTCGCCCCCTACCGCCATAAATTTTATTCTGAGGTTTATCCCACGCGAATATAATTTATAAGTTTTAAAAAACGTACCGAAAGGAGGAATAATCCGACGATATATGTCTATGCGCGCGTCTTGTAACAAGGCTGTTCGTGGACGAGCAGCTGCATGAGTGGGGATTTCGGATGGCGCTATAATTTCAGCGACGGAAGTGCCTCATGTGTGTGCTTGTTTCCACCAGCTGTATATACAGCCGTGTTTTCTCTCGCTGCAGTTTCGATCGGGGGAATGGAGCCGGACCATTTGTGCCTCATCCGTCGATAAGGCTCTGCCGTCGATGACAGTCCGTTCATCCCCCTCTAAGCTGGCAGTGCAGTGGAAGCTACCTGCGATCGTTGGACCAATGGCGCGTCTATCTTTAGCCACGTGATCTCGTTCCCGCCCACGCCCACGCGCAGAAGGGAGCGGGTCACGCGATCAAAGGGAGGCGGTTCGTCGGTTCGGCGAGAGCGTAGAAACCACCTCGCTGTCAGCGTAGGGGTAGTAACTGCCATAAAAAAAAGAAAAAAAAGTTACAATTTTGATTTAGAATCATTACGAAGAGTTCGAAATAAAGGCTTTGGCAGATGGCTAGCGCAGTCAACGCCACACTCCGATGTCGCCAATCAGGCACCGACAAAATTGCATCGTTACGGTTTTAGTGGCCTTTTGCGCGTTCGCTACCGGCCCCGGCTTAAAGGAGCCCTCCAACAGTATTTGAGCGTCTACTTTTTTTTGCGGTTTCTCCACGCTAGTGGTCCCGGAAACCCAGTGGACAACGAAAGAGTTTAAAAATATTAGCACATCATATTTTAATTTGACAACTCGGAAACACCTCCTCCGACGGTGGCGCCGCGAGGTGCCGAATGCGCGCGCACAACGGCGCTCCCTTTCACTATACGTCACATTCACTGGGTTTCGTGATTGGCGAGAGTCGTCCCAGAAATTTTGAAGCGGAATAAAGTATATCCCACGTTAACCGTCATTATTTCTCTAAAAAGTCGTTTTTATAGAGCTAATAGAGTTGAAAATTAAAGTTCAAAAAGGGCGAAAACAACGCCTCGTCGCTCGTCGCTCATGCGCGCCTCCCAGCGGCGGAGTACCTCCTACTCGCCGAGGTGGCTCCGGTGGCGGAGTCAGCGGAGTTGCGGCGGGAGACGAGCCTTCCGCGGCTGTCGAAGCGGACTGAGGCAGAGACGCGTCGCGGCGCTTGCGTGGTGTGTCCTCGTAACGGCGCGACGCCCAGCTCCGCACTCCTTTTCAAGAATTCGGCGCTCAAAATTCGATAAGCCCGGTAAATGCAGCGAGGCCTAATGGCCGACCGGGCCGACGGGCTATCAACCAAACTCGCGTCCAATCGGCCAACCGCTTTGCTCCAATCGCTAAACTGTTTCATTTTACGTCATGAAGCGCAATGTTTTGCTTATTTAAAGTTGTTTTCTGCAATATTTAATTTGCTTATAACTCACAAAATATTGCGAATTTCTGTAATATTTTTTTCCCTCGGTGTTCCTGCTTTCATGGAGCTCCGTTTCAGCGCGAACTTCAAACCAGTCAAAAAACTGTTGGTGGGCCCCTTTAAGCCAATGACGCGCGGCACAAGATCACCAAACAATAAATAAGACTAATGCGTATTACAAATCTTAAAGGGGCCCTGCAATTATATTTAAGCGTCTACCATTTTTGCGGTTTCCACGTCTCTTGGGGTTCGGGCAAGCCAGCGGGCACGGAGAGAGTAACTAAATATCAGTGCGTCATATTTTAACTGGACGACGCGGAAACCTCCTCCACCGACGAGGGCGACCCGCGGTACTGAAAGCGCGCAAAATGTGACGTTTTTGGTCCTAGGCTTACTACTGGTCAGAGCCGCTAAAAGCTTTCTTTTTAGTCGAGATACAAAATATAAGTGTCGTGAACCGTTTCAATTATGTATGAGAGGAGTTTTTGTTCAGTATTTTAGATCAGAAAAGAAACAAATGCAGTTTATAAAGTACGGAAACAAGAAATGACCCGAAGACATGCCTGCCACCAAGCGGCGAAAAAAGCGGCGCATATTAGAAAGGGCTAGTGGGATGAGGCGCCGACGAACGGCGAGCGTAGAAAGGTCCCGGAGCGTAGAAAGGCCATTTGGCGGTATGGCAGCGCGAAGTGGCTCCCGTTCTGTAGTGATCTTTACCCCGTGTTTGCTGTCGTGTGTGGCCAATGAAGTGTTATGCCGAAATAGTCTTTAATCGCGCAGCAAATGCAATGCAAGCCGCCCTGGCCACCCGCTTCTTACTGACTATCCAACACACGCTTTAGTGGCGCCCTCTCGAGCCGTCGACACGGAGTGCGGCAGCCGTGACGGCCGTGAGCGCTCGATTAGCTCACTATCCCTCCTCTAGTTCACGGCCACTCAAGCCAGGACCTACGACGTCATGAAGGAGGTTATTTTTTGCTTGTTTTTGTAATTCTAATTTGCCTATAACTTTTAAAATAAAGCGAATTTGGCGAAAAGAAAAATTTCATTAAGTTACTACGTTCAGTGCGCTTAGGTTCGGTGCAAATTAAAAACCAGTAAAATAGTCATTGCAGGGCCCCTTTAAGCACGAAATGACGAGCAAAACTCCTGCACTTTATAGTGCAGGAGTTTTGTGCACACGCAACGTGGGTTTTCAAACTGGCGAGGAGTCAGCTTTCAGTTTTCACAACGTAACAAATCAGGTCAGAACCTTTACGTTTGATCAAATTTCGCCATGATGACTCCACGAACCACCAGACTGTCACCTCCGGTGGCACAAGCCTTTCATTTTAAAATTTGTAAAGTTTTTTTTTTTTTTTTTTTTGCTTGTGGTAGTGTTATCTTAGAACTGATCCTTGTTCTGTCTGATTTTTTTTTTTTTATATCAACAGCGTGTTTGGTGGTCACAAAAACTTTTCGTTTTATTTCATACATTTTTAAAAAAAAAAATCCCGAATTTGGCTCCAATAAATTGACAAATTTTAATTACTTTTTTTTTCTTTTTGAGTATGGCACCATGTTTTATTAAAACGATGTACACGCCGCGACGACCTTGGCATGCTACGATACTGGAAAAGGTATGAGATATTTCTGAATAATTCGGAATTTGTTTTTCAAATTTAAATGTTCGACGTTCATTGCAATCAAGCTCTAAGTCTAACAAGTTTTATCAGGGTAAAATAGCCCCAAGGTTTGACATGTTCGATTAAATGAGATTGAAATGTTAACCATGTTGAATAAACCTGAGACTGGGGCAGAAATGAACATATAAGTCGAAGTTAACATTCCCCAGCTCGCCTGTACCCTTACTATAATAGAGAGTTTTAGTAGATCGTTCCGATGACTCCGATAACGATACCCGATACTCTGCCTCCGCCTTTGCGCTTACATATATAGTATCGTTATCGGGGGTATCGGAGGTATCGGAACGATCTACTAAAACTCTCTATTATATCGAAATGTGTCTGTAAAAAAAAAAGACGAAACGAAAAACTTGTTGGGCACTGCAGTTGTTTCGGTTTCGAAACGCGAGGGCTGCCAACTCGGAAGGGGTCGCTAGTAGCCGTTGGAACAGTAACCGAACGCTATCAAGCACAAAAATAAAACATAGAAACACGCGTCAACTCAACGTATAACCATAAAAAATTATAAAACAGTACTGTAAGATACTAATAACGGCAATTGTAAAAGTGATTTTATTTAGTTTGCAACGTACAGTTCTAGCGTAACTTGGGGCCCATTTGACTTTCGTTGCTTCCGGTTCCGGTAGCACAAAACGGCGAAACCACTCTTCGTTGTGCGGTGTGCGGGTTGTCTTTTCGACAAGTGAGCAGTGATTTTTTTCTGGATAAGCCAGCGAGGATTTCGAATCCACGCCCTTTTCTTTAGAAATGGAGTGTCTAATGGGAGTCGTCTTCAAGGACTTTGCACTTCTGGCGGCCGACAAAACGTCCGGGTACAGCATTATTGTACTGAAGCAAGGTGAGTTTGCTGTTTTGAAGCCAACCTACAAATCCTTTCTGTGGTCCCATGTAGGACGATTCTTGGTGCTCTAATCGTTCTGGCATGTAGCCGCTAAAATGGGGTTTCAAAGCGATTGACCTAGTCACCACTGATGCGATCGCAATGACTTGAAATTTCGAATCTACCGGCTTGCCGCTGGGGTATCTCCTGTGGTTTGCACTCGTTTCTAGGGGTTTTTGTTGGCGCATGTGTTGGGAAAGCCTAGCTTCTCCGTGATCTCCACAACTAAGGCGTTTATTTAGCAACCGCGGTGAGAAATATCACCTTTCCTTTGAAATGCCTGATCAATGAGTTTCGACAATAAAGAAAGGTGCGGAAACTACGTTTGCGCCCGAGGCGCACCCTCTTAGAACCGCGGCGAAGGAGGGTTTTATCGTGTTACTCTGTGTAACTCTGACAATACTCTTCGGTAGGGTTGGAGGTGTTTGTGTTTGTGACGTCATAGTATAATTTTTGTCTGCATGTAGAGGTGGACGAGTTAGTAGTGAACTATTGAACGCACTCGTAGTGAATGTAATATAGTGAGGCAACTTACCCCTCTACTATGTTCGCAGGATGATCGCAAAATTCAGGGAGGTCGTCGTGAAGTGAGGAAACTTGTCTTAAAATAATGTAAGTTATTTTATAGGTGAGGAATGTATTTCGTGAAACGAATTAAATTTATTTTAAAATTTGTTTCGACCAAGTGGGGTCTTATTCTGAAGTTCCTCTCGAGCCATGATTTCAGGTCAATTTATAAAATATGTATATAAACACAATTATTATCACGAGTTAAAGAGAAAACAGTTACATTAATTTCGATATTTTTAATATTTCGAATACTTTCAAGAATTTCTTATTGCTTTCTTTTTTATAGTTCGGTGCGCTGCACTATCAGCTTTTCTAGAAGCGTTGTTTCCGCTTGCCGCGCCCCTAGTGGTTAGCGCCGTGGCGATTCCATTTGTTTGGCGCGGACGCGTTTGTGGCGTGACGCAGCAGTAATCTTGGCCGTCTGTCGCCGCCACAAACATGGCGATGTGTTGACGACGAGCGGTGTCGTCGAACCCAACGTTGTCGAACCTTCGCGGCGGTGGTGGGGGAGAAAAAGCGAGACGTCCCCTTCCACACAAAAGAAGTCTGGGGCGACCAGCGGGCCGATGCGAGCCTTGGTGAGCGAACTGCGTCGCGCCATGCACCTGCCGCACAACAAAGCCCGGCTGCCGGACCCGAAGGCGGGCGGCGACGCCAACAACGTCGTCGCGAGCGCCGAGTCGGACGCTCTGATCGACAGGAAGCTCCCTAAGGAGCTCTTGCTCAAGATCTTCTCGTTTCTCGACGTCGTGTCGCTATGCCGGAGCGCCCAGGTCTCCAAGGCATGGAACGTGCTGGCTCTGGACGGCAGCAACTGGCAAGAGATCGACTTGTTCGAGTTCCAGCGCGACGTCGAGGGTCCCGTCGTTCAGAACATAGCGATGCGGTGCGGCGGCTTCCTGCGCCAGCTGGGCCTCCGGGGCTGTCAGAGCGTCGGCGACGTGGCCATGCAGGCGTTCGCGATCCGCTGTCGCAACATCGAGGCACTGACGCTAAGCGGCTGTCGCCGCATCTCGGACGCGACGCTAGAGAGCATCAGCGCCAACTGCGGCAAGCTGGCGCGCCTCGACGTCAGCTCATGCTCCCAGCTCACCGACCGGGCTCTACGGGCGCTCGCCAGGGGCTGCCCTCTCCTGGACACCCTAGACATCTCCTGGTGCTCCCAGGTAACCCCAGAGGGCGTTCGGGCGGTCGCCCGCGGGTGCCCCAGGCTCAAGTCTTTCGTGGCGAAGGGCTGTCCTGGCGTCAACGACGCAGCCGTCGAGGCGCTCGCCCAGAACTGCAGGGGCCTGAGGGCTGTCAACCTGCTCGAGTGCGGCAACGTCACGGATAGGGGGGTCGCGGAGCTGGCGGCACGCTGCCCCGACCTCGCATACGTCTGCCTCTCCAACTGCGGGCAGGTGACAGACGCTTCGCTGTACGCCATCGCCCAGTACTGCCACGGGCTCAAGACCCTAGAGGTGGCCTGCTGCTCGAGGCTGACGGATGCGGGCTTCCAGTCGCTGGCACGCGCATGTCCGCAGCTGGAACGCATGGACCTGGAGGAGTGCTTGCACATCACGGACAGCACGCTCAGCCACCTGGCGGGCTTCTGCCCGCGGCTCGAGCGCCTCAGCTTGTCCCACTGCGAGCTGCTGACGGACGAAGGCATCCGGCACCTTTCCGTAGGCCTGGAGCGACTAACCGTGCTCGAGCTGGACAACTGCCCGTCCGTCTCGGAGGCCTCGCTGGAGCACCTGGTCAGGTGTCCCGCACTCAAGAGGGTGGACCTCTACGACTGTCAGCTGATCACCAGGGAGGCGGTGGGCAAGTTCAACACGCGCAAGCCTGGGCTGAGGATCCATACATACTTCCCGCCGCTGGCGCAGCCCGCCAGCGTTCCAGACGAGAACGGCGTCGCAGGCGTGGCCGGACAGCCCCGGTACTGTCGGTGTTGCGTGCTCCTCTGAACTCTCGCTCAAGTGTTTAGGCTCCTGCAACTGTGACGTTGCCAGCATGCCCGTAACGACAACGTCTTTGCTCGTCCCGTCTGCGAGGTTGAGTTTAGTGCCTCGCACGAGTGGTGCTTGTCCGTTCTCTTCTGGGCAGGGCCCATCTCTTGTACTGGTTCTTCCGTCAAAGTGTGGTCATAACAATCTCTATGCTCGAGCCTGTGTGCGACAATTGACGAGCCCTTCTCTTCTCTCGGTTCGTCACGGAGCACATGTTTTGCTGATTTTTCTTGCGGTTTGCCGGTGCGTCGCAAACGCCTGTTGGAAAGTGTAAGGTTGGCCTCCAGTTGCGTTGTTTTGCGTATTATTACCGAACAAATGTCCCGTGGTTTGGAATTCTTTTCTGTGTGTAGGTTCTTCCTAAAGGTGAATTAGATTGTCCTCCTGCCATACGGAATGTCCGACACTTTTGTTTAGTGCGTTTAGAAGAAGTGTGGCCGTCTGACCAAATGCCGTCGAGCTAAAACTTGGGTGAATTCAGTGCTTTCTAGTTGTCGAGCTTGTGCTCTGGTCTGTCGGATATACTGCCACTGATGTTAACGGGGCGGTTAACTTCAGTTGTTTCCCGGTAACAATAATTTTTCCTTCTGAATGAAAAAAAAAAAAAAAAATTGCGCAGTCATTTCGCTTACAGCAGTTGCCCAAACTGTCTCATTATTTGTTGTTCTCCATCACAAATAGTTGCCTAACTGTCGCTTTCGGTACGGCAGGAACCAGCGCTACACTAGATTGCCCTAGCCTATGAACAATGCCCTGCCCTTCTATATTTCGATGTAACAGTGCAAAGAGTTGTTTTGACTTCAAAGTCTTAGCATCTGCTCGACGGTAATCGATGGTAGTTGCGTTGAGTGTGCCGCAGCACGCGCAGCTGACAGTGTGGCCGTGGCTTGCTTGTATTTTCACTAGGGTGACTCACTGATAAGCTTGCTCTAGAGATCTGGCAGGTTGGCCCGTGCTAAGATAAGTCTCAGTCTGCCGTTTTTGTCATGTGTGGCGATTCTTTCCCGTGCTCCGTTACATTTCTTCATCCAAGCATTTGGTTTCATTCGGATGGGGACAGGGGGAGAGTTTCGAAATAGCTGGGCAGACTTGACTTTTTCGGCTGCCTTTTAACATTCTTGTTTGTTCCTTAGTCAAGCTCACACCAATCTGACAGTGCTGTTTTTGCACCCTGATGTGATACCGCATGTTTGAGGCATTTGCTCTTTGGGAGGGGGTGATTCTGCGTGGAGCAGCGAAGGACCAAAGATGGGGGAGGCGATGCAGCCTTCCGGCGAGGAAGCATTTCGTGCCTCTTTTTCGACAGTAGACTCCGTCCATTCAGAGTATCCGTGGCCTTGGCTCGACGTCGCCTTATTGTCGAGTGGTTTGTTGTGGTTGCCGCCTTTGGGCGCAAAGTGAGCATAAGTGCCTTGCTTGGCGGGCTGTGGCGGAAGAGCATCCTAGCCCGTAGTTGACAGATTCCACCGATATTTCTGAAAAGAAATGCACACCCGGTGAGTGCAATTAATAGCAACATTTTTTTTTTTCCCCCCCCAGCATTCAAGTGTTACATGTTCTGACACCTTTTTCGTCGCCTTCATTCTGATTAACACCAGCAGCATACAGTAGGTTCTACACTACCCTGGGCATACCTTGACCAGTGCACTGTGATGTCACGAGTACAGATGTGTAACTTGCTCGCTCACCATTTTGGCTAGCACGACCTAGATTGCCATTACCTTTGACCTCAGAGTTTAGCGGCGGCGTAAGCATTAGTCGATCTGCAGTCGGCCGGTTCAAGGTATGTTGCTTCCACGCAATCCCACGAAGAGCGTCGAGTAAGTTATCCTCCAGGCTGTCAAATGCAACTCTGCGGACGCAGTAAAGAGATAACTGCCATTCTTAGTGGAAGGTACCAGTGGTCTCGTGCATAATAATGAAGGGTAATTAGAGTCCGTTAGGGCAGGCTCGAGTGGCGTTCTGGAAAGATTTTCGGAGAGTGGAGGTTCGTGCGAGCACGTCCTTGGCTCGCTGCCAAGTTGGCGACCTTAACGGCAGGTTTCCTCGTTTCTAAAGGCTGGCTGGCACATTTGCGTTTCAGTGCGCTTAAGCATGTTGCATTCCCCTTTAACCGCTTAACACGCTTGCACACCGACACCATCTATCGGGTTCACCCGGAACACTTCCACCGTGCGTATCTAGACCGAAGGTTTTACACTATTTGCAATATCAAGATCGTTGCACTATCTACGAGTAATAGTCGCTTATAACGTAGCAATCGTAGAAATATACACACAGGTCGGAAGTATTCTGGGGCTCGCCAATAGATGTCGTCAGTATGTTGAGCGGTAACGAGAGAATGCAGCACACTGGAGGCACTTGAATGCAAATGCGTGCACCAGGCTTAACACGTCCGTGCACAGATGACGACCAGCGGTGGGCTTCGCGGGTGGGTTTTGTGATTGCGCGTCGTGTCAACAAGAGTGTTGTCGTCAGCGGTCATTTTAATTGTGGAAGGCTCTTGCATAGCCGGGGACGGTCTCTGTACGTGGGAGACTGGTGTGATGTATGAGGTCGACACACGAGTTCGAAGTGCCTGTTGACGTGTCGTTTGTGCCGTTCTCCCCTTCGGAGCATATTTTAGGGACTGGTTTGGACATACGTTTGTGGGGTCTCCTGTTCTGGAAAGCGTTTCTTACATTTTTGGCACGATGTTGGGGAGCTTAGTGCATTTTTCTTTAAAAGTTGGTCTATGTGGAGTTTGATGAAAGTTGAGTCCAGATTTTGTGGGGGTTTTCTGAGCCATGTAGGCATATTTGGATTTTAGATACAACCATTAGCCAGCTCCTTTTTTTTCCTTTAAACTAACACAACTCCATTTGGCAGGGACCTTGACATGGAGAAAAAACCTGGATAGTCTAGTAGTTTTTGGTTGATCTTGAAGGTTCTGAAAAGGAATATGTGACACTCGAGTGTCTCCTTCTCCCTAGCACATGGTATTCAGACTGTGTGCCTCTCTGTCTATGTGTGTGCGCCATCTTTAAGGGCGCTCCGAAAGTGATTTCAGCGTCGAATAAATGCTTTGTTTTGTCCTTTTGAGGGTGCAAGTTGTTTTTGTTCACTAATCAAAATGTGGTTGTAGCCTTCGAAAGTTCACTACCTCGCACAGGTATCTATGCTACTGTTTCTTTCCTGCGTTGTGCTAGGGGATCATTTGTACTTCTCTATGACTTCTCACTCGCTTAATGTACGCCTTTTTGAAGAGCAAGGATTGTTCGAGGAACTGTGTGACCAATATCGGAAGGTGTAAAATATCTTAAAATATAGGCCTACAATTTCTACATTTGTGTTCTTTCTTTTATATAAATTGGGCACGAATATTCATAGTTCTTTCTCTGGTAACCTTGTCTAGAACCGACTCAATAAATCTATATCTGCAACCTCGTCCGAGCAGTTGAAATGAGTCACACAGGATGTTAAAGTGCCCAATGAAGGGAGGCCTTTTGCCACTTGGCCACCATACATAAAAATAAGACATCATTTAATCGATCGCACGCTTTTGACTGTCGTTATTTTAAACATTTTGCCTCGAAGAATGCGAACAAGTTGAAGGTTGAAGGCCGTGCTGTCATTAGCAGTATAAAAGCTGCGATAACAGTTAAGTTTCAGGTCATTGACAGCCAAGTCGTAAAGACAGAAACCTGCAAAAAAAGCATGTGAAGAGAGAACTATCAGTATTGTCGACATGTTATCATAAACACCAATGCTGGGGCTGCATCGAGACAGCCGGAATCGCGGCCATCATTTTCTCATCGAATAACGCCGTAGCTGCAGCGGCCATTTCCTATTTTTAACATGTGCACCGACTGAAACCGTTCTTTGCCACACTTACGGTCATAGTCATTGGCAGACCGAGAATTGTAAGGAGTAGTTTCGGTTGTTCCACCTCCAGCTTGAGCTTCCCGCCTTTGATAACGCTTCGGTGTGTCGCGAGCCTCGAGTGTGCGCATGCAACCGAAGCATGGTGGAAGGCAACGAGAGCGGGCTGGAGGCCGGGCATTCGAAAGAGACGCTTTGTCCTTCTCACTTTGTCGGGGACTATATAATGACACTGCACTTTTGCGAGCCACGTGCCAGAAGGTTGACTGCTCAGTTTGCGGGCAGCCAGCTGGCGCAAAATGTCTTACCAAGTTGCTCGCAACACTGGCCACCTCGCCGAAAAGATTGCCAGAGACGACCAACATGAGGGCAGCCTAGTCGGACACTTTTTGCGTTCCTAATTTGAGGCTAGGTGGAGCGAACTACCACTTGTTGTAAAGGATACAGCCATTAATATCTGTCCACCCGGTCGCCGGGATGCCCGCAAGCTTCGGTGTACGATAGTGCCGCTACAATTGCGAAGCTTCCTCGCTGACCCCGAAACGGCCTCTTCCAGATGAGGACAAGATCCACAAGCTGAGCGACACCCTGCTGATGGCGGTCTGCGGGGAAGCCGGAGACACCGTGCAGTTTGCGGAGTTTATTGCCAAGAACATTCAGCTCTACAAGATGCGGAACGGTCGGTCACTGTATTTTTGCTTTATCTTCCGAAAGTCTAGGGCCTCCCGTTTTTAGAACCCGCCGTAACATCCTGTCAGGATATTACAGCGGGTTCTGAAAGTCATTTTTGGATCCTGTTCAAAAAGTGTTATAAAAAGACAACAAATCACCGTCACCTTGAAATCAAACCCCATGAAACTCGATCATCGATCGACGTCTCTTGACCGGTGTTGTCTCTCGCAGGCTACGAGCTGTCTCCCACTGCGGCAGCCAACTTCACTCGGCGTAACCTCGCCGACTACCTCCGTAGCAGGGTGAGTTCCACTTCCCAGGTTTGTCCTGGCACGCCTTGGGTGGATTTCGATAAAGAGGTGTGAAGGGTTGTCCAGACAGGACATGTTTTCTGCAGTCGCAGCATTTGTCGTACAGGAAGTGGAGGTTCTTCCACAATAGACTACTTCCATAAAGCCCTGCATGCAACACGGCGCGCGTTGCACTCTGGGAACTAGTTGGTCAGGGAGGAGAGTGGCATGGTTTCGGTTTCGATTGACACGTCGACACGAGATTATACACGGAGCGTGGTCCCGAGAGCGTCACTTGTGGTCTCTAAACTAACCTAAATGGCCAGACCTCGAAGCTTTAGCACAAGCCCGAGACGTATATCTTGTCTTAACACATGCTTGTTGTATTTTTGTACTTGAGCCTTTCTGTTAGCGTTCCGATCTAGGTATGTGGACGAGCCAGTGCTGGGAATCTCGACGCTGCGAAGCTCGGGGATCTTGCTTGTGTACGAATCAACAAGCTGTAGCAACCAATAAGTATGCATACATCGAGCTCGCGCCTTTACATTAGTGTTGTTCATCAGGAAGTTTGTTTGTTTCGTGCGTCCATAGACGAAATAATACTTTTTGCAATTACTGTTTTTCTTAATACACCTGAGTACGCGAGGTAAAACTCGGAGGCGCCATTGAAAAGCTCAATTTTAACACACTTCTTATCTCTGTACTGACCCGCAGCACTGCACAAAGTGAAGTCCCCACCCGCTTACATTTCACTAATATTCAACATCGCGTATGCGCATAAAGTTATCCTGCAATCATATAGGCACATTCGCACATACAAACTGTTTTAAGAAAGCAAAAGTCGGACACTTGTGTGAAGAATGTCGCACCGTTCGCCGGAAGTGCGCCGGACGTGTATGAACCCCTATGCGGTGCGCCAAACGAACGAAATTATTCAAAGCGCGTTTGACGGTTGCTAATGACCATAATATTTGTTATATGTTTGCTTTCTTCCTGCCTGAGTATGCCGAGATAATTTCAGACACACCGTTCAGGCACAGATCTTGGGCGTCAGTAAAAGCTCGTCCAAAAAGGCTTAGCGAGGAGTAGGGGACGCTTGTTAGGGCCTCGGTCGTAGCTAGCCGCAGTGGCGTCACAAGGGGGGGGGCGGACCGCGCCCCGGGTGGAGCCCTCAGGGCGGTGTCGCGGCCGGCCACGAGGAGGGGGGGGGGGGGGGGGGAGTCGCGGCCGGCCACGCGAGAGTGGGGGGGGGGGGGGGGGGGGGGGTCTCGGCGGGCTACCGCCCCGGGTGCCGGTGACCCTCGTGACGCACACTGGCTAGCCGATCTTAGCGTTTGTGAAAACTTAATCTTCCATAAGCATAAACATTTGAGTGGGAGATATGTGATGACACGAGGAAGACATCATAGTAACTTTTGTGCAGTAGTGAGGTCGAATTCATTGCGCTTCCATAAAGGTTCATGCGTCAACGCTGGGCTCAACTTTGATACTCCTGTGAGGATGCGCGGCTTGCTTTTCGCCCCATTAACTAACAAGAAGCGGACGTTTGGCAAACAAAATACGTGTAAGGCTCCAGGTGACCAAATTTCAGTTGTAGTTCACTGGTATTAGACGGGATTATTGAAATTGAACTCAAAAATTTACTTGTGGGGTGAGGTGACTAATTAGCCACGTCTTACTACGTTTGCATATGCACCCATAATACCCGGTGTTTCGGGAACCTTGGAAAGTGCCCCGGTCTTTGTTTTGTATCGCTCGAGAATGAGTGGATTGTACGTTCGAGACAAGTCACATAATCGAAAACGAAAGCAGCGCGCTCGGTCGCGGCGTGATAGCATGAGATGAAGCTGCTCAGTCGAAACCGAAACTGAGGGGCCAACTAGTTCCCAGAGTGCACTGCATGGTATTTTGCCGCGATGGGGCGCGTCGGTTTTGGAACAAGTCCATTCCAATCTGCTTTGGCACATCTTTTTTTTTTCTTGTGAGGGGGGAAAGCTTTTCTCCACTTGAGCCCTTGGATAGAGGCTTAGGGCGTGCTCGTCACGTGGGTCCGGACAGCCTCTCGTACGCTCCGTTGGCTGTTGTCGAGGCCTCCACTGTTGTTGTCGGTCCACAGTGTCCCGAAAACGAGAAAGGGGAACAGACGACACCGGGGAGGCAAGGAGGAAAGCTCTGCTGTCTGTGTGGTTGACGTCCAAACCGAAAACGAACGCCTGCACTGCAACTTTCACGTTTTGTTTTTAGAGAAGTGAATTCTTTTTTTTTACAGCATTTGCTGTATCTTGTTTGGATAGCCCTTGAGGACACTAGAACCACAAGTAAAAGTTACCGTGGTTTCCTCGTGTGGGGCTGCGAGGAATTGCCACTTCGAGACATGGCATAAAGTCCCCCGCAAACACCGAATCTTTCCTTGTGTCATAGCTTGGTCTGCCTTTTACTTTATTAGACGACTACAAAGACGGGCATTATTGTCTTCAGTTCACCATTAAAACCGTTATCACGAGGTTTCAGTGTGGTGTGCGAGGATTGGCCACACACATTAAACGCATGTATGTTTGCTTGGTGGGGTCTATGTTCCACAGTGTGACAAAACGGTTTCGTGCAGTTTGTGGCAGCACAGACGCCTAGACCAACGATGACGAGCATGTTTTCTTGATATTTGTCTATGCTATCGTCTGTTTTCTCTCGTTTTCTTGCTGGGAGATAAACCTCTCATTCCTTTTCCTAGCGTTTTAGAATTTGTCATCAAATACTGGCCATTTGCAGCAGTTATAGCTCTTTCGCACTGATTATGTGATTCTTACCGTAGATCATTTAAAATAATGTCTGGTATAGTATGGCCAGATTGCTTTTGTTTCATAAAAACGCGTAGTCATTGTAATTTTTCGTTATATCCTGAACTTACTGTAATATCCTGAGTGATAGCCCACCTCAAATCGAAGGCAAATCGGGTGAAAATAGGGAGTGGCCTAACTCAATCTGCGATTCCAAAAAAAAGTTGAAAAGAAGCTGTTTTTAGATTTTGTTACCGGCATAGGCTTGTGATCGCAGGGAGGGGCGAGGGACAAAAAACGACTGTCCTTCCCACTCAGCAGTGTTCGCTTATCTCCGTCCGTGGCTGAGTAACACCATTTCTGCCGAGATTACCGTTGGCCAGGGTTCTGCAATTGCTAGGAGTGGTGTTTTTGAAAAAATAGCAAACCATGCCTAAAATAGGTGGTGCATCACCTTTCAGGGGTGGGGCATCTCTCTAGATATTCAGGTAGGTCTGTATCTTATACATAATTCATGTTCTTGGTTTTACGACATCGCCAGCTACTATAGGCCCGTTCTTGACCCTTCCATACTTTGTGCACCCTGAACATTCCGGTCTTGGCGACTCTTGCGCCATAAAGCCCTAGTCGGTCGTTTTCGTCTTCGAGCGCGTCGCAGTATCGGCCCTTTAGAGGGAAGCTGAAGAGCTTTTCGAAAAAAATTAGTTAATGGTTGATTCTGACATGTTTGTGCCTGCCTAGTTCAAATATCCCAACCGTGTGACCTAAAATAATCACTAACTGCGAGGAAAAAAAAGCGAAAAAAAAACAGAAGTGATTGCTGCAGCTGCACGCCATTGGCTAGTCGTGCGTGACACGCCACTAGGTCGTAAAAGGGCCATCTCGATTCTCGCTTGCGGAAGTAGTCGGGCACCGAGGCTTCTGCTCTTGTAAATTGGGTTCGGCTTCTGATTTTTCTAAATCTTTCGGTGGATCCGAAAGGGGAATGTGTCCTGAGGACCCTCGACGTGACAAAGTATGTGTTCCAGTCGCTGGCAAAGCAGAAAAATTGCCATTGCAGTAATACGGGCAGACACGAGGAGCTGCTTGCACCGATGCGGCATGTCCGGCTTCATACGTTGAGGAATGTACTGACCGCTACTGTAACGCAGTGGCAATAAGCGGAGTGTCTATTGACGGGATGCGTAAGGCCGGATTAGCGTGACCCTTCCCAAAACGCTCGTCAAAGGACAAGAATTTGGCTCACATTGGCCTTCATGCTTGGCAGCTGCTGGACACGTGAGCGTGCAGGCTGCATTGTTTACCAAGGCTGAAGTGGTTTGAAGGGATAGTATAATCGGCTTTAGGCAACGGGAGAGCTTCCCCTGTGATGAGACGGATAATGAGACAGGGTCGCCGTCCTGCCACCGCAACGTCCTTGTATACTACTCAAATAACTGCGCAGAAAGTCCATCCTTGTAGTGGTGGTACCCTCTGCTGCATTTTATTTGTTTGCCACCAGTTATTACACAATTACAGCTTCAGAAAAAGTGGAGATGTGTGCCCGACAGCCCTCAATTTGATGTCGAATTCGTGAAAGCTTCCTGGGCCTCTGCCTTCACACACACCTCCCAAGATTTGATCACTGCTTTAGGCCACCCCGAAGCATTATCATCGTCCGATCGCATTTCTACGGCACAAAGGGCCGTTTCATGACACACAAACTTTATACGGAAAACACTGCGTAACTTGTAAAAAAATAACTCAATTCACAACAGAATGTCACATGCTTTGTATCTCCAAAAAGTGAAGGAAAATTTAACAAAATTTATGTTTACATTTAAAAAATATGTAACTTCAAATAGTATCAGCAACTGTAAAAAAAAGTCCATGCTAAAACAAGTTGCACCGTGAAAGTTGCATGATGAATTGCATGACCAGTTATTACAACAAGCCCTCCTCTCCCACGTGACTGGGTAGCGGAGCAGATTAAAACACAACAGAAAACAATCTTGGGTAGCGGAGTCGGTTTGGGAAGTATGGTCACTTGAACGATATAGGAAACCAAAACTAAAATGCTAATATAAGGTGGTGAACACAAAAGAGCCAATGGGAGCCCACTATTTGGCTACATGGTCGCGGCTTTTCCAGTACACCGCACACAACTAATAACATAACAGCTTTTTTTCTAGAACAGTCTACCTATAATTCCTACATAGTTTCGTCACCTCTTTGCGTGTGCCTTTTAATGCGCTGAATTGCCTTCTTACCTTCAAAGATGGTCGGCAGAGCGTCGGGTTCAGGCGAGCGTTCTTCAGACCCTAACCCGTACATACATTGTTTCTATGTGGGCCGTCCGGAACACGTTCAAAACAAAAGACAGTGTACTTGCTCAAAGTCATCTTTTTGCGTGGAGGGAACCCATCCCTTTGAAATCTCGGTGTCGGAGTGAAAAGGGCGATAAGCGGGAAGAATTACTGCCACGAGCGCTGTCCGATGGCTACACATGAGTACGGCATCGTGCAACGGCACGAGTCAGTTGCTTCAATGCCACGAGAATTCCGCAAACCCGCGAACAAATGAGAACAATCAACACGTCAGGCGATTGAGTCAATTGCACGACCGTTCAACGGATAAAAGCAAGCTCTATGCAGCGGCAGTATGACGACTGCTCTATACACAAACTCAACTCTGCTACGTCACGCCACGGTGGTGGTGCGTCGGGCGCACTTCCGGTCTTGGGCGGTGGGCAGAAGTCGCTGTGCGAGACATGCATTCCTGTGTTCTTTTGGGAGAAACCAAACAAAACACCTACCTTCTCGTCAAAATGCTGTTACGGGGGCTGTACCAAGAGTGTCTGAAAAGGTTTGAAGATCAGTTTTCATGTGTTTCTGCCCCCTCCGTTCGTCCGAGAACGTGGATAGTAGCCGTGAAAAGGGCAAACCAGACGCTGTTGAACTATGATTGCTTGTGCGGGCAACACTTTGTGGTCGCCAGATGTATTTGTTTTGTTCCAACATGAACGAGAGAAAACCGCAAAGTTGTCCGGATCACCCGCGGGTTCAGTGCATCTTCAAATTCACACGGCCGCCTGATCGTTCGAACTTGCGTCTGCTCTTTCAAACTTGTCCGCTTTTTGTCGTCTGCTCGTTCAAACAAACGCGGCTTGTAGACCAAACTTTGACCTGGTGATTGCAATAAGAAGTAATTGCAGGCCTCAAAAGACTTAAGTAGGCTCGGTGTAAACAGTAGACATTGTCTGTCCCTTTTTCTTCCTACTTCACGAGTTTCCGTTTTTCATACCACAGTCTAAGGTTTCAATCATAGATACAAGATGTTGATCATTGGTACCAGTGGCCATCACCGACTTGTTACGCTTGGTCTGTTCCCGCTTCCGATTTTCAGTATCGACGTCGATCGTCGCCGCTACCTTCTACACTTTTGCAGCACAAGCGACGTCGCGATTGAAAATAGCTAGAAGATTTCATCATGGTTTTGGCATCCTTTCTGCGGCGTTCATGCGAATGAATCGCCGCACGTCAAATTATTTACGCAAAGTTTAGTGGCGTAATGAGCCTTAAGAATTTCGCTCAGTCAATTAAAGTGGTAAGACATTGCTACGAGGACATAGAATCGACGATTACAACGCGAGAAAGAGTATGCAGACTTACACAGACGCCAACAACGTGACATTCCAATGGTTTGTTGATGCGGGACGCGGTGCTTCTTGCCCGCACTCCGTTGCGCATGCGTTCGAACTGTCGTCTGCTCTTTCTAAACTTGTATGCTTTCTGTTGTCAGCTCGTTCAAACGACAGCGGCCCGTAAACCAAACATTGACTCGGTAATTGCAATAAGAAGTAAGTGCAGGCCTCAAAACACTTTTGAAGGTTGGTTGGGGTAAGTAGGCTAAGTGTAAACAGTAGATACAAGATGATGTTGATCATTGTTACCAGTGGCCATCATCGACTTGTAATGCCCGATTCTACTTGCGGTTTTCAGTACCGACGTCCACCATCTCAGCTACGGTCCATGCTTTTGCAGCCCGAGCGACGTCGCGACCGAAAATAGCGAGCAGAATCTCATCGTGGGAGTCAGGCTTTAGCGCCCATTCTGCGGTGTCCACGTGAATTGAATCGCCGCAAGTCACATTATTCACGCGAAGTTTTGCGGTGTACCGAGCCTCGTTAATTTTACTGAAGCTGCTCAAGTAGTCAGGACATTATTAGGAGGACGTAGAATCAACAATTCCAACGCGAAAAAGAGCACGGGGACTCACGCCGACAGCAATGCAATTCAATGGTTTCTTTATGGGCGACGGCGAGCTTCTTGCCCACCCTCTACCGCGCATGCACGGCGCCGGTGGCGTCCGCTTGGGGCGTTTCAGTTTGTTTGTAAACATGAGTTGGTGTATAAGTCAGTAGAAGCCCGTCAGCACGTCGGCTGACGGGCTTCCTCCTATCTCCCCTTTCCCTCTGCTTCGGAGGGGCAAAGCTTCAGCGCTACTTTGAAGGCGCTTTTCCGGTTAATCAGCGCATAAAATGACCAAACGAATATGATATTCGTGATGGCTGAGGTTTAAATAACTAGGTTTGGATGTTTTTTCTCGTATTAAGAACTGCTTCTGCTTTCCTTTAAGCCGCAGTCACACCGCCAATACATCGTGCAAAAGACGGCATGCAGACGCTGTCCGAGGTGCGCTTCCTCCTTGTATGACGGTCCAATCGCTTTGGTTATACAAAGACCGTCTGCAGACACGTTCGAAGCATTCATGCCCGAGGCGTGTCCTGCAGATAATTTCATAGTCACGTCTGCAGCAAGCGCTGTGTCTTTAGTACGACACGCGAGCAGTGTGGCTGCGGCTTTGTGCTTCCCCCCAGACCTTCCCATGACGTCTGCTCGTTGCAACTCGTTGCAGACGCCGTACTCGGTGAACCTCTTGCTCGCCGGTTTTGACAAGCAAGCCGCACAGCCGGAGCTCTTCTACATGGACTACCTGGCAACCATGGCAAAGGTGCCGTACGGAGCCCACGGCTACGGTGCATTCTTCCTTATCTCTGTCCTGGACAGATACTACAGGGAAGGTGCGTTGTGCTCGGACGTTCTGCGCATCAACGGGTGTTATTCGAATGGGGCGTCGGACACCATCGCTGTCCAAACTTCCATACCAACTGGTGATTCAGCTTCTGGGCCATCTTGTGCCAGAGGCAATTTTCTCCACCATTCCGGTGAAAATCCGCCACATTGCGCCAAAATTGCGCCCGATTGCATGAGCAGGCGAACTGGGCGGTAACTTGCGCCACCTATCCTAGCCACACGCAACTTGAGCTGTGGCAGAGTGAAGGCCACCTAGCGGCTGCACTGTCAACCTAGTCAACCGCTAGATCAAACCTAGGAAAAAAAAATTTTTTTGTACCTGCTCAATATTTATGCTACAATACAAATTTTTCGATTTGCGGGCAAAACCGAAACTGTACCTCTGGGGGATGATGATGATAGCGTTTATTCCTAACTATAGTCGGTTACAAGTTAAGAAGGTAGGAGAAGCTCCTCCCACAAGCGTGGTGCCCCGGTTTCAAATCCCTCCGCAATCGAAAGAAGAGTTCACTGGAAACGCTCCTTGTTCCGCTTCAATGGATAGATAATGGCCACAGAGTGGTGCCAACTTGTCTCCGACCCCCACTTTTTAAGAAAGCAACCTTTGTATTCATCGGAGAAAGAACCGAGCCCCTGAAAGCAGCCTTTGTATCAGTCGGAGGGGGAAGCTAATCCCCGAAAGTCGTCATTGTTTCCATCGGAAGGGGGAAGACTTAATCTCCCTCTCGTGGCTTCCACAATGCTAAGTCAAAGTCGAGAGATAAAGCAAATATGTACAGAAATTAAAACGGCGAGTTGGGCTAGTTGGTTGTACATGCTTGTGGTGAGGCGCCAAAACAACGAGGACACGAGGAGAGAAGCAGACAGGACGAGGCGCACTTTCAACTGAGCTTTATTTTTAGAAAAACACAGAAACGCAAGCTATGTCCAATGAGCACATGCGCATGGGTAAGAAAAAAGAAAAAGAAAAAAGACAGAACGAAGCCTAGCACGTTTTCCTACGTGACTCGTTCATTTTGAAGGAACGTATACTCCCTATCAGATAGAGATAAAGATGGGGCGCTGACACATACATCGGTGCCGTGAGATCTTATGGTGAAGGCCTCCAAGATTTCGCGAGCGATTTTTGTTGCGCCGCTTCCAACAATTCTTGTTTCGTCAAACTTTGGGTCACACTCGCATCGGTCACAGTGTACTGCCAAGTGGCCAGACGGGGATTGCCTAGTTGACGCAGAGTGCTCCCTGATTCTATCATTAATGCACCTCCCCGTCTGGCCAACATACACTCTCCCGCAAGACAGGGGTATCTCATAGACGACTTCAGTGACGCAATCGCGGTACCGCGTCACGTGTCTCTTATTGCAATCCCTTTCCGTCGCAGTGGCTTCACCTGAGCGCCTATTGATCCTATTGCACAATGCAGAAAGTTTATTTGGCGCAGAAAAGACAACTGGAATGCCAAACCTATTGGCTACCTTCTTCAGGTTGTGGGACAGTCTGTGTATGTAGGGCAAGACCGCAGGTCTGGCCGCCCTCCTTATGTTGCCCTCACAATCCTACCTGCTGTGCTTTTTTATCTTTTTTACCAAGGTCTCCGACACATCGCGAAGCACATTGGGAGGGAAACCCGCCGCCTCCAATCTGCTGAGCTGCGCGTGAAAGCTGGCGCTCATTCTATGCTTGCACGATTTTTTCAGCGAGGCCGCCAAGCAGGTGGAAGCTATCCCTCTCTTCACAAGCTTGGAGTGAGCCGAATCGTACGGCAGCATCCCTTTCTTTGAACGAGGCTCGTACGCCCAGCACACATGATCTTCGCCGAATGACAACCCCAAGTCCAAAAATTGTAATCGACCTGAGCATGCAGTTTCATGTGTGAAGCTCAAGCCGAAGGCACAGCTCGTGAACAGCTTCAGCATCCCAGAAATCACCTCATCGCTCAACCCCACCGGTTCAGATGTCGGCACCAAAAAATCATCTACAAATCTGAAAATCTTCACTTGTTCCTTATGCTCCAATTTATCTGCGATCGCCCTGTCGCAGAAGGCAAGAAACATGTCGCACAAGACCGGAGCCACTCTCGAGCCAATGCAGATTCCGCGTTTTTGAACAAATATTTCTCCTTCGAAAGAAACCATAGTGGAGCCCAGGTAATGTGTTAATAACTCCAGGAAGCCTTCTACAGTGAGGCCAGTCGAATTGCGGAAAGAAATTTCCCCGTTCTCTTCAATGCAAAGCTTAACAGCTGTCAGCAGGTGGTCATGCGGGACCGAGTAAAACAAATCTGCGACATCAATAGAGAACCCCTTAGTTCCCCGCAGGTCTCCCCCATCCAAAAACTTTATTATTTCCTCTGAGTTCCTAACCAGGAAAGGGTCACCCAGCTCCAACTCCGAAAGGTGTTTGCAAAGGAAAGCACCCACCTCGAGCTGCCACGAGAGGTGGGTGCGACATGTTTCTTGCCTTCTGCGACAGGGCGATCGCAGATAAATTGGAGCATAAGGAACAAGTGAAGATTTTCAGATTTGTAGATGATTTTTTGGTGCTGACATCTGAACCGGTGGGGTTGAGCGATGAGGTGATTTCTGGGATGCTGAAGCTGTTCACGAGCTGTGCCTTCGGCTTGAGCTTCACACATGAAACTGCATGCTCAGGTCGATTACAATTTTTGGACTTGGGGTTGTCATTCGGCGAAGATCATGTGTGCTGGGCGTACGAGCCTCGTTCAAAGAAAGGGATGCTGCCGTACGATTCGGCTCACTCCAAGCTTGTGAAGAGAGGGATAGCTTCCACCTGCTTGGCGGCCTCGCTGAAAAAATCGTGCAAGCATAGAATGAGCGCCAGCTTTCACGCGCAGCTCAGCAGATTGGAGGCGGCGGGTTTCCCTCCCAATGTGCTTCGCGATGTGTCGGAGACCTTGGTAAAAAAGATAAAAAAGCACAGCAGGTAGGATTGTGAGGGCAACATAAGGAGGGCGGCCAGACCTGCGGTCTTGCCCTACATACACAGACTGTCCCACAACCTGAAGAAGGTAGCCAATAGGTTTGGCATTCCAGTTGTCTTTTCTGCGCCAAATAAACTTTCTGCATTGTGCAATAGGATCAATAGGCGCTCAGGTGAAGCCACTGCGACGGAAAGGGATTGCAATAAGAGACACGTGACGCGGTACCGCGATTGCGTCACTGAAGTCGTCTATGAGATACCCCTGTCTTGCGGGAGAGTGTATGTTGGCCAGACGGGGAGGTGCATTAATGATAGAATCAGGGAGCACTCTGCGTCAACTAGGCAATCCCCGTCTGGCCACTTGGCAGTACACTGTGACCGATGCGAGTGTGACCCAAAGTTTGACGAAACAAGAATTGTTGGAAGCGGCGCAACAAAAATCGCTCGCGAAATCTTGGAGGCCTTCACCATAAGATCTCGCGGCACCGATGTATGTGTCAGCGCCCCATCTTTATCTCTATCTGATAGGGAGTATACGTTCCTTCAAAATGAACGAGTCACGTAGGAAAACGTGCTAGGCTTCGTTCTGTCTTTTTTCTTTTTCTTTTTTCTTACCCATGCGCATGTGCTCATTGGACATAGCTTGCGTTTCTGTGTTTTTCTAAAAATAAAGCTCAGTTGAAAGTGCGCCTCGTCCTGTCTGCTTCTCTCCTCGTGTCCTCGTTGTTTTGGCGCCTCACCACAAGCATGTACAGAAAGGCACGACCCTCCTCGCGCGTTGGCCGCAACGTCACGGAAACGATGGGACGCTATTGGATGCGGAGGTGGCGGAGGGATATATGATTCCCTTTGAGGGGCATTTGCCGCTACCTTCTTGACTTGTAACCTACTATAGTGTGCACTCTGAGGTCCAGTGAACTTGGAGCGCACACAAGTTGGGTACAAACGCTGTCATTATTATCCCACAGGGGTACAGTTTCAGTTTCGCCCACAAATAAAAAAATTCATATTGTAGCAAAACTACTGGGCAAAAAAATTTTTTTTTTATGACAAATGTTTATTTTGAGACTTGCCTGTTTTATTCAGGTAGAAAAAACAAATTTTTTTCCCTACGCTGAGTGTCTCTTTAAGGAAAAGAATAATTTAGTGTCCGACCCACATTCATTGCCTCGGAATCGCAAGCCGCGGTTGTGTTCTCATTGTGAAAGCAATTTATCGGGAGTGCAGAAATAGCAAGCACTTGAATTGGTAGCGGTGAGAAAGCATTAGACGCAAACAAGAATATGTGTAGCTTCCCGCGTACACCATTAGCGGTTTTGCGCTGAGTTCAGCGGCTAAATTTCTCTCAGAAGAACACGTGATAATGCAGAGCCGGCGGCGCATGGGCCGCCACACCGAGCGCCTTGATCTCTCAGCCTGGAGGCGCTAAGCGCTCCTCTGGCGGCCGGTGGAGTTTGCAAATGGGTCAGCACAAACGTTGGCACCTGCCTACCACTGCACAATGGTGGCGCATGCTCGGAGGCATGCTATTTCGGGCCCAGTGTCCGCCGGCAGACAAACCTGTCTAGAGTGCTCCCGCGCTCTTGACGGGTTTGATGCCGAGTGTACAGCATGTAAACTAACGCTTTTAAGGCACCTTTAGACGGCCCGCAGAATTCAATTTCTCGATGCATCGCGCTGCAATTACTACAGCGGTGCAAGCAGGTGGTAAGAGTTTACACTGAAAAAAAAAATCAGGGAATGAACTTCACTCGTTCAAAAGAAGCAAAACAAAAACCTGTTCTGGGCAATCTAAGCAGTCACTTTGCAGACAATGTGCGCGTAGGGATAAGTGGTGCCTGCAGATGGCGTACACCGCGTCGAGGGGGGATCGCCTGCCAATTCGGGTTTTTTTGTGGGATCATCTGCTGTCATAACCCGAATCGTCCGGCCGTCCCTCGTACAGCACTGAATATCCTGACTTCTCCTAGTACAGTCGTGTCTCGTTAATATGGACCTTGTTAATATAGATACCCCGCTATATGGACACCATTTTCGAGGACAAAGTGGGAAAATACATGCACTTTTGTCTCGTTATTATGGACAAATCCCATTATGGACGATTTGTTTGGGAAATGGAGGTGTCCATATTAACGAGACATCATTGTACCACTATTGTTTGATTGCGCAGCGGGCGCTCCTATTGGATGTTGGCGATCCGTCGCCATTTTTGGCTCGTGACGTATCCCACAGCCAGACACGCATGCTCCTATAGGTCTGTTGTGGACGCCGGTGGCGCCCTGCATGACGCCCTGCAGTTTGCAAGCACGCTCCTATTGATCTATGGTTAGATGGCGGTGCCGCACCATCTAACTGTAGATCTGCAGCACACTACATTAGCGGCTCCGCTCCGCCAGTTTTGGCTCAAGTGCGTCCCAGCATGCACCAGCTTGGGTACTTTGAAACTCGATAAAATCCATCCAGTGCTTTTGTCCCTCGACGCGGCGTACGCCATCTGTCGACAGCCCTTGTCCCTACGCGTGCAGCGTCTGCAAAGTGGCGGCGAGATTGCCTGCAATGGGTTTCTGTTTTTTTCTTCTTTGAAACGTTATAAGTTCTTTTTTTTTATTTTCCGCTGGAAACTTCCATTGTCTAGTAAATAGCAACGTGATACGTCGAGAAACTGACTTGCGGGCCGTCTAGAGTGCCTTACTAAAAGCGTTAGTTTACATGCTGTACACTACATGGCACCATTAGTGCGAACACAAATTCGAAAAGGTACTGGCGGGCACCAAAATTTTACAAACACTTTCCACTGCTATAGCAGTTTTGATGACAGTTCTTCAATATTGAGAAAAAAAAAGAGAAAAACTGGCGATAGCTCATTCGCACTAGCAGTGTTGCTACATACTGAGGAATGTCTGGCACTGGCATGCATCAATGAATGGCTCAGATCCTCTAAAATAGCGCTTATCCGAAAAGATTGAAAACGTTGCCTGGACATTACCCTAAAAATTCAAAACTTGGGAATTCAGTATTTGTGAAGGAAAAAAACTATTTCCAGATGCCAAATTTGAAGTTCCCACGCGATCCGCGCCGGTGCAGTGACGTCAAATATTGAGCCGTCCTGCGAGAGAGTTTCTCTGACGCCTCCGAACTGCCGTCACTCGAAGTGTCGGGCTTGCCGGCATCTTGCGAACAATAGGTTTTCCCCGTGCGTACCGCCTATCGCTACGAGCAGACGATGCTGGACTTTCGAGTTTGAAGTTCGTTTAGGGCCCTTTCAGCGATCTCAAACTCTTTGAAACGGTGCGAGGTCGAAGAGAATGCGCAGTGGACTTTTGTGTGAGTGACGCGAGGGGCCACGTCGAGCCGGTTCTGCATGAAAGGCTGCCCTGGCGGAGTCGCAACCGAAACTATGATACACAGACACCAAACCCAGTTGTTTTTTGACTGTATGACGATTTTCTTTTTGAAGTCTGAGATGTCATCGGGCAATTAAAAAAAACCACTTCGTCCAATTCCCCGACTCGCTGATCATCCTCTGCTACATGCGTCGAACGCCGCCATGCTTTCTGAGGGAGGATAAAAAGCCAGGAGGCGATGTCACACCGGACTCCGATTTTCGGTATTTCAAAAAGAAAGGCCGTAGTGCGTTTGGAATTCCGTTAAAAAACATGTTTTACGAATGTCGTTATTAAATGTTATAGATATGTCGCTTACAAAGCTTCTAAATTTCATAATATTTGACATGACATATCAAAAGAAGCGAGCAGGAGAGGAGCGGGAGAGAAGGGAGTCAAAAATAATAAGGCGCGCTCGCGTGGGTAAAGTTTTTTTTTGCATTGTGGTATTTTTTTGCGCATCTATAACTACAACTTGCATCGTTTTAGACAACAAAAAGAAAATACGGCCTTTGGGGTGTCAGTAACTGGGTGACGACTGAGGACATTTGGGAGCCCTGGAGTCCCTGGAATCCTTAGAACTCAGTTTGAGAACTCGTGTTCCATACAATAAGTTCCACTCCCACTTTAGATGTTCCGTGTACAAGCAATGTTTGGAGTGTTTTTTTTTTCTTTTGCAGACATGAATGAGGAGGAAGCTGTGGACCTCCTCAAGAAGTGTGTTTTCGAGGTTCAGAAGCGGTTCTTGGTCAACCTGCCAGCATTTAAGGTTCAGCTGGTGGACAAGAATGGCATTCGCACTTTGAAAGACATCTCCGTGCTGCCAGAGGGCCAGTAGTGATATAGCCTCCTTTTTGTTTTTCTTCGTCTGGACTATCTTTGAGGCTACAATAAAAGCTTTTTTTTTTTTTCAAATGTGCTTCTGTATTTGATTATTGCACTTTTTGGTGGTGGCACGGATCCATGCTGTAGATAAGAAATTACCCTCATAGTGCGCTGACTCTCATCTACGGTGTCAACTAGCACTGCCATATCTCCAGTGCCTGCCGAATTCTTGCTCTCTAAACAGTTAGTCTGGTGGTGCAATGCTCCGTATTTTATTTGCATATTCCAAAGTCGTAGTTGAATTGTGTGGTTTATATAAGAATAAATTGGCTTCCACCTGAAATGTATCTCCTACACCGGTGCAGAAAAGTGTCGGGCGGTGTACTTCGACTACAAGTACACCGCCCTACCCTTTTCTGCATTGGTGTGGAAGTGCAGGTAAATTGAAGTTAATGATAGACTGGGAGCACAACAGGACGACGTTCCCACAATTCGTTGCGCGCTCTTGAGGGATGTTTGCAGAAAGTAAAATGGTCGAAATGTCACGACTCAACAAGAAAAACTTTTCTTTTTTTTTTTTTCTTTTTTACTCTTCAGGTTACAAGCGCCACCACGCAGCGACGAAAGGCGTGAGCGATTTAAGCGCGAAACACATGTACGACGATCAGGCGATACGACGGTCGGAGGCGAGGATTTTCAACGCACTCCGGTGCCACGAAATCCCTCGCCCCCATGTGTTTCGCGCTTTACTGCAGGGGTGCCCGTGAGTGCTGCATTTTCTGCTTCAGAATTTGAAGAAATAAACGTGCCTAAATAAATGATAAAAAAAAGGAACTCATTTAATTTTTATAGCGTTGCTCGTTTATTTGGGGTGAAGGGAAAAGGAAAAGCGGCATCCAACGTTGGCGGGATCCGACTAAGCGACGCACGTTAATTGGCGCAGCAGCCGACAGATGGCAGCAGCATTTCCCTCGCCGAAAAGCGATTTGATCGAACGGAAAACGGCGCGCGATTTTTCTCCTCACAGCCGACTAAGCGCAAAGCGACTTGAATAGAGAATCAGAATCATAACACTTCACTATAGTCACTGTCGGGAGGAAACTATTAGAAAAAAAAAAGGGGGGGGGGGGGGCAAGTACAAAAGAAATGGCACACGCACAACAAGGATTGGGGCGAACTTTCAATTGAATTTTATTGCAACGTCAATCCAAACAATATACGGAGTGTTTTTGGAAACGCAGGCCAAATCGCGTTCCAAAAAAAAAAAAAAAAAATAATTGCTCACTTTGGACGCGTTTCTAGGTTTCGGTTTTTTTATCGGAGCTCGTGTTTCTGCTCCAGCAACGCCGCACCCGCACCCCCCCCCCCCCCCCCCCCCCCCCCCTGGCCAAGACGCGCAACATGCGTGTGCCGCCACGCATCTCACGTAAAAGGTATGTCTTCACACTGGTACCTGCTGGCTAAGATACGGGCGCTCCGATAAGAAAAGAAACCGAAACTTTAAAGGACACATGCAAAGAAAAAACAAATTTTTTTTAAACAGCTTAGATGGAAAAAGGATATCATAAAACGATTTTACAACGAAGAAAAAAAAATTTTTAGAGCTATATTTACGGCGCTATTAGCCCCGTGCGCGACCGAAAGCGTCGCTGTGGTCGGCCTTCCACGATTGGCCGAACGCTGACTATGACGTCGGAAAGGGGATTTATCATCGACGGAATTAAGAGGAATGAAAGAACTTTAATTTTGACGGTGTTGGCAGTGTTCCTTTGAGAGCGCAATGATTTCAAGCTTCCACCATGCTATTTACAAACACCATCGAACTTGTTGTTTGCAAGGTATACTGACGTCACAAGGGGGAACCACAGGAGGGCGCCACCAAAACATCTCGCCGCTAATACGAATTTGTAGTTGGCGCCCGCGGGCGCCGCGGAAAAGTGGCCCTTATTTATCACGTGACGGGCCCATAGAGTTATTATAATGTACGCTAGACGTTCAACTGGCGCTAGTGTGCTGCTGCAAATTGAAGCACACAGCAACCAGTCCGAAATTGACTTCCGGTAATGCATTTCAATGGGAAAAAGCGAGTGCATTTTCTCTCTGCGCTCGATTATAAGAGCAAATATCACGAATAATTCGTGCGTAATAGGCACATTGGAACATTTCTCAGTCACGCGGACGAAATAATTGGTCAGTTACGGCGTTTTTATTTTAAATTCGTGGCATGAAAAACGGTGCTAAAACGGCTTCATACATGTATTTATGTGCACTGTCGGACACTGTTAGCGCGAACACGGCGTCGGCGCTTTCTAGCATGGGGGATATACGTGCCAAACGAACGACAGGCATCTGGAAAACTGAGAGAGAAGGCAAGAACTATGCACTAACACTGGATAAGGGACTCCTTGTGCATGCAGACGATCAAAATAAATTGAAAGCCACGTAATATAGTCTGATTTTCAATAAATAAGTACTGCTTGATTGTTTCTACTCATGAATATGTGCGAAGATGCTTCTTCTGGGTTCAAAGCATTACCCGCACGCTCCAAATCTTTGCAAATAGGGAGAAGCCAAAAACAGGTGCCCGATAAAAACTGCCTGACATAGGAAATAACAAAAAGACACACCTTTCGTAGCCCACGTACTTTATTTTTTTTACATTCGAATGTTCTTTACCCGATCGTGGAAATGCACGACGGAGTCGTATTCATAGAGTGACAGGATGGGCATATTACAAATATGTAAGCGCCACCGGAATGCTAGCGAACCTTGAACACACTCTACATCCCTTTCGATCGTTATTTAGCTCAGAATCGTCTCTCGTTTTTACATACCTGCCATGAAACAGAGGTTTGGGCCTGAAATATAGCGAAGCGTAACATCGTTCAATGCTAAAGAAAAATGTTGTAATTAAAGCAATTACATTTTTACAATATCATTAAAGGTACGTACTATCCGGTACAACCGAAATAATAAAAGTTATTCATGTTATTTTCCGGCGAAGAGACAAAATCCATGCGCGTTTTCCCATAGGAATGCACAGGAGCACCGCAAAAGTAGACTGGTTGCTGTCTGCTTCAATTTGCCTCCCGGAAGTCGCATAGACACTAGCGCCAGTTGAACCTCTAGCGTACATTATAATAACTCTATGGACGGGCCCATATTTGTCACGTGGTGCTCGCGCTCTTTCGGAAGCTTCCTATGGCCTCTAAAAGTAACTTATTCATCTTTGTTTGAAGTATAACAAAGAACTAAGATGAATAAGTAACTTTTAGAGCCCGAAGGAAACTCCTGAAAAAGCGCAAGCAGACGTGATCGACCTGTGCGCCGGTCAGATGACGGCGGCGGCGCCCCGAACCAGACGAACTTGTGCGGCGGCGGCGACGGCGGCGTGGAGAAACGCGTTGAAGCGGCGTTCGCACAACGCTCAGCGTGCGGCGGCGGCGTCGCTCTACGGCTCCGTCGACGCAGGGCGGCGGCGCGCGGGCCTACCACGTGACCAGCGGCGGCTCCAGCGGGCGCCAACTACAAATTCGTATAGCGCCGTAAATATAGCTCTAAAAATTTTTTTCTTCGTTGTAAAATCGTTTTATAATATCCTTTTTCCATCTAAGCTGTTTAAAAAAAATGTTTTTTTTTCTTTGCATGTGTCCTTTAAATGATGCGCGTGACTTACATCATTCTAGTCTGGGTGGATTTCGTCGTTTTCGATTGTGCGCATCGAGTTTCTAACGCGAAGCGCAAGTTCGTCTGCTGCTTGAGTAGAGGTTGCTGTGACGTCAGGACGCCGAGCTCTGGCTCCGATCGGAAGGATAGTGGGCCGAGACCTCAAGGCAGCTAGCATTGAGGTCTACCCACTATCCCTTCATCGGAGCCAATGAGAACTCGGCGTTCTGACATCAGCGTAACCCTTTGCGCAAGAAGCGGACGAACTTGCCCTCCGCACTGATACCGTACTTCTAAAACTAAGCATTGTAATGTAATTACTGTAAAGTAACTAATTACCCAATTATACTGAACGCTGATACTTTTCGTTAATGGGTCCTTTGAAACCGCTCAAGCATCAACCTTTTCTTCTTTTTTTGTGCGACGTGTAGTTTTTGCAGGAGAGATTTGGCTCCAAAATGCGCCTTTGGCGCATCAAAACGCATGGAGGTGGTACGAAAATTAGAGGGCAACATAACTAACGCCTTGGGAGAGCGCGATGACGACGCAATACAAAATAAACCGCCCGATGAGAGCATTAGATGGAATTACCGAGAAAATATACTTTCTTGTCAGTAGGACTATAGTAGGACGCACGGAAGGGACGCTGACGCCGGCTCGGATTCATCGGGGCGCTTGGTTGGTTACGCGTCAGGTGGCGCCAGCTCGTTCCCAATTTCCGGGCATGCGCAGATAAAGTCCAACTTGAGTCGAACTTCTTTCGACCCTTGCGAATTGAAAGTTCGAAAGAACCAAGCCTGATCGAAATCGAACCCCTGCAGGTTCGCGAAATTTACCTAGTTGAAAGGGAGTTATAGCTGGCTCATAAATTGTGTTACGTGTCTCTCTGCCTTCGTCATCTCTGCCCCTTAATCCTCGTTTCTGTTTGGCAGAAAGCGAAGCTGTGATCCAGACTTGTGCCTATCTCAAATACTCTACTCAAGATACTGTATCGAACCCCTGCAGGTTCGCGAAATTTACCTAGTTGAAAGGGAGTTATAGCTGGCTCATAAATTGTGTTACGTGTCTCTCTGCCTTCGTGATCTCTGCCCCTTAATCCTCGTTTCTGTTTGGCAGAAAGCGAAGCTGTGATCCAGACTTGTGCCTATCTCAAATACTCTACTCAAGATACTGTATCGAACCCCTGCAGGTTCGCGAAATTTACCTAGTTGAAAGGGAGTTATAGCTGGCTCATAAATTGTGTTACGTGTCTCTCTGCCTTCGTGATCTCTGCCCCTTAATCCTCGTTTATTGAAAGTTCGAAAGAACCAAGCCTGATCGAAATCGAACCCCTGCAGGTTCGCGAAATTTACCTAGTTGAAAGGGAGTTATAGCTGGCTCATAAATTGTGTTACGTGTCTCTCTGCCTTCGTGATCTCTGCCCCTTAATCGTCGTTTCTGTTTGGCAGAAAGCGAAGCTGTGATCCAGACTTGTGCCTATCTCAAATACTCTACTCAAGATACTGTATCGAACCCCTGCAGGTTCACGAAATTTACCTAGTTGAAAGGGAGTTATAGCTGGCTCATAAATTGTGTTACGTGTCTCTCTGCCTTCGTGATCTCTGCCCCTTAATCCTCGTTTCTGTTTGGCAGAAAGCGAAGCTGTGATCCACACTTGTGCCTATCTCAAATACTCTACTCAAGATACTGTATCGAACCCCTGCAGGTTCGCGAAATTTACCTAGTTGAAAGGGAGTTATAGCTGGCTCATAAATTGTGTTACGTGTCTCTCTGCCTTCGTGATCTCTGCCCCTTAATCCTCGTTTCTGTTTGGCAGAAAGCGAAGCTGTGATCCAGACTTGTGCCTATCTCAAATACTCTACTCAAGATACTGTATCGAACCCCTACAGGTTCGCGAAATTTACCTAGTTGAAAGGGAGTTATAGCTGGCTCATAAATTGTGTTACGTGTCTCTCTGCCTTCGTGATCTCTGCCCCTTAATCCTCGTTTATTGAAAGTTCGAAAGAACCAAGCCTGATCGAAATCGAACCCCTGCAGGTTCGCGAAATTTACCTAGTTGAAAGGGAGTTATAGCTGGCTCATAAATTGTGTTACGTGTCTCTCTGCCTTCGTGATCTCTGCCCCTTAATCCTCGTTTCTGTTTGGCAGAAAGCGAAGCTGTGATCCAGATTTGTGCCTATCTCAAATACTCTACTCAAGATACTGTATCGAACCCCTGCAGGTTCGCGAAATTTACCTAGTTGAAAGGGAGTTATAGCTGGCTCATAAATTGTGTTACGTGTCTCTCTGCCTTCGTGATCTCTGCCCCTTAATCCTCGTTTATTGAAAGTTCGAAAGAACCAAGCCTGATCGAAATCGAACTCCTGCAGGTTCGCGAAATTTACCTAGTTGAAAGGGAGTTATAGCTGGCTCATAAATTGTGTTACGTGTCTCTCTGCCTTCGTGATCTCTGCCCCTTAATCCTCGTTTCTGTTTGGCAGAAAGCGAAGCTGTGATCCAGACTTGTGCCTATCTCAAATACTCTACTCAAGATACTGTATCGAACCCCTGCAGGTTCGCGAAATTTACCTAGTTGAAAGGGAGTTATAGCTGGCTCATAAATTGTGTTACGTGTCTCTCTGCCTTCGTGATCTCTGCCCCTTAATCCTCGTTTCTGTTTGGCAGAAAGCGAAGCTGTGATCCAGACTTGTGCCTATCTCAAATACTCTACTCAAGATACTGTATCGAACCCCTGCAGGTTCGCGAAATTTACCTAGTTGAAAGGGAGTTATAGCTGGCTCATAAATTGTGTTACCTGTCTCTCTGCCTTCGTGATCTCTGCCCCTTAATCCTCGTTTCTGTTTGGCAGAAAGCGAAGCTGTGATCCAGACTTGTGCCTATCTCAAATACTCTACTCAAGATACTGTATCGAACCCCTGCAGGTTCGCGAAATTTACCGAGTTGAAAGGGAGTTATAGCTGGCTCATAAATTGTGTTACGTGTCTCTCTGCCTTCGTGATCTCTGCCCCTTAATCCTCGTTTCTGTTTGGCAGAAAGCGAAGCTGTGATCCCCCTTTCCCCCGCCAAACTTCCTGTTCCCGGATCCCATTACTGCTACACATTTTCCTCGTTTTAATTTTTTTTAAAAATCTCATTCCACCCGAAAACAAACAAACAAAGCAAAACGACAAATAAGCGCGAGGAGAGACAGTATTTGCGGATTACTTTGGCCATGGTCCCTCGCTGGAAAGGGCTTCCGGGCTTTCTGTGCCGTCCCACGCAGCAGAAACAACCTTATCTGCCTTTTAAAAATCAATACGGACGCTCCTAATGTAGACGGCACACGCACATAGAGCCAAGATTGAAGAGAGGGGGCGATTCCAGTCATGAATAGCATTTGCAGTTTAATGGCGGACGTCTCCTGAGACGATTGGTCGCAACTGCGCATGCGTTGCCTTGTCTCGCGTGGCGAGGGGGGAAAGCGGACGAAGAGGCGGAAACGCTTGCGAACGATCAAAGCTTTTCGATCACATCCTCGCAGCTCGTATTACAAACGCGGTCCATAAAACACGTGAACCCGATCGACCAGTTGGAAGCGCTCTTTGAATTTGGGCACACTGCGCGCGTACGTAATCCCGAAAGAGAAGCTACGGTTCGGCATATGTTTGTACCAGGGCCGCTTTCCCCACCGATAACAACTCAATTTGAAAAGTAACCGAACCTAAGAGAAGAAAGGAAGAAACAAACGAGCACATGCGTTAAGGCAGCACTCAGCCCTATTCATAACGAACAAAGACGTGCTTGTCCCGCCCTCCTACAGGCGATTGCCGCGACATGTCTGGAAACTACACCCCCGGTCCGCGGTGGAAGGAGATAGGGGTGTCTGAACGGCACCGCCTCGCCACGGTGCGAACGTGTCGAAGGTTCGCTCCCGTTTCCGACAAACGCCGTGAGATGACACAACATGACAGGGGCTCGTTTTCAAGGCCGCGAGGCGTTCCAGTGCGCCTGCGCGCGGATCCTGCAACCCGACAGTGGTCCGGACGCGAAGTGCACGAAGCCCGAGTGGAAATTCGATCCCCTTTCTGGCCTTGTTCCGACGCATCTTTTTTTCTTCCACCGTGGCCCGTCAAACTCGTCACGACTTGACACGGTGACGTCATGGCGTCGTGTCATAGTGTCACGTGATGTCAATTATTGTATGCGCGTCAATTTAATTTTCGCGCTAAATATGGCGGCAAAACGCTGCCGCGTGACCATTAGCGTGTCAGACGAACTGAATTGGTACGTGGTTAAGCGCCAATTGGATTTCTGCGCTCAATTTAGCGGGGAAATTCACGAATGGGCGGACAAAACTCTGAGAGTAGGGTGTTTTCGTTAAAAGGCGTCCCATGTTTGTTTTTTTCGACATGCATTCATATATTATATGTATGCGTAAATGCCGTACTCATTTAGGGACGGGTTTATAGGTCAGGTGTAAGATGGAGGGGCGGTGGGTATTTGGCTTAGGGGGTTCTTCAAAAAAGGTATAACGCCACGGAGATATTTAATGTTAAAGACGTAGATAATTGCCTCTTCACCTAAACAAACTGTTCCTTGCTGGCTAGGAAAATGTAACCCCCCCCCCCCCCCCCCCCCCCGCTTTCTTTTTTTCCCTTTTTTCACGTTCTGCCAGACGAATTTCGAGATAACGACGCAAGGCAGGCTTCGCCGCACTGAGAGGCTTCCTGCGGCGAAAACAACCTGCAGGAAAAGACTCCCGGGCCAGCGAATGAAGGCACAACGAACTACCCTTCAGCCCAGTTTGCATTTTTTTTTTCCAATAAGCCTCTTTAAAAAGATGCACGGACCGATATATATATATATATATATATATATATATATATATATATATATATATATATATATATATATTTTACCTTTTCGGAACTTTTTTTTTTTTTATTCGCAGCGTATTTTTATTAACTCTGCAAGCTCTGAAAGAAATATGGCGTCAAGGGGCACCGTCGCGACTCTGGTAATAGAGTAAAGAACCGCCGCTGAAGCACCGTCTTCGCCTGGTGCGTTATTCTCAGGAATGCACGTCAATTACGTGTCTGATCGTGTATATGAACTAAAAGTAACGCCCGATTGGTTAAAGGGATACTGAACCAAAGAATTTAGTGCACATAATAAGTGGCGCACGTTCTTTCCACGAGGCAGCAGCCGCCGGTGTGCGCGAGCACACGCAACGAAAATGACGTCAAAGCCCTCCATTCGCGCTTAAGCGGACAGTGAAATGCATGGGCTTCGGGCCAAAGGAGAATAAATACAGGCTTTTCATCTCTACAAGTGAAAGCTACGTGCTTGTTAGACCAATTAATCGCTTACCTTTTACACCAGACACGACTGTGTAGATAAAAAACTTGTCGTTATTGTCCTTTGGCCCGAAGCCCAAACATTTCACTGTCATCTTAACCGCGAATGGAGGCCTATGACGTCATTTTTGTTGCGTCTGCTCGCGCACACCGGCGGCTGCTGGCTCGTGGAAAGAACGTGCTCCACTTATTATGGACACTAAATTCCTTGGTTCAGTATCCCTTTAAGGCTGCAAGTTGGGCTAGTTGGGTGTGATCCATATTGAGGTTTTACGCGAGAAAACAACAACAAAAAACACAGGGGCAGAAAGTGAGAGGCAACGCAGGACAATGTGTACTTTCAACAAAACATTTATTACACGACACGTATATACATTGAAAACTGCGCAAACGCAAGAACAAGGCACCCAAATAAAAAACAAATCACATCTCCACGTGGTGAATGATGTTGATTGGGGCGAAGCTCTGGTGGTGCTGATGATACTGATTTTATTGTTCATAGATAGTGCTGATGGTGCCGATATTTTTTTTTTATTGCTCATAGGTAGTGCTGAGTTCCGGGTTGCGTTTCGACTTCATTATTACTGCTTTATGGTCAATAAAATGCAGAGCCAGTGGTTCTTCTAGCGGATCAGCTTGGATCCGCTAGAAGCCGTGGGAACGCATCTCCACCGCTTAAGTCAACGGTTCATGTCACAAAGAGAATGTATGGTATGGAACGTAGTTATATACGCATTTGAGCATTTGACCGCAGCGGCCTCTCGTATATAAACGTTGAGCCAATGCATGCAAAGTTTAACGCGATTATATACGCATTTGACCGCAGCGCCCTCTCCTGTATAGACGTTGAGCGGCTACATGCAACGTTTCATCCATGACAGAAACCCCAGCTCTTGAGTTACTACCACATCTCAGAGCCCCCTACTCGTCCCGCAGTCGTGGCCGAGTGGTTGAGGCGATGGACTAGAAATCCATTGGGGTCTCCCCGCACAGGTTCGAATCCTGTCGACTGCGCAAACATTTTTTCTTTTTTTAAGAAGACAGATGGGATGGCAATCGATGTGAGCACGGACGCCGGACGGCTGGACAAGGCTAGACCCTAAGGAGCTTCGCCCTTAAAAAAAACACAGTAAAGAAGCCAAGCAACACTAATGCATACCAGCAAGGCATCAGTCATGTGTTCTTTGATCTTTTTACTTTCTTTTTTATATGAGTGTTTATCTGACGCGTGCTCACGTCAGCACTTCGGACCAGCGGCAGCGTCGCACGCAACTGACAAACGAAAGACACCGCCGGGTTTTCGTCAAAACGAGCGTGTTAATGCTAACGCATTAAAAGCATTCTCCGTGTAATTCTCAACATGGCGTCGTATCGCGGGACTCGCAGGTGGTCGGGCTGAACGAAGCGGACTAAGCGAAGGTGCCGAAAGGCGGGCGTGAGGTCTCTCCTTCAGGACTGTTGTTCGCGGTACCGGCGAACCTGTCTAGCTTCGAAAAATAAATCTTTAACCGATAAAAACAATTAGGATTTATTCCGTACGACACGCCCGACCACCAAGTTGATACCCACGAAGACGTCGCCGAGTCGTCACCCCTTCTCCTGGCCGAAGACATCGCTCGCCTTACGAACACGATTTGGTAAGATCTTGAAAAACGCACTAACGTCAAACACAAAGTGCTAGACTTTTGCGGTTTTTTTTTTGTGCGAAGTGCGACGTGCGCATTTTTCGTGTGCTTCGCACAACCAAAAAAAAAAGGAGAAAAAAAAACGCGGTTGGTTGTAACCATATGATTTCCGCCAACTCTCTCCTCCTCTACATTTCTTATTCCTCCTCAGCCCAGTTTCAATTTTGAACAGGTGCGATTTTTTTGTTTACTTTATTAAAAATATAGTTGACGCTGTAGCGAAATATTTATTGGGTAGTCTTCTGGCGCCATAATAAATCGCCTAATAAACAAGTAAAAAAAAAAAAAAATTGGAGGTGTCAGTGTCCAGTTAAAGAGCCGGCGGATTTCCGAGACCCGCAGGAAAGGCAGGGCAGCCTTTTTGCTGCTACGAGTATCTACGCCACAGTACACTCCCGTAAAAGCCCCTCCAATCAGCGCTGAGCGCCGTTACGTCGCCGTAACACTCAGCGTGAGGAGCAGAACTTGCTCACTGTATAAGCCAGCTACAGAAGCTGCGGAAGGCAGTAAAAGGCTCAGAGCTTCGCGATGCGATGGGCGCTCAAGAGCACTTGCGTGTTATAATAAATAAACAAATAAATAAAGCTTTGTTTAAAACAAAACGCTTCGACAAACTCTTCAGGCGGAGATTAGAAGATATCGAAAGAGGACAAATACTGGATCCAGCATGCGCGACCGTATTGCGGCAATACCACCGAGGAGACAAAGGCCTACGCATGACGTCACTGTTAGTGAATCCACGCTAGTAACGACGTTGAGGGGGGCGGGGGAGGCGGCCTTGTTTTCTAAGCGCGGTATTGATTGCAACAGCCACAAGTATACGAAAGCGAGAGCGTCGCTTTCAGCAAGGCGTAGAACGCGCCAGGAAAGCCCGCTTCAAGTTTTCTGTCGCACGGATACCTTTCAACGCGACAGAACGTTCCGTTGCAAAAGGAAAAACAAACAAACCGAGAAGCGGTTCCACACAAACGATCTATCGCGGCGCCCTTTTCCCAGATACACGTTGTGGAAGCAACGTGTGGCAACTCGGCACTTGCGGAGCTGTGCATCTGGCGAGAGGATGAGCCAAATCTGCGAGCTTTGATGTCACCGGAATAATAAAATGATTTACCCGCTCCTAACGCAGCTCCTTTCGACATCTGACGCAATCCGAGGCTGTCTCGATGGCGGTTCTGCTTCTGACCTTTATCTATTTATTGATACTGTAAGCCCTAATAGAGCTCATACAAGAGTAAATGAGTACAAAAAAGAAAAAAAGAAAAAGAATCATATATACACACAGGTTTACAAAATAACATTAAAAAAACGCCATCATAAAAAAAGGCAACTCAAACGAAATTGAGTAGCTATAGTACGATTGATTTGGCGGACACTTATGCTGCCCTTTAAACTAGAAAGAAGTATAACTACAGCACAAAAAGTAAAACCGTAACAAGCAAATAGTTATCCGCCAAAAACTCCAGGCTAGTAGCGGTTGTACTGCACTGGCTAAATTTCTCATCTACAGTTGAGACACCGTGTCCACTGAGGCTGAGTAACTTTCGGCTGTATACACCTACCCACGACTCATTTATTTATGTCTGTTCCGTAGCCGAGTTACCCGAGTATAATCTCCAAGTCGGACAACCCGAGCTCAACTTTCGTTTTTTTCCGGCTTTGGTGCGCGCGCGGACACCGTAGCGTCGTATTGGCCTGCGGTCATGTGATCACGTGACGCACGCCGATGACACCCCCAGGTTATACGGTTGAGCCTCATTTCGCGCGCCGAAGCGAGGGATCAATTTCGAGCTTGGGGTTGCCTAAAATAATATTTATTCGAGCAGGTTCCGTTAGTTCGGTCAGCGCTCGAAGCCTGTACGCTCATTAAAGTAACAACTTACTCGCTAATCCTTTATCGTTGACATTCGTCTGTCCTAAAAGGGGTCACGGAACGATATCGGGTTGGAATGTTCGTGACTTTGCAGAGGCGTACTGGTCCTAGTCTGGCCCTAGTGTACTCGCACAGACCGCCATTGATTCAGAAGCTTCTTGGTCGCGGTGAAATCGGGAGGATAAAAGGGGACGAATTCTTTCAGTCTTGCCTTCGCAAAGCTGGATGACGTAATTGTGGGATCGAAACCACCCGCCTGACGACAATCGAGCGCGACTCATGAATTGGACACGAGAACTGCGCGAGCACTCGACTTCGGCTCGTAACAATCAATGCATCGGCGGACACTCAGGGTAGTGAGTTTTAGAATAGGGGACTTCAACGTTACGGGGCCGCTAAGAAACAGGGGGCACGAGCGGCGTTACTGGTGCTACCATCTTGTAGAAGAGGGTTCTCAATACGTGGCATGACATGCTGGCGTTTGTCGCTTGCAGAAGCGAGTATAAAAAAACGAAAAAAAAACGTAATATACTTTCGCTTATCAAACAATGTGTTGCTGCTTGTGTCCAACCACTGCGGTGATGAAAATAGCTGAACCGAGCTCAGCACGCTTTTTCTACTTTGCCAAGCCCAGCTCGTGGCTATGATTAACGTTGCCGCCATAGGATATGCACCAGACCACGTGGCTGCTTGTTCTGGCTCCAAGTTGGGGGGATGAACGATGCCCATATTTCTCGATATTCTTTTTTACGTGACTGCCATTCCTTAGAAAAAACATAAAAAATTGTAGGCAAGCTTATTCAGTTATTAACGTAAAGGAGTGATTCTAAGTAGTATTTAGCGAAAGTAGAAAAATCCTTGCATAGGCCCATTCACACAGCAGCGTTTCCTTACGTTCTCCTACGTTAGGTTATAAGTCACCGGTACATCGATGCTTTGAATGTTTACGTGCAAAGGTACTCCTTGAATGGGTTGCCCTGCTTCATGTGAAGCACAGATGTTCGGGGGATTCTCGACGTGAGCAGACATAAGTCCCCATAAGAAAACGCAACGTAAGGAAGCGGTACGGTAAAGTCCTAGTAAAGTAGTGCCATTGCCTTCCCTGTCTGCTAGCCGTACACAAACAGATACTGAAATGCAGACTACCAAACATTGCAAGGTGATCAGTCTCAGTTTCAATGGGAATTGCCATTTTGGTCCACTCCAATCTTCCAAGCTTCAAAGGGTCGTTCTGAACCAAGTCGCGCCAAGATGACTATGGAGCATCATCGTATTGAAAGTGATTTCCCGACAAAATAAGCGTGTTTGGCACTGTGCATGCAATCAACTTATCAACCATGCTTACCTCCACAGCTCTGTTACAATGGTCCTGACGCCCGGCACACTTCGGCGAGAGAACAGCAGTGCACAAATCACACAAACCCCCCCAAAAGATAAAAAAAGATCTTTTTACGTGGTTGTATTAAGTACTGAAAACCAAATCCACTGCTCGTACATGATTACTTTGAGGCAACGCGGGGAAAGTTAAATAACCTGTAACACAATAATTGATAGCATTCGGTTGGTTTTCCAAAGATGTTCACATTTTTGGCTTCCAATTCATTAATAAGAGATGACAAAGCATATTTTAATGATGTCAAACCATAATTAGTACGGGGTGTTAAAGCTTTCCACGTTTCTTCATGACGGTTGACGTACTTTTGATCTCGTTGTGTCAAGCGTGACAGCGCGAAAAGGAAAAAAAAAAATTGTTTTAACGCCGCATTGTAGATCACCACCAACCGTAACCAGAACGACTGGTCTATGGAAATTACATCGTGTTTTATAAAGAAAAAAAAGCTATCTAGAAGGATGCGGGAATTTGAAGAGCCCTCTTTTGAGTTGGTAGAAGTTTCGTTAAGGTTTGCTTTGTTGTTTGGAGCCAAACTAGATGGAAATATATGTAAGGAGTGTAGACCGAAGAGCAATATAAAAACATTTTTACACCTTTTGAAAAAAAAACAAAAAAACTGCGATTTTTACAGAGGAGATTAGTAGATATGCAAACTCTTGTGAATATTATTAACGTGCTCACTCGATGACAACGATTCAGTGAAGAAGACGCCTAATATTTCTATGATTACAGCCGTCCAACAGACTACTTCCGAAAATCCCTGCATGCAACACTGCGCGCGTTGCGCTATGGGACTTTTTTGGCCATGGAGAGGAGTGGCCCGGTTTCGATCACGATCTACTGTAACCCTGACCTGCCCACAGAAAAAGTGTGCCAGCGCGCACTTTGTAGTAGATGGCCTCGGCCGCTGCGTTTCGTCAAGCTATGTCTTCGCGGCCCAGCATAGAGGTTACTTTGTTTTCTAGGATGTCCGCATATCAGTCGAAGGCGCGCAAGGCGCGGCGGAGAGAGTTTGGCCTATGGGCGGAGCTTGATGCCCGCTAGAACCAGCGGGTTTCATGATAATACAAAGTGACGTTACTTTTGTCTTGTTTATTCCCGAGAAATCGCATAGAGTTCTTATGAGTCAGAACCACAAAATGGCGGACGGAACTAGTCATCCCCCGGTTGTGAGACTACGCTGCTGTGGTTGCCAGGCTGTCACAATCTCCCTAAGAAGGCCAAAAACGGCTCCGGGCGGCGTTATCTGGTCCTGACCTGCTCTCCTCGCGGCGTCTTGTCAGGCTCGTCAGCCTCGTCAAGCTGTGGGCGCGTGACAGATGCGAATCGTCGGTAGAGATGCCGGCTGGCAGCACAGTGGCTGTTCATGTGTGATCCGATAACGCAACTTTTATCGATGATAGCACAAAAGCAGTCGGAGCTATAAAAAAAATCCCTTGCGCTTTCGTGACTAAAACGCGCTCTTTCGAATAAAGCAAACATGAGAGCGTCGCGCCCTACTAGTGCTTGCTACTGGAGCCTGATGGCACCACGCCAGGGTAGGCGTTCTCGAAAAACAGATATCGCCAGCCGCGCGCCGTGCGAACCGTGCGTTAGACAGGCTCTGAACCGCGTTTGGGTCGCAGAAAAGTCTTTACCCAGCGCCCTCGCGATGGCAAAGCAAGGCACGTCATCGGCGACAACGTAAGGTGCCATTCTGTGGGCAGGTCATGATTACAGTAGGTCGAGATTTCGATTGCCCCGTTGACGAAGTGGTGCACCCCAGCACTGGATTAAAATAAATGCAGCGCTCGTTTGCATTGCGCCCATTCATCTTCCTGGGAGTCCCCGTTGAAATACGGACCTCCAGCGGCCGTTAGGACCTGCCTAGACTTAGCGAGGGGTAGGTAAGGCCTGCCACGTCCCGTACCTTTCTGGCGGCCGATACGACACACACATTGTTTACAAACAAGCCCGCGTTTGCCCACCAGGCGAGGGCACTGCGCGCGCGCAGAAACCAGATTCGGCCTAGGCGAATCACCTGCGCATGCCCAGTGCCGACAGCAGCGCCACCGCAGCGGCGTGACGTCAGAGAGTTGAGTTGGTCTATACGTAGCCCAGGACATTGAGACGATGGAACAGAATGATTGACCCAGTACAATTCTTCTTTCTTTGTTTACATGCGCTCAAAATCTAGTAAACTAACCCCCCCCCCGCAAAAAAAAAAAGAAGAAGAAAAAAAAAAGAAGCGTGTTTTAGCATTTTATTTGTGTAGGCAGGCAACACCATGCATTTAAGGAAAGACAGATATTTGAAAATGCATACAGTATATTTGGTCGTGGCGGTATGTTGTGAATTGAGGTTGGAAAATCGATACCTAAACGGTGGCCTAAATGTGGCCAATATGCTTTGCGCGTCACTACTTTGCTAGGATCGCTTTCATCTTACAAGAAGCAAACACGTCGAAGCCCGGGCTTTAGCAAGAGGTCGTATTCCCCCCCCCCCTCTTTTTTCAGTTCATCACATTATTAATAATATTATTTTACTTTCCATAATCGTCATTTATTCTCTCCCGTTGTATCTCTCTAGTGATTTTTTTTTCTTTTTCGGAAAGGCCTTTTTTTTTTTTTAAGGTATTCGGTCCGCGTATTTTGCGACTTTAAAGCGGAGTTCTATTACACGTAGAAAGAACTAAAAATATCCTATTTATTTGTTCTTTTTCCTACAGGCAATAAAATCTACGCACGTCATTTATCAGACGAACGCGCTCATATCGGCAGAAACTAGCTAAACGAAAATTCGTTTTATATTAAAAAAAGACGCGAAGATTGATGTACCGGAATTTTTGTCTGGCATACCTCCGCCTATGAGCTCCGAAATTGAATCCGCCAGTATAGTTTGGAAAACTCGCCATTATGTTAAACTGAGGTGTTCTCACAACGGCCTCAACAAAACGTACTTCGCCTCAATATAATATACACCTTACAACAAAAAAACGTTAAACTACCATTTATTTAAAAAAAGGCATGCTAATTTCTACGCGTTTTTCTTTCTTAGGCTAACTAATCGCTGTCAGCTACAACCATCATTTGTATTTTCATTATATCTTTTTTAATCAAATCATAAACATTTTTTTTTCGAAGAGCGGGATTTTTCTTTCTAAGAGAATTTAAGAAGTTCTATGCCCCAAATCACATTGTAGAAGAAATTTGATTTAAATCAATATGGCTTACCGTTTTTTCAAGTATGAAAATGAAATGTTAAGCTAAAACGTCCTCCCACCAAAAAAAAGAAAAAAGGAAAAAAACTGGAAGTTAAAGGTATGGTTTGCGAAGCAATCTTGAGAACCGTCAACTTTGTAATGCAATAATATATATATATATATATATATATAAAATGTATATTTTCGGACGCGAGTAATTTGATTAAATTAAAGCCCTCTATGTTTTTTTTTATTTTTACAATGACGAGAACGCGGCAGAGCTCTGGTTTCTACTGGAGTTTCGCTCACACAATCGAATGATAGTAAAACAAAGCACAAAGCGGTCAAGGCTGGATGTTAGGACTTCGAAAAGTCGCTTGAAATCCTCAGAGCGGAGGCCGAGGTTTCACTAAGAGACGTAGCACTTAAAAAAAAAAAAATCACACACACACACACGCACACACACGCACACGCACACACACACGCACACGCACACGCCCACGCACACGCGCACGCACGCACGTGCGCACGCACGCACGCACGCACGCACGCACGCGCGCGCACACACACACACACACACACACACACACACACACACACACACACACACACACACACACACACACACACACACACACGCACGCACGCACAATTAGCGTGCTGAAACTAGCATGCCAATAAACCTACCTTGGTATAGTAGTTGTCTTCAACGATAGCCCGCTCCAGTAAAGAGCAGACTTGTACGGTACTTATGACGAGTAGTGAAATTACTTGTAACCGATTGCTTCTTTGTAGTAACTTTGTAATCATTCCATATCTACCTATACCTATTGCACTTATCAGGAAGTAATCGCAAGAACACTCAAATAAATTCTGTAAGTAGTAAAATTACTCATAACCGTTAGTATTTTCTCCTCCCCTTTCTAATGACACCCTCTGTTTGTACAGGTTTCCTACTAATAAATCCTTCAACCAACTCCAATGCAACAATGGACAGTATACGAACGACCCGTTTTTAGACCGACAGGAAGCTGCGTCGTTTTGAAAATCTGCGGCAATCGGAAAATTAACTTACTTTTTTTGTCTGACGGTCAATCGCTTTTATTCTCGAGTAATCGGATAATCTAGTTGAATACTTTTTAACCGAGAGTAATTGTTATTGTAATCGAATCCTTTTTTTTTTCTCGATTAACGTCTACGAGACTGGTAAAGCGTGACAAATTGTCGGACAGTAAAGTGTGACAAATCGTCGCACTCTGTGACATGATATATCATTCCAGCTAAACGTGTCCTACACTGTATGTACGTGTACGAGTCATCAGTATCTCGCACGAAAACGCAAAGTCACCCATTTTATTTTTCTCAAAGTAGCGTCCAAAGTCAGCCGTTATCACGTTGTACCAGAGTTTAGTTAGCATGACACGTAAAACCGGTTCTTCATTAGGGAGTTTTAGAATTAGGGCGCCCTGGGTCTCCCGAACAGCCTTGGGGCGGGGGCACAGAGCATGCGCACATGCGCAGTATGGCGCCCCACGTTCACAGTCTTCAGCCGCGGCCACACCGCCAGCACATCATGCAAAAGAAAGTCTGCAGACTTTTTTTTGCATGATGCATGATGCATGATGCATGCAAAAGAAAGTTTGCAGACACTTGTCTCCGGCGTTAACGCGCGACCTAGAGACGTCAGGTATACCCTGAGTCACGTGACAAGACGTCGCCACGTGACACCCTATGACGGCACGTAGAAACACAAGCACGAGTTTCTGCTTTGTATGACAATCTTGTCACACTAATCGTAAGAAAAAGAAGAAGAAATTTCTCTGCAGTCATGTTTGGGAAGCTTACATACGCATGAAGCAAAGGTGCTTCGACTATGCATGAATGAGGTGTGTCCGCAGAGGTGCACGAGCAGTGTGAGCCCGGATTTAAGCCGCGGTCACAATGCAAACACGTCAGACAAAATACGGTTTGCTACAGATTCGAACGAGAGTCACTCTCTGGAACTGCGAGGGTTTGGCGCTCCGTTCACTAAACGGACAGGAGCGCCGCCGGACTCAGCGCGCTCTTCGTACACCGAGTGTTTCTCGGAGCGCGAGTGACTTCTTCGCTCTCCGTGACGTCACGGCAACAAACAGGATGGCTGCGCTAACCCCGAAACGTTGTCGAAACGAAGGGCCATGCGAAGGGCGCTCCCGGACTGGGTGCCCCTTTTCAGTTGAATAATGCTTAACGTTAAAAACGTTTTGATTTGAAAGCCGAGACGGCAATTAACGTTCCGGAAAAGGTTTGTTCCTTTATTTAACTGTTTTAGCGAGTCGTTTTTCCAGCCAACTGTTCCGAAATCACGAACGGCGCAGCTGGCCCGTTCCGTAAAACTGTACGTGAAATTTCACATATTTTAGCAAATTGTGAAACTGGCGCAACCGTGTAGACGATGATGATGATTGTGTTTGAATGGTTGCGCCATCTTCTAGGAAACATGTGAAACATTCTGCAACGTGTAAATCCGCGGCGGCTCGTGTTTCCAGCGTACGACTGATGGAAACAAGACGGCCGACGTAACATATACCGGTCGGAATTTCAAGGACTGCGAAGCTAGATAGAGTAAAAAGTATCGGAACGACCGTAAAGGTATGTGGTGTGTCTCCGTCATCTTGAACTTAAACGATCGTTCACGTTGTGTGCCGTCGAACCAAATTATTTCGTCTACTCGTGGCCGCCACGGCAGCTAGTCTGCCCGCAGATCGCAAAAGTTTACTAGCATGCGCAGTTTACAGCATTCACGATCGCTTACCATTTTGAGCAGTCCTCGAAATGATTTATTTCAACCTCTCAAATGAAGCAGAGTAACACGATGGCAAATCCCCTCCCGTTGTCCTAAGGCTAACGCTCGGCTGGGTCGGCGGAGTCAGTCGCCACACCGACCATCTTTTTTTTTTTTTTTTTTTTTTACCCGAGTACGTGAACGGTGCTGGCTGCCTTCCGGTGACGACGCCTGCGGCCGGAATGGGAGAAACGAACGAGAAGACCCTCCCAATGCCCCGAACGACTCGCGCGCGCATGCGAAGTGGCGTCACCAGTGCGTTCGAGGACGAACCGTTCGTGTGGAAACGGCTTGCTAAAACTCCCAACTGTTTAGCTTGCCATCGGTTGGTGTTACGAGAAGCGTCTTTTCTGGTCTGCGACTGCGCCCAGTCTGTGGCTTCCAGGCTTCCCGTGCTTCTTCGTGGTACGCGCCTCGGCTCTCCCGTCCCGGTGTCTCGGGATGCATCCGCCATTGTTTGGGCTCAGTATATCGTGTTCGCTATGTATACACGGCGAACACGCATATAATACACGGAAAAAAGTTTGACAGTTTCCTGCGTCGACAAGGGAGTTCAAGAATGGTGTCTTTCATTTAAATCTGAAGAGCATGTCAATAAATAGATTGGTGAAGGTAACCTTCCGCATATGTGCACGAAGCGAGTCTTCGAACTTTTTACGAATATTAAAACATTCGTAGAAACTTCCTTACGTCACCGTCTTTTTTCTCCTTTTTTTTAATTTACATTTTGCCGTTTTACAGAGGCCTTAATTAATTTATCTTCGAAAAAATGTCAGCTTCTGCCACCCGCATCCACGAGATGCCGCGTTCGTCATAACCGTGCGATCGGAAGTGGTTCATGCGGCTCGTGAATAGTTTCGGTGTGTCGCGCTCCTGTACGCCGTGCTCCGTTTAGTTGCTGCGCTCGGAGCATGCAACTCGGGGCGTCGGAGTAGGAGTAAAGGAGCGCGAACGTAACACGCTCAATGCGGTCAACAAGAAAGGCTTGGCACGCGGCATTCGAACCTCGGACATTGCGGTGACTCAAGTTTGCAGACTGTCGTTTGTATGATGTATGAGTAGTGTTGTGTTGAAAAATATTTATTCGACTGATTGTTATTTAGGCTGATTGTGTTGGTTTCGCAGTTTTTAAGTATTGTGAGTTCAGCTCAACGCCACGTAACAAAAGACACTATGGGGTACTGCCGGTGCTAACTCAATTTTACAGTAGAAATAGGAATTGCATGAAAGAAAGAACCGGACAGAAACACGGTGGCGTAAATCCCGAACATATATCAGGGTTCTCACTTTCCGCGGTTAGGAGTATCTGATTTGTCAGCGAATGAAGACCATTTTGATAAAATAAAAGGTGGAAAATACTCCACGTGTTAAGTTTTCTAATCACAGTCACTGGTTGATGTCGTCCCGTGGGAATTTCCGATCCTTCAAACGCACTAGCACTTTGTAGAGTCACATTTCCAGCGACGTTACGCCGCACACGAACGAAGGTAAACAAGCAAGATGGCGAAGTGTTTCCCGTGTTGTCTCCGCCGTCAGCGCGGTGTGACAGTATGGTGGTGACAGGGTGGTCGGACAACAAATCGGCCAACATAGTGGCCGGACGGCAGAAACATGTTGCCCGACTTGCTGTTTGCCGCGATGTGACAGGGTCGCTGGCAACACGATTTCCACGTTTTGCCGGATAGAGTTGTCCAACTGTCGCCTCAGTGTGACAGGCCCGGACACCGATGAGTGCCGGGAGGAAACGTTGCTAACGTCACCCGTTACGCTTGCCCGGAGAAGGAAAAAAGAACAAAATGGGGCAATGGTGACGACGTTTAGCTCAATGTTGGCTCCGCTAACGATAGCCTTGACTGCACTGTTGGTTGCGCCTCAGTCCGCCAAGTTTGCCGGACCATTTAAACATTTAGACAGAATTAGATAGTAATATTTGACGTGTGGTTTTCCTGGGTGATACTGAAGAGGACTGCATTTTTTTTAACAAAATGGAAGCGGAGTTGTTCTTTAAGGAACGGTATACTTAAAACTTAAAACTCGCCTGACACCAATCATCGATGGTTGCCTGTACAACGCACCCAGGGCGCAACTATATACCTTGAACTTCCGCTCCAGTTTCGCCTTCGTAAAACCTTCGTTATGCAACCCAGAGTTGCGCAACACCCACCCGATCGAGCCCAAGCTGCGCAAGCCTAACTGACCTCGTCTTACACAACACCCTGTTACCCCACTCGCTGGGGAAAGGTCGGGGGAGGGGGCGTATTTGTGAAATGGGAGAATGGGTCTAATGTTCTATGCCAATTAAAACCCTTTTCCCCGTTCTCGTGTCGCAAAACTGTATCGTGCCGTAAAAAGGGGTGTTTTAATAGATCGTTCCGATAACGATACCCGATACCCCGCACAGGCGCCTCTGCGAATGCGTCATATCGTTTCCAGGTTTCGTTATCGGAGGTGTCGAAACTATCTATTAAAACTCCAGTTTTAGTAGATTGTTGCAATATCTCCGATAACGGTACCCAATAACGATACGATGCGTGCGCGAAGGCGTCAACCAAGTGTCGAGTACCGTTACTGGAGATACGGGAACGGTCTACTAAAGCTCCCTAGTAGGGAGATTTCGCAGACCACGTTTCCCCCTCCGCTAAGCCTTTCCGAAACGAAGAAGTTGCTACTAGGGGTGTCGCGAACTTTTGTCGAACTGGATTTTTAAATCGGACTTTCGGGGTTCGACTGGGTCGAACCGGTTCGACGAACCTTCGACCTTTTAACCAGATTCGACCGGTTCGACTTTGCGGACAGTGTGGCCAGACAAGCACGTCTAGGTTTGGAGAATTTTTTTTTTTTTATGCAAAGGGTCATTTTAATTTTATGAACAGTTCTAATTAAAAGAAACTAATTCTAATCACTGAAGAAGTTAATCACTGAAGAACCTGAGTCGAACCTTTGTCGAACTTTTCACAAAAAGTTCCAAAAAGTCGAACCTGGTTGAATTCGAAACTCGACCGGTTCGCGATACCCGCGCCGATGCCCTTGACTGTAGAGTTCCGGGTATCGTAGAGGGTTGCGGAGGGCGCTGCGGGACGGCGAAAATGATCTACGAAAACTCCCTATAGACTAACACGCGGCCCTGACGTCACGGAGCTGCGGTGGCGCTGTCGACGGCACTGCGCATGCACAGACGCTTCGCTTCACGCGATTTCGGTTTCTGCGCACGCGCAGTGCCCACACTTGGTGTGGGCAAACGCGGGTTTGTTTGTAAACAGCGTGTCGGCCTATAGGGTGTTTTCACTGACGTAATTTTGTCCCCCATTCTGTTGTTGTGAGCTCTTTGGCGTGTGGCGAAGGCGAGCATTGCAAGGATTTACATTATAAGTCCTAACACGCTGACATCTCCCCCACAGGTTGCGATGTAATCCTTCATATTAATAAATACTGTAAAGGACTTAATTTTCGCGGGCTCAAATTTTCGCGAATCGGGCCAAAGCTAAAATTTTGAAATTATTCGCGAATTTTAGTTTCGCGAATCGAGTGTAGCTTCCGTAGCGTTCACATATTGCCCGAATTGTTCGCGGGACGTATTTTTCGCGAACTGTAGGCGATTCGCGAAATTCGCGAAAATTAGGTCCCCGCGAAAATTTAGTCGTTTACAGTATGCACGAAAAAAAACTAACTAACAACAAAATGGCGGATTGACGTCATGCGAAGACTGCCTAATGCCGCGGTGCGGTAGTGTGCGTGCACGAGGTGTCAACGCTCAGTCGCGTCCTTCACACGCGCAAGAGGAGGTTGGAAACAGACAAAAAAACTCTGCATTCGCACTTATCAAGGACAGATGGATGGACCGGATGATGAGTGTGTCTGAGCCCTTTGAATTGGGTGGCTTCTTGCGCCACCTAGTCAGTGGTTTTTAATTTCAACAGCTTATATATATACGCTTTGCAGCAGCTGTGCATGGGCTCCGCCATAACCGACCTTCAGTTTTTAGAGCAATTTTGTCCGTCCGTCCGTCCGTCCGTGCATTTTCCGCTAAATTTAGTGGAAAAAATGGCGTCACATGACGTAAGCTGACGCCAAGTGTCCTGTGCACCTCTGGGATATTGACGGCACATGACATATACGTCAACTCAGTTTCCCCGCTAAATTTAGCGGAAAAATTCACGTCCTTTGGCCAAAACATCAATTCAGTATCCCCGCTAAGTTTACCGGGAAATTGACGTAGCGTGACAAATACACCAATCGAGTTCCCCGCTAAATTTAGTGGGAAAACTCACGTCTTGGCACCAATCCAGTTTCCCCGCTAAATTTAGCGGGGATCGTCTGGCCCACTGCCCTTTTAGATTTTACTGTCTCCTTCTTCCCAGCATTTCCCTTTGTGGAGGCTTGTCAACGCCCGCTTCGGTGGCTCAGCATCTCGATAAGACAAGAGAAGGTCAGCAATGGCGGCTCCAATCTGGCGCGTCTGCAAAGCGTCTATACGAATAATCTACCTACTGCGTGAGCCAGACGATCTAACTCACTTTAAATATAGCACGAAAATCAGGTTTGCATGCTACGACATAGTCATTTACCACGAAAGGGAGGCTAGGTGGTGAATTTGTCTGGGAAAAATAATAAAGGATATCAAAAGAAGAAGAAGAAAAAACATTCTAGTGGCTCACGGCGAATTGATTTAATTTTCGAGACATCGTGAAGAAAAGTTCGTGAGGGCTATTTTGGTTACTTGATTGGACAACAAAGGATATGAGGGAAACTTTAGAGAGATTCCGATCTTTATTATTTTATATTTCGTTCAATCAAACGTCCTAATGGCCCACAATAACTCTGTTTCACATTAATTTAAAAAAGAAATGTCTACGTCCCTCAAAAATATTCCGATTGTTTCGGTTGAAGTGTTTCTGTCAGTATTTTCACAAGGCAAACCTTTCACTTAGCTTCGCTTTCAATAAAAATCGCAGTGTAAAGTGGGATACAAAGACGATTTTTGCCGATATTTGAGCTTGTGGGCGCGTGTAGCAATTATGTCAGCGAAAAAAACTTGTCAGCAAAAAGGAAAACAATATTGTTTTTCTGTCTGACAAGTTTTTTCATTGAAATAAATGATAGAGACGCCCACAAGTTCAAATATTGGTACGATTAAAATTAGGCTTATATGGACGTCGGCACACAAACTAACTTTTGTTTTTCTTTTGTATTTTTGATCCGGAAAATGTTACTGTGCTCAAATATATGCATTTTGTCCCTACCACTCTAGGGTCACTTTCTCACGGAGTTCCAGCTTTCTGCGAAGCGTAGTTTATTTATTCGGGAATAAAAAACCGGGCTCTCCTTTTTCGAACGGACCCTGTAGCAACGAGTCGATAATTCGACATTAGCACGCCATTTCTGAAGGAAGTGACGGTGGAATTCAATTTACATATGCTGCGAACTATTAAAGAAGTAACGCGAGTTTGTGGTACACACATTATCAGTCGTAAATTCATTCTCGCCTCGACAGGGAATATGCATGTCCGTTGAACCTTTAACTGGTAATGACGAGTACAATGATTTACCAGTTTTCTTTTCGAATCAGGCGTTTGTTTCTTGTTTTTTTTTATCGGAAAAAAAAAAGTATTGAAAATTTAGTATTCAATGGGATCTGTGGAAGCTAAACAATAGCCTTCTTAAGGATGATTTATTTAATGAAACTGTCGAAGGAACTGTTTAGAAAGTTGCTAACTATAAGTGATAGCGCGAGTGAAAAATGGGAATGGTTTAAGCAGAAGCTTAAACTCGGCGCAAAAGAACGCTTTTGCACACTTGTGTACTGGAGGAAAGCAGAAGAAAATTTGCTACTTGATAACGTTCATAGAATTTGCAAACTTGAAAGTGAAAATCCAGGAAAGTTTACGGATCAGCTTAAAATAGTAAAGGATAACATCGATAAATTTGAGTCAGAGAAGTATAAAGGGGCCCTCACACACGGGCTCCCTCTGAGAAATATATTTTAGGTGAACGTCCACCCGAAATGGCTTTCGGCGCGGAGGCTAGACATGCAAGGGAATAGAGCGTCGCCGAAATAGATTATGGAGGCCTGCCAACTCGCCGTCCTGAGGTTATAAAAAAATGCTTTTATATAATATTACAGCAGCTCGCTTCGACGACAGGAACGCGGCAGTGACTCACAGCTTGCAGATTACATAGCGGCAGTATTGCGCGTAATCTGTTAAAAGCAACGAAATTACTTGTAATTCCTTACATTTATCGGTAATTTTGTAAAAAAAAATAAGTACATATTTTATAAGGTAATTGTAAAATGATTTCCTTAGTTTTTACGTAAAGGATGATTGTAATCCCCTAACTTTTCATTTTCATTCAGGAAGTAAAAAACAAACAACAACAAAAAAAAAACAACGGGAGTTTTAAATATTGACAAAGAAATTGTTATTAATATTTTTTAAGGGTAAGCTTTACCGGAATCACAGCTGTCACCTGCACTTACAAAACGCAAGACGTGGCATTCTTAAGGTGCTCAAAGCCTTTGTTTGCGTCACATTAGGGAGTTTTCGTAGATCGTTTTCGCCGTCCCGCAACGCCCTCCGCAACCCGCTACGGTACCCGGAACTCCACAGTCAAGACTATCCGCGCGCCGGCGCAGTAGCGGCGTCTTCGTTGCGGAGGGCTTAGCGGAGGGGGAAACGCGGTCTACTAAAACTCCCTATTAAACCTCGACTCAAAACCTTTTTATTAATTTTTTTGTTTGGTTGTTTGCAAATCATAACTCGTTAGCTTGCTTGATGACTTCTTTGTATCAACTTCAGAGACGAAGATAATCCACACTGGGGGACAAAAGCGAAGTTCGGGTATGCTGCCTGGAACCCGCGTCTCCGACTGGTGTGTTAACCGCGTTCAAAAAAGTAGTCCCTCGATATCTGCGTGATGCCGCCATAAAAGTGTCCTGCTGTCGCCGGTCGCGACCCTGGCGGTGTCTCAGCAACGGTGGCGAATTTGGCAGACGCCTCTTCTGCTGCGGGTCGCTCTCCAGCCATTGACAGTGGAAGCTTTGGCAGCCAGGAGTTGGGACGCCGCGACGACAGCGACACCCGCGTCTGCTCGTGCTTTTTGCCTGAACTCTTACCACCAACCGCCAGGATCGCGACGGTATGACACTCCGGCTTTTATGACGTCGTTTATTGCCACTTCGGCACCACTTGTGATGTGTGGGGGGAAGCATAAGACGCTAAACACACCAGTCAGAGACGCGTTCCTTGAAAGGTAGTTTGGGGGAGTCGTATCTCGGTCACAGCGTCTCAATGGGCCAACAGTCGCGCGTCCAGGTGGCAGCACCTATTTGGAAAAAAAGAGGATCGAAGAGGTGTTCAGCGCCGAGGACGACATCTTCACATAGAAACGAGGCAAGATGTCCGATGAGACGTTTGAGAGCCAGATATATTGCTCAAGGTCACGAAAGTGTGAGTGACGGCAACAAGGAACGCTTTTATGGCACTTTTGTGTCTTACCCTAGGGCGGTAGGGTGAAAGTAACGCCGCGAAAGTAACAGATGACTTTTTCAGGTAACGGTCCCTTACTGTTATGGAAGTGTAATTGTAACTGTAAATAGGTACAATTTAGCCATGGGTAATTGTAAATTTAATTCCTTACTTTTTTTTTTTTAGTAACGTGTACAAGTCTGTTAAGCGGCGACGCCACGTCTAAATGAAGAGATAAAGGAGAGGATCGAAGAGCCGATAAGCTTTCGCGAGATTGAGCGAGCGATTGATGAAGTTGCTGCCGAGAAATCTCACGGCCCGATGGATTAGCGGCGGCCTTTTGCGAGAAATATACAAAAAAACAAACAAAAAGAAACTTCATTACTGGGCGTTTACACGAAGTATTAATTGAAGCTTGCGAGACAAACAAGCTACCACCAACATTCTTGAATACGCATACTAATTCCCCAGGTCGATGATGAACAGAAGTTAAGAAATATTAGAAACTATAGACCCATTGTACTTCGTAACTTACACCGTGACATTGACTATAAGGTGGTAATTAAAGTTTCAGCGTGGCGGTTACAAGATGTCATTAGTGAAATAATAAGGGAGCATCAGACCTGGGAGATAAAAGGAATATCTATTTTGAAATTGTTCGACACATCGCGCGGAGCATTTTAGACCCGTGCCACGAGAACCTCAACCAGATTGTCATGCTCCAGATCGACCTGGACAGGGGCTATGACTGTGTACAACACTTCGTACTGTACAAAATAAGAGAACATTTGGGAGTATGGAGAAACCGTCATTCATTTCGTCCCAACAACTCATAGTTAACGGAAAGCTATCAAAGCGAATTACAGTCCTCAGTCAAACAGGGTTGCCCTCTATCACCGTTGTTGTTTTGTATTTGTTTGGAACCCTTCTGTAGAAATGAAACTAAAACTAGTCAAAGTAATGTGTTTTCTCTCCAAAGCGTAGAATTCAAATTGCTGTCTTTTGTAGACGATGTGGCCATCTTTCGTAAAAATTAAAAAACAAACAAAATATTGTAGCAGCGGTTAAAGGGATCAAAGCATATTGTGATCTGACGACTGCGACCGTTAATTGGCAAAAATGTTGTGACCTTTGGCATGAGGCCACGAAATTCGATGTCTTTCAAGATTATAATTTTCGTCGACGCCGACTAAGTATCTTGGGGATCCTGTGCTACAGCATTACAAAAATTTCATAGTGGTCCACAGTTGCTCGGGAAAGAAGTCTAGTAAATAGGGCGGGTGGAGAAGTCAATTTCTTTGCGCACCAGCGTCTGTACAATTTTTTTTTTTAATTGCTAACTTTTGGTATGTACTTCACATTTTGGCGTGTGCTAGAGTAAATGTACAAAATTTGCATAGTGTCCTTGCTGTGTTCATGGCGGTATGGATGGGAAAGAGTATGTCGCGATAATATTCAAATTTCAACTTCGTTTATTTTGCCACAAACAGTACATTTGTGACAGGGGAGCTAGAAAAAAAGCTGCAGGCCTGCAGCTTGACGAGTCCCAGCGCCCCAGAACAAGGTAAGAGCGGCACTGGCACATACAGACAAAAAGGAACGAATATGCGCACGCATACATTTGCATACACCTATACAAAGGATAAACACAAGAAAAACATAAAGAATTCAACTTCGCAATCAACAGTATACAAAAAAGTGGCGGTTACTTATTATAAAACTTCTTGAATTGAACGATGACTAACAGAGTGCATTTCAATATCACGGGAAAACAGGGTGTTTAGTAAAAGTGGTAATTGGTGGCGATATCTTTGTAGACCAAAATTTGTCCTTGAAAAGGGAATACGCCAGGGGGGCCTACTTCGCGATGGGTGTACAGACTCGTTTTCTTCTAGATTACCAAGATCTAAAGAAAGTGACATTATTTTACCTTTCGGATCTTTGATAATTAGCTATCAGTCTATGTACATACAAATTGGTTATACCAATGACTTTATGTTTCTCAAAAAGAGGAAGGGAATGATAGTCACGTGGAACATTTTCGATTATTCTAAGTGCCTTTTTCTGTAATAGGCGTAACTTGACAATGTTGCCCTTTGTAGTCGAACCCCATACCAAGTGGGAGTAGCAGAGCACAGGGTAAAACAACGCATTGTAAATTAGTTTTTTTTTTAATATTTACCGGAAGTATGTGCCTGAATTTATTCATTATTCCGACAACTTTGCATAGATTTTTTTATGAATATAGGTAACATGATTATTCCAAGACATGTGGCAAGAAAATATTACCCCCAACGTCTTTATACTATCAACGCACCCTATCGCACACTCCCCCAAAAATAAATCGCGTGACAACCTAATGCGTGATCCTGGACACTGAAATAAGACTGCCTTTGTTTTTGATGTGTTAATAACAAGGGAATTCATAACTACCCATGATTTTAATTCATCTTAAAATAATTTGCTTTGAAAGTGAGCACCCCTTCTCTAGAATCAGAAAACAATATGCTGGTGTCATCCGCGTATATAATAGATTTAGCAGACGTTTCAATATTTACAATATCATTAACATAAGTGATAAACAATAGTGGGCCTAAAATACTTCCCTGAGGGACCTTGGAACTGATGTGCTGCGTAGAAGATCTGTTATTATTAATTTGAACGTATTGGGAACGGTGCTGTAAATAGGATGAGATGAGTGATAACGGAACTCCTCGAATATCATAACAATCTAACTTATCAAGAAGAGTTCTGTGATTTATCCGGTCAAATGCTTTACTGAAATCTACGAAGATCCCCAACGTTAAAGTGTTACTCTCGAAATTTTCTAATATTGTCTCTTTTTGTACTAATAAAGCATCTTCTATAGACCTACACCTTCTGAAGCCGAATGGCGAGTCCGTCAACACAGAATATTTTTCAAAAAGGTGAATAGTCGAGAATATATTATCTTTTCTATTGGTTTCGAAAATACAGGAAGAATAGATATGGGGCGATAAGTACTCATGACATTTTTATCCTTGCCTTTATAGAGGACAGAAACTTTAGCCACTTGCATGCTTTTAGGAAATACACTAGATGATAATATGAGATTATACAAATGAGTTATGCATGGTAATATCAGATCTAGTACAAATTTAACGGGTTTGATTAAGAGGTCATCACAGTCACGACTACGTCTATTTTTCATATTCATAAACACATAGAAAACTTCTGCAGTATCCGTGGGATTCAAAAACATAGTTTCGCTAGTGCGGGAGATGTTATATTTGGCATTACTATTATAAGTGCTATTCCCGACACTCACAAAGTAATCATTGAATTCATCTGCAAGTTCAATACCGGAAATAATTTCATTGTTTATAGTCATGTTAGCTTTATCTTGAGATTGGCTACGCAGAAGAGAATGCAGTTGCTTCCAGACAATATCAGGCTGCCTTAAACAGGATGCGTCGAATTTAGCCGCGTAATCAAGCTGTTTAGCTTGTCTTAATTGAGCGTTAACAAGATTTCTGAACTTTTTAAATTCCCGTAATTTTTCTTCGTCCCGTGTTTTCACAAAAGAGTCATAAAGTACGTTTTTCGTTTTAATGAGTTTCAGAAGGTGACCATTTACCCACGGCTTCCTAGCTTTCTTGTTTGGACGGATGCATTCGATTGGGAATGAGGTCGAGTAAGCATTTTTGAAAGTACTTATAAAAATATATCGTAGCACTCATCAGCACCCGTAGAATTAAATATAGGACTCCAGTCTATAGTGCTGATTGTTTCTCTAAATTCTTCCAGTTTCTTAGAACTTAATGTCTTGTGACATTGTTGAAAAGTTTGGAACTGTGCTATCTGACATATTCTTGTTGATAAACATGATTATTGGAAGGTGATCGCTGATGCCATTACTAAGCACACCAGCACTAATATTATTTTCACCGTGATTAGTTAGAAATAGATCAAGCAATGTCGATGCTGTGCATGTGACGCGTGTTGGAGGGAGAATTACATTGAAAATATTGTGTGAAGTCAATAAACCAACAAAATCATCTTTAAGATGAGAATCTTCATGTTTCGTCACGTCAGCAAAGGAGGACTGTCATTATCGCACGTGTTTGTTAAACAAGATGTGTTTTATGTTTTTAAGAATTTAGTCGAATTTCTTTCTTCGGGCTGCAATGTAGACCAAGCTGTCGCAAGAAAGTCCTTCGTCGGTTGTTTCTTCGTGTTGCCACGAGAAAAGTAGAATTGGTGAGCCGCGTTTGGCAATTTCCGGTTCTTTAGGAAATTTTGTTTAGCTGTTGTCAAACGACGACGATGATCTGCAAGCCTGTCTAAGCATGGTTCTGAAAACTACAGTCGGGAGGTTTCAGAATTATGCTTGCACAGGCTTGCAGCTCATTCTTGTCGTTTGTCAACAGTCAAACAACAATTCCTAAGAAACTGAAAGTTGTCAAACGCCGCTCAGTGATTGGTAGCTTTCTTTGAGATGTAAGGGATGCGGTTCACTTTATATGTGTTCGTTTTTCTGCTGAATATTTGACGAGTGTCACGCGAAAGCGCTTAACGCGTGATATTATTTAACTTGTGTACGCGGTACCGGTGTTCTGTTCGTTGTTTCATTCAGGCCCCGGGCTAGACGTTTTATCTAGGGTTTATAAAGAAAACAATTCCGCCTTCTTTTAAGACCCTTCTTTTTTAGCTTCACACGAACACTCTTCCTGTAAAAACTTGCCTTGACCTGAAAAATATTTTTGTTCCTTTGGGTGTCTACTGTTTCCTCTCGTATTTTTAGTAGGGCTGGGCGTCGATTCAAACTTTTAACCCGATTAATCGGCACCCTTTAATCGATTAATTAATAGATTAATTAATAATGACACTGAAATGTTCGGTTCACCATCCCTTTAAACATGGTGATGTAGACACCATGTTTTTTCGCTAATTTTAGAGGGAAAATTGTGACGTCATGGTACACGCCGTCACGTTACACTGACCTCACAATGTCGGGACACTGATTCCCAGCTAAACTTAGCGGAACAGTTTCACCGCTAAATTGAACACGCCAGGGCGTGCGTACACGCAAAGTACACGGGATCCGTTGCGAAAAAAACGCTAATAGAGTTTTAGCAGATCGTCCCGATAACCCCGATAACGATATTATGCACGCACAAAGACGGCTGCAAAGTATCGGGTGCCGTTATCGGAGTCATCTCAACGATCTACTAAAATTTTCTAACAACGGCTATCACACACACACACACACAAAAAAAAAAAAAAAAGAACTGTCATTTTTTATATATTGCTTTTTGAGGGGCGGCTCGCGCGGTCTGACATTCCTTCGAAAGCAAAGCCGCAATCCTTTCTTGAGCGCTCCAGTAAATGCCAGTGCCGCCCATATCTTGCGCAATCAGCGCACGAAGGCTGAACGAGACTTGCGCGGTCCTCCGCCTCCCCCTATACGCTTAGCCGGAGCACTCGCCGATCCCACTCAGGGCGGATTACCTGATTTCTGTACGTACGCGCGAGTGAGCATTCGAGTCAGCGGCGAGCTTAGTTGGGACGTCTTTCGGGTCGCGCTTTGTCCGGTCAGCAGGTCAGCTCGAAGATTTTTTTTTTAGGTGGCATCATAGATCAGAGGCCAGATTGACGAAACGATCTTACGCCAGAAATATGCTTGCGACAAAACGTAAGAGCAAATTCGTATTCACGAAACGAAATTATCGTAACTTTTGCGCAGGTTACAACGAAATCCTACGACAACGCCGGAGCTGTCATAAAGGCTGGTTCCCACTGCCCCATTTTCTTACGTTAAGCTACGTTACGTATAAGTCACTGAAACATTCGTGTCTCGAATGTCGCGTCATGCTTTCTTCTTAAACTGGCAGCCTCGCTTAATATGAAGCACAGAAGTCCCGGTGACTTCAACCTAAGCTCTCGTAACGTAAGTTAACGTAAGAAAGTGGGGCAGTGTGAACCAGCCTTTAAGCACTTTTTTATGATCAATTCAACATGGCCGACAGCGTCGCTCAGTTATTTGGTTGCGACGACCAACGTACATTATTTTTCTACGTGCTTTTCTTGCGCGTCCCGACTTCAAGCAGCAAGAAAAAAGAAAGAAGTACTTGAAACCAACCACGACGGACATTAACGCTGGATACACGAACACCTGAAAAAAGCTACAACGGCAACGATCCCACCGACCAAGCGACAGCCAAGGGCTAGCTCGACCAGCTCGGCAGAATGTAGGCCTAGCAAGGCACTTCGACGGTCCCTGGCCAAGACCGCCTGCCCACGACAGGCTGGCTTGCTGAATGGAATATGCCCGCGCGACCCTTGTAGACCCTTCCCGTATTAATAGTTTGCTCGCTGCCCTCAATTTTACTTTGTTTCAGCTTAGGTTCAGACGCAGCCAATGCTACAAGCGCGAGCTCCGGGCTTTCAGCGTCCCTACCAAGCACGCGCGCTCGTGCAGTGCAGGCACTGTTCAGGGCTACGTGCTCGCACTTGTAGCATCGTCTGCGTCTGGACTTAAGCTGAAACGAAGTATAGATTAAAGACCCGTTCACATTCTCGCGACTCAGTAAGACCGAGAGAGACCAGACCGGTTTTTAAGCCTCTTGCGACTTCTTAGGACCGGATGCGCTGCAGTGGAGCTGGTCCTAAGAAGTCGCAAGAGGCTTAAAAACCGGTCTGGTCTCTCTCGGTCTTACTCGGTCACAAGAGTGTGAACGGGCCTTAAGAGGTCAATCGCTTCTCCCTGTCCTCCCCTTTTTTTTCCGAGGCAGCGGTGACGAACGCTGTCGTCGAAAAGAGACTCTCATCGATTCTATCCTTGTTTTGTGTGATATAGAGCTCAAATAAACGCCGTATGGATTACCTTCTCAACATGCTATGTACACTTTGTTATTAGTATGCCATTTTTTATTCAAAACGATGGTACGTCAACGCTGTCGAGCTAGAACAGTTCGTGGGAGCTACGCGATGCCGGTCCAACCTTTCTTTGCCAAGTGTCGCGTCAGCATCGAGTTGTAATCGTAAAAGATAAGTCCCGAACCAAGACGCGGGCCAACAGCGCAAATCTAGCACTTGGATCAAACGCGCGCGTCCGCTCCGAGTGTGAACAGGCATTTACGTTGCTCTTGCTGACACTCTCGAAGCGTAGTTCAAACGTGTTCTTTAACGTCGGCTCGCTCCTGCATCTCCGAGGCCTCGAAAAACGCCGCGGCAATATGTTTCTACCTACGCCGCTTTGCAAACGACCGTCACGGGCAGTCTTCTTTTAGCAACGATGACAGTTGTGTTGACTTCGTAGCGATCGAGTTCGTACCAACCGACGAAGGCGGAGATCCCGGCCTCGGCATTCGGGCCCGTTTAAATCGTGTCGGCGTCGACATTTCGCTGCACGGACACGAACCCCAGACAAGCGTTGGCGGAAAGGCCGCCTGCGTTTGTTATTCAAAAATCCACGTGCTCCGAACTGCTCCAAACCATGCCGAGCTTTCCGATTGGTTGTTCGTGTTGCCGAAGACGCCGTCGCCATAGCAACAGCCCGCTCTCGCGGTGATCGGGAGCTTGCGGTACACCGGAAGTTCTAGTTTTTCCGTACGAGAACGTCGGTTTCCTCCTCTCACTTAAAAACGCGTTTGTGAATACCGATTTCTCCTCAACTTACGAACTTCGTACCTAAGTTTTAACCTAACTTCTTCGTGTATCTGGCCTCAGTTTCGTCGTCGTACGGGCATATTCTGTTTGGCAAGTGGCGCCACCTTCTGGGAAATGTTTGCAACTCTTAGACGGCCCGTGGCCGCGATCATTGGACAAGATCTCGAGCTTGAATCTCCAAGCGCCTTTCGGAACTGCGACGCAGTGCTCGTGTCCAGTCTCACGGTGACATGGCCTTCCCAAAGTTCCCTTCTTCTGGCCACCAGCCGCGCTGGCTACCAGCCGACCGAGGCGCCTCCTGTTCACTGCCCTGGGGCTATAGTCTGTTTCGCTTTAGCTCAGGCGGTTTTTTGAGCTGATTACACTAAACTTATCTTCGGAATATACCCAGGCTTTAATCTTTCCGGTGTGTTTTTTATTATCTCTAAATTTAAAATAGTTATTGAGAAAACGCGGCAAATGAAGGTAATGCCGAGACCAACACTTAAATTTTCTTGCGCTTTGCCGTGGGGCGATGTTTAAAACATAAAAATCAAACAAACGGTAAAAACAAAAAAAGAAAGTATTTTGGGCATATTTTTTTTTTTGTTACGGTGGAAAAATTCCTCCATTTGTTCCCCGGGATGTGCACCACGTGGTAACAATGTCACGCTTTTGCGTGGAGCAGCTCTAACGTAGACTTTTCGGGGGGGGGGGGGGGGGGGGGGGGGGGTGAGGGAGGGTTTTTTTGAGCGCGGTCCAAACCAAGCCGTAAAACGGGCCCGCAAAGATAAAGCAGGCTAAACCAATCTTTTTTATATATATATATATATATATATATCTTCCGTTTGCCGTTTCATTCTAGAAGCGTGCGGGAGTGTATTAGGGAGGAGATCGAAGAGTGGCGCTACCTAGCGGTCATCTCAGGAACTAACGCTGTTTGGCCACGGCCGGACTGGAAGCGCGTGCTCTCTTTTTCTTCTTACGGCCTTTGTAATCGCCCGGGAGTCAATGGCATTTTTTCTCCGTGTGTAGTTCACTTGCTTGCCGTCAGGGGCGCAACCACCTCACCCCACTTCACCCCACTCGGAGAGTCCCTTCGAGCTGCTTTGCGCTGGTGCTCGAGCTTCGTAGGTTGTTATTTTGGCAACGGTTTATTGAACTTGGCTCCGATTTAGGTCATTGCTTTTTTTTTTTTTTAAAGGCTGTTAAGCACCTTCTGCGTACAAATATGCACGAATTTTTGCAACTACTCATTGACCCTATCTCGAAGACGCGCCAATCCTAAGTTGCCCAGAGGGCATTGACAACAGTCACTCAAACGCTTGGCTGGTTTAATTTGCAACAAGTTCCTCAGAATACTTCTGATTAACCATGCAAAGACGGTCACGGATAGAAACGAAAAATCAGCTGGATATGCGCACAAGCCCTTGAGCAAGCACTTTAGGCTGTAATATGCACTGTGCGAAAATTGTACAGACTACTACACCCTCGTCTAGAGCAGCTCACCGACTTCATGTGCGGCCTATGAAATGATGATGCAGACCACGGCAATAGATAGGTTGGGCCTGCTTACATTTCACGAGAGTGTACGAATTATTTATCATTTAAAGTTCCTCCATGTAGAAGGGGTCCGTCTCCTCCTGTTCTTGAGTTGCAACAGAAGTCCTGGAGGTAAAGTCGAGTATAGTTTTTCCGCAATTGCATTCGCTGTCTCTACTTACTACTTTTTACTCCCGAATCTATCAGAGATGTGCGTCAAATATTCACCGTTTTGGGCTCATCAGAAGCGCATTAGATAGTGGCTGAGGGTCTAAACGTAAGGATCAGGTGTCAAAGGCTATAAGAATCTCAGCTGCAAGTTGCGACAGCGCTGAGATACACTGTCAGACGCGCTCTGTGCAAACGGCAAAGGGTAGCCCAGGGGTGAGGTGACAGCGCCGGCCAGAAAAAGAGCGCTCGCTTCCAGTCCGGCCGTGGTTTGGCAAACAAACCCGCCGACTGCAGTCATTAGTGCGTTCGCTGCATGGAAGACAACGATGCAAGGCTTGTGAAAGATATGGAACACTATTCTTTTCAGCTTGAGTCCGGACGCAGCCGATGCCACAAGCGCGAGCTCCGGGCTTTCAACGCCTCTGCCAAGCACGCACTCTCGTGCATTGCAAGAACTCAGGAGCACTGCTCAGGGCCACATGTTCGCGGCCACATGCTCGCGCTTGTAGCATCGGCTACGAACGCGAGCATGTGGCCGCGCTTGTAGCCGATGTCACTCCAAAATCTCACTCCTCTCCCCCCGGATTTCTCCAGGACCCGTTTTCCTGATTGGTTTGTACCAGCCTTTACTAGGGCTGCACCACGGTGGAAGAAACACATTTAGGTGATGACTCTGGCCGCTATTGCCACGGGGAGCGAGCGACCAGATCGTGTTCGGAGCTAGCCTCGAACCAGGAGTATTTAGTTCCGCGCCGCCGTGGAAGCCGCTGAGGTATCAGGTCCCTCCTCGGCGGCCACGGTGTCGGCGGCGTACACTCTAAAAAAAAAAGGAGTCGACAAGTGTCGACTCGACTCTTTTTGGAGAGTAACCGGGTTGTCGCAAACCACACTCTCTATGCAGAGTAACGGTTACTCTTCAACGACGAGTGTAAGTTTAACTCTCCCATGCGAGTGTTGATCTAACTCTTCTATAGAGAGTCACGCCAATACTTCTGCGAGAGTCAAAACTACTCTTTTGATGTATAAGTGTCAGAGTTAATTTCACTCCTTTGTGTAGAGTAACTATAACTCCATAAAAAGTGTTGCCGAAACTCTTCGATGAGAATTAATATCACTCCTTTGTGTAGAGCGACTATAACTCTATCAGATCCTTTGTGTAGAGTAACTATAACTCCATAAAAAGTGTTGCCGAAACTCTTCGATGAGAATTAATATCACTCCTTTGTGTAGAGCGACTATAACTCTATCAGAAGTGTTGCCTAAGATCCTTGTTAAAGAGTTAAGGATGCTCTCCAGGCAGAGTTACCTTCACTCCTTTGTGTAGAGTAACTATAACTCCATAAAAAGTGTTGCCGAAACTCTTCGATGAGAATTAATATCACTCCTTTGTGTAGAGCGACTATAACTCTATCAGAAGTGTTGCCTAAGATCCTTGTTAAAGAGTTAAGGATGCTCTCCAGGCAGAGTTACCTTCACTCCTTTGTGTAGAGTAACTTCAACTCTATTAGAGTGTTGCCTAAACTCTGTATTCTAGAGTTACACATACTCACCAGGAAGATTTACCTTCACTCCATCGTGTAGAGTAACTACAACTCCATTAGAAGTGTTGCCTAAACTCTGTATTCAAGAGTTACACATGCTCTCCCGGAAGAGTTGATTTCACTTGTTTGTGTAGAGTAACTAGAACTCCATTAAAAGTGTTGTCTAAACTCTGTATTGAAGAGTTAAAAAAACTCTCCAGGAGGAGTTGATTTCACTTGTTTGTGCAGAGTAACTACAACTCCATTAGAAGTGTTGCTTAAACTCGGTATTAAAGAATTAAGCATGCTCTCCAGGAAGAGTTGATATAACCATTTTGTGGAGAGTAAATAAAACTCCATTCGAAGTGTTGCCTACACTCCGTGCTCTCTAGCAAGGGATAATGTCAAATAACAGCACAGTTGAGCAGTTTGTGTGACCCCTTCTTGGAGAGTGCTTAACTCTTTAATAGAGTTTAGGCAACACTTGGAATGGGGCTGTAATTACTCTACACAACGAATTGTGTAAAGTACAGCCCCATTTGAAGTGTTGCCTAAACTCTGTATAAAAAATTAAACACACTCTCCAGGAAGGGGCCTCACAAATTATGATCAATTATACTGTTATATGTTGTTTTCATTGTGTTGTTGAGTGCAAGTTAACCTAGTAAAAAGCAACAGAAACGCCTGAAAACAGAATTAGAAGAACAGAAGTGTAAAATTGGCTCTCTGTTGATGGAAAGTTTGCTGGAAAAAATTAAAAAAAAACTCTACTGGCAATTGGCATTTTTAGCCAGTTGAAGTGCGACCACTGTATTTTTCTTTTTGCAATTATTTTATGAATGTCAATACCTCCATTCAGGCACATAGCCAGGATTTTGTTTCGGGGGGGGGGGGGGGGGGGGGGGGCCTATGACAAAATGCTGTATGAGGGGGAGGGGGGAGAGGAGGTCCCAGCAAAATGGAAGATTTTTTTTTGGGGGGGGGGGGGGGGGGGGCGGGCCCCATGGTGCCTGCCTCCATTGATTTCACTGTAATGTGGAATACTTTTGTCCTTATTGCAGGAGTTGTTGCATACAACTAGGGACAACTCAAGTATTTTGCAATGAACAGTAGCCCTAAAACATAAAAGCGGCTATCTATGTGTTCACAAGGAGATGGTTGCATAGGATATGTGGAATGGCACATAGAGCATGAGCCTGTACAGAGGCTATAGGTTCTCATGAAAAGTCAGCATAGGGAGAATAAAAACAGTAGAAAATAGCTTCATACACCAAGACTTTAATTTCAGCACATAGCAAAAAAAGGCAAAACTGGCACCCAAATTCCCTCTGGCTAAATGTTTCTAACTTTGTGATCAGATCCACAGCCGAGATGGACTTTATCTTGTACTTCAAACCAATGAAGTGCCCAATCACTGCGAGTGACCGGCTTGCTTTTTGACAGTAAGAAATGTTGTAAACCCAGTGCAGTGCAAGAACGAGCACAGCACCAGTCACAATATCCGTCACCTCAAAGGAGTGGTCCTCCAACACCAGAGTTATGGCACTTGAGTCCTCTTCATCAATGCACATCACCGGATAGGTCGATCAGTCGTGTCCCTCCTCCTGTGAAGAATGAATGCTCAAATGTAAAGTCAGCAATATTAAAAAAGAGGAAACAGCTTGCTAAGTGCCCTTAGTTAATACCAGTACACTCATTTGTGAGACAATAAACCATTTTCGAAAATCCCAGGAGCCGTTCATAGGATATGCTCCAATAGTTGGCTGGGACTTGCTTTCTTGCCGATTGAACAAGAGTCCCAACCGAACACTCAGGCAGCATTCATTGCTAGCTCGCTCAGCCGCAACCATCCAAAACCGTTTGTATCCCTTGATATGAACATCAAAGAGAAAAATAATCCACATCTCTATCTCTCTCTCTCTATTTTTTTCTTTGTATGCAATGGCAGCCGTAACGGGTTGCATTTATTTATGGCATCCCCAAGTTTGCACCCCCTACCAGTGGCATCGGGACAAGGGGGCAAGGGGGAGGGGGCAGTTGCCCCCCCCCCCCCCCTTCTCCCTGACATTTGAAACAATTATAGCAGACAATATGGGAGAGGGGGACAGAGTTTAGATTCCCTGCACATCACCCCTTCACCTTCTAAATGGTAACAAATCAGCTGGCCTCTGCCCATTGTGGTGAAAGACATAGCTCTATACAGACTTTCCCAAGGGGTAGGATGAATGCAATATCTTAAATTTGTCCAATTAGTGTGAACAATCTATTGTGTTTCAATGCTGACTGCCGTATATTATAGTTTATTTTACAACTTTAGAAAGGAAGCTAGCGAATGAATGTAACATCTAAGTTTGGGGAGACCATTAATTAAATATTGTAATTTCAGCTCTACAAGGAGCTAATTTGCTAAAAAAAAAACGGTAAACCTTAATAAAAAAAATATACACACTATAATGCACAAATTCTAAACAAAAAAAGAAAGAAAAAGAAATATAAAAGTAGCCCAACCCAAGAACATACAGGTTTCGACTGGCGAGTGTTAAAATAATTAATAAATGTGTCACATTTCAAAACAAAGAATGCATCGTGGCGAGCTTAAGCTCTGCCACAACCGACACTACTAGATAGTCAGCAAGCTGTTCATAAGTGCCACTTCATCGCGCAGCTGCACAATAGATGTGGGCTCTAAATTTCTCGTTGCATGCGGATCAACCGGTTGCACCACTTTGAATGCAGGTGCAGGCAGATGCATTGCAAGGTTAAATTTAGAGCTCTATTTTTTTCTCAAATAGTAGGAAGGTCAATCTATATATTGATTAGTCCTACTCTTGCAACATCATAGTGTCCCTCAGCCCTTCATCTAGCCTTAAAGGGCCCCTGAAAAGAAAAAAAATGTATTTTAAACAATCTAATTGGGACACACGTGTTAAAAAATAAATTTTACGCAAAAAAGAAAATAATTTTAGAGCAATATTTACGGCGAAAGATTTATTTGAAATTATGCGGGCAATGTCCATGACATCACAGAATGGTCATTCGCTCTTTCCACCTCAACGTGAAGGCGAAGCCGATCCACCTCTCCTCCACGCACCCGAATGCCGAGAGAAAAGCAGTTGAAAGGAGGTGACTACCGACTAAATTGCGCCACGCGCCATCAATATTTCTCTAAAATTTAATTTTTTAAAACGTGTGTCCCAACCAGACTGGTTAAAAAACCTTTTTGTTTCAGGGTTTTTTAAGACCTGTTGATTACAATCTCGCCATTTAAGTTCACACCTATATTTCTACGTTGATTTGAAAACAAAAACTGTTTTAAGACTTATGGTATTTGCGGCACATAAATATGTAGTCATAAATGTACCCATATTGCCTCCATATTATTTACAAGTTATAAATCAAACCACTGGCCTCCCTCTTCAGCTCACCAATGTCAAATGTACTACTAAATTAACAGTCCAATAAATACCCTGTTATATGAAAGAATATGACAGTTTAACAGAACATGACGCTTGAATGAATCAAGAATTTAAAATAAATCACTCACATAAAAAAAGCTTGTCGAGTAGATACAATTACTGGCAAATACACTCACACAGTGCAGTGACATAACTAACACTCCACTCCCACCCGACAAGCCAAATCTTGGCAAATAAGGACTACTCAACGCTCTGTGGGATTCGGCTTTGGACATACTGGGAGGACTTTACTACAGCACACATCTACCACCAAGAAGACAGCCAAATTTGAAGAGAAAAAATGAAATAAAAATGACTTCGAACACAAAAATAACCAACTGACTATTAGAACAAGTAGCACTTACAAATAGTGCTGTACAGGGCCTTTCGCTGTGGATTACACGCTGGACTCGTCGGAGATTCCTGGCCCAGAGTTAGACACAATCCAAGCTCATCGGATCCTGACAGAAAGTACATCCACTGTAAAAAAAGAAATTCCGTCAAATTAATAGAAATCGCAAGCTAATTTTTGATGCCAGCACAATTATCATTGTCTTGTATCACGGTCACAGCATTAACTATGTATTACGTGCATGACAGTAATGAGGCCCTACGGTTTTCCCCGTAACTTGACCCATAGAAGCATGGCAGAAAACTGTAACTCTCACTCTACTCCACGTGATGCGCGGATACGGTATTGTTCCGGCATCAAAAATTAGCTGCCGTGTTGTCCGTAACTTGCAACGGCAGAAAACCGCAACTCTCAATCACTAAGCTGCACGTGACACACGACGACGGGAATCGCTTAAATTAGCTGGCGCGTTGTTCGCATCTTGCAGCGACGGCCAGAGCCTGTTGAACTGCTAGCTGCAGTGACTTAACAAAATGCACGTCTCAGTGAACAAGAAATATAGCATTTTACTGCTATAATTATTGTTCACTGAGACGTCCATTTTGTTAAGTCATTGCAGCTAGCAGTTCAACAGGCTCTAGCCGTCACTGCAAGGTGCAGACAACACGCCAGCTAATTTTTAATGTCGGAATGATTCCCGTCGTCACGCATAACGTGCAGCTCGGTGATTGAGTGTCACAGCTTTCTACCGTCGCAAGTTACGGACAACACGCCAACTATTTTTTGATGCGGGAACAATTCAAATTAAATATCTAGTGCCCATGGATTGTGATTAGGCTGTGGGCCCAGGTTACTTTCAGGAGTTAATGCCAGCTGCACATCCCAGAGGTTAGCAGATGCTTAAACACTGTGTTAGAAATTTGAAGCAAGTGCACACAAGATCCAGTACTAGGTAAAATATGTTCATACCTTTTTTTTAAGAAATAATTAGTGGGTCATTTCCAGCTTTCATGTGGAAGGCAATCTCTAATTTCCAGAGCAATCAAGTTCATATGAAGAACTACAGATCCTGGAAAAGCAAAACAAAACAATATGGAATGTGATCAGATTATGAACAGAACGTGATGACAGAATAAACCTTCCAATTTCTGCAAACTATGAGTTACACGTAAGCACAGTGCAGGAGCCTCAGCTGAACTCTGGCGGGCACTAGACAGTAAACAAACTTGTGACTTATGCTACGAAACCTTTTTAACAAGGGAAGTCCAAAAATGCCTTTGAAGGCAGAATTGCTGCAATCGATGAGCTTCTTCAAGCATGCTGTCACGAGTTAATTTCAGAAGTTACTGCCAACTGTGCCCCCCAGAAATAATTAAACACCGTGTTAGTAAGAAATTTCAAGCAGGTGCACATAGATGCGGTATGAAGAAAAACATGTTCATACCTTTATTCTTGAGAAATAATTAGTGGGCCACATCCAGCTTTCATGTGGAAGGCAATCTCTAACTTCCAGAGCAATCAAGTCCATATGGAGAACTACAGAACCTGGAAAACAAAACAAAAAAATGTGGAATGTGATTAGGTTCTGAACAGAATGCAATGACAAACTAAACCTCCCGATTTCTGCAAACTATGAGTTACACGTAAGCGCAGTGCAGGAGCCTCAGCTTAACTCTGGTGGGCACTAGACAGTGAAACCAACTTGCGACTTATGGTATGAAACCATTTTAACAAGGGAAGTTCGAAAAAATACCTTTGAAAATGAAATTGCCTCATTCAATGAGTTTCTTCAAGCCTGCTGTCACAAGTTAATTTCAGAGGTTTCTGCCAAGTGCACCTCCCAGAGACAAACAGGTGTTTGAACACCGTGTTAGTAAGAAATTTCAAGCAAGTGCACACAAGATGCAGCACTGAGTAAAACATGTTCATATCTTTATTCTTGAAAAATAATTAGTGGGTTACGTCCAGCTTTCAAGTGGAGGGCAATCTTTGTAACTTGCAGAGCAATCAAGTCTATGTGGGTTACACGTAAGTGCACTGCAGGCGCCAGTGTGATTTAAGAAAGCTGTAAACCCAAATGAAATTACTTGAAAGGGGCCAGGACACAGAAATTAGGAGAGTTAGAGTATTTGTTACATGACAGCACCATAGGTTATTGGACATACAGAAAACATTTCAGAATATTTAAAGCTCCAATAATTACAAAAATATATTTATTAATGTTTCTGGTTTTTATCTGGTGACCAGGGTATCTGGATGACCGGGCGATGCCTGAACATTCGACTCAAAGCACACCAAAGCTCATTGCAAGGGACCGCATACTCGCATTTAGCGGTGCACTATTGAGATTGCGGGTGCAAACCGCAGTTCTCCAACACCACCGTAATGTTCAAACACCAAGACTAAATGTGTAGAGAAATGAAGGAAACTTATTACATAACAAGAAACAGACCATCTTGCGTGAGCCAACCTTCACTGACTCCACCGAACAGTGAGATTCATTTTCTGGATCTTGGTTAGCTTGTGGAGTGTGAAATGAAGAAGAAAGAAGTGCAAAATCCACGGTGCGCCCTAAGCCCGAGCGAACATAGTGCCATCTACATATTCCAATGAAAAATCAGTTGTTAGTCAGCGCTCATCTTGTGTAGTCCTTCCTTTTTGTCCTTGTCCCTTTCGTGCTGTTTTTCACATAGAAAATTTCGAATCCATGATAAAGTGAGAGAATCAAGATTCAGTGAAGAAAGTTTTGATATTGAATGACAGTGAGATACATGATCAAAAGCATTAGAGTAGTCAAGGAATATGGCGTCATATTTGGGAGTTAGTGTTCATATTAACATGAGTATCATGAGTGAACTCCAGCAACTGCCTCTCGCATGAATATCTTTTACGAAACCTGTACTGATCTTGGTAGAAAAAGTTGTTAGATTCCAGATGCGATGCTACATGAAAAAATATTTAGAGTTCTAATAACTTGCACACAACGCTGGTTAATGATACGAGACGGTAGATTACCGGAGATTGACGGTCGCCATTTTTGTAGGTTGGAACGACCTCCCCAACCTTCCACTCGGGTGGGATGCAACCGGTCGATGATTGCTGGAAAAGTAGACTGCATATTACTGGGTGCTTAGGGGTAGCCCAGTGGGCACCGCACCCGACTGTCACGCAGAAGTCCCAGGTTTGAATCCTGGGACTGGCAGATGTTTTCATTTACTCCTAAGACGATGCTTCTAGAAAATTAAAGAAGGCTTAGGTTAGTTCTAGAACAGAATGTTAGAGTACCGAATGTTCTAGAAAGGAGAGTTCTATAAAAAAAGCCCCGCGTGGCTTTATGCAGTCGGTTATCGCTTGCGCTCGACCCTGTTGTATTGACGACACTCAATGCCTCCGACGTGCTGTTATTTCCCTTTAATTTGGGCAAAGTTCGCTCCATTAAACGTTCATTTTGTTCAGTTTTACTTCGCCTCGTCACTTATTTTTTGTGACAATATTTCACTGGTTACACCCTTGGTATTTTTTTAGAATTTTTGTATTAATCGCGTCGACACCAGCCAAGCTGGAAATTTTGAGGTTATCATTAATATCGCAATTTCAGATGATGTTATAGAAATAGGGTCCATATACCTAAAATCGACGTCTGGTACAAAAGGTAAGGTGGAAATATCTCCATCAGTAAAAGTAGACGAAAAGCAACTGTTCAAAACCGTATGACATTCAGCGTCCGAAATAACACTGCCATCATTGTTCATCAAGAGTATTGAACGGGATGACTGATATGGCAAAATAAGTTTCCAAAACGTTTTTCGGTTATTCTTTAATATTGAAGGCAGGTCACAGTTATAAAATTTGTCTTTGAAGAAATGCGAACGTTCGATACAGAGTTTGGCCCAAGGCTGCCTCGAAATTCGAGTTTTTGGCTATCTTAAATAGTCTTTTCTTTCTGCTGCCCTAGTTTTCAAGATCTTTTTGTACCGGGGTTTATTGCTGTCTAACCAAATACGAACGCATGGAACAAAGGCGAGAATAAACTCTAGTAACTTTTGTTTAAAAAGTAACTAGTTGTCATTAACTGTACAATCAAAAAACTTTACATCATAATTATCAGAAAATTTAGAGAGCTGTGTTACGTTTGGCATAATCCGCCTTGTTATAATCCAGTATAAATTTAAAAGTGATCTTTGTTCGAGGCGAGAGTAACACGTTCATGGGAATCGGCGCTAAATCCGTCAATGAATGAGACAGACGTCACAATTTCAGGATCAGATGCTAGACAAAGATCAAGAATGTTGTCAAGACAAGTGGGTTGATCAATAATTTGAACAAGATCAAAGTCAAGAGTCAAGTTGATAAATATCTGTGTGTCCTGTGAAGGTGAACTTAAAGTAGGCCAATCAGCGCTGGGAAAATGAAAGTTGCCGAAGAGCAACATTTTGTTGTTAGTAAAATCTTTTTCAATACATATAACACCTTCTGCAATTCACTACAGGACATTCCATCACAATCAGGAGGCCTATAACACACACCACACCGTGAAGGCTGAAAATATACTAATGAATAATACTTCTAAAGGGCTATCTATGTGGACAACGCTTGTAGATGAGCTTTTCTTTGTCGCAATCAACATGCCTCCCCAATCCCCAAGATAAAGAGGGGCTTTTATCTTGTCGGTCCTGAGGATAGATTTTGAAGTTGGAACTGATATCGCGCATTTGATTGTCAGTATGTTCAGGTTTCAGCCACGTTTTGGTTAACACAATGATATCTCTTTTGCTACCGGTTATGAAACCACTTAGTTGGTCACGCTTAGAAATAACACTTTGTATGTTAGTGAAAGGCACAGAGAGAGTTTGTGCACGCCTTGCATTAGCGGTGAAAGACCGTGCACAATGTGTGCGATTAGGACTGCCTTTGCGTTGCTATCTGGATTTCCTGATGCAATCAAATACGCTGTCATAATCAAAAACTTTATCTATTTTTAATTTGTCGAAACAAAAGTTTAAAGGGAACCTGTTTTCCTTTCGCGTATTCGAGTAGTTTACTTCTTGCCTAACGAACCTTTAAGGAGAAATCCTCTCTGATGGCAAAGGTTGCCCTTTTGCCATGCCCCCACCCCAGTATGCCATCCTTGTCTTTGAATCACAAGAATTTAACAATGATGGGACAATCTTTGCTTGAGAGAAATTTGCCCAAGCGATGCGCTCTTTCGATGAGGTCTGTAGTAATGTCAATTCCAAGCTGAATTGAGGCGGGAATGTTCCATGGTTCATTGCTATCGTCTCCGATACCATAAAACAGTAGATTACAGCATCTAATCCTATTCGCAGCATCGTCGCAGTGGGATTGTACATCGTGAATTTGAGATGCAACAGCACCCTCAGTTGGTACGGCATTAGCCCCAGCCACTAGGTTTTTAGAAATGTCGGCTCTCAATTGCGGTCACCCCCGAGGATAACTGCTGCACAGTATCATCTGTCGCTTTTTATTTTTCCCGGGGCTCCTTTATTTTGGAAAGTATGACACCCTATCCCTGCTCTATCCTTTAAACTGTAGCAAAAACGTTTGTGAGAAGGTCTCCCATGGGCACTGTCACAAGAGCGTCATTGTCAAGTCCGGGGTTTGATTCCACATCATTCGATTGCATTAAAACGGTACACCGCAAACTTGCGGACATGACGTCCCGATACCAAGAGCACACGCAACGAAAACGGCAGAACCAATCACTGCGCACCAATACCACTAGCAGACAATAGTTGCTAGAATGACAGCAAGCTGAAGTTTTCAAATAACCAACCTGCAGCAAAAAGATGTTCGAGTGCTCCATCACGGCTGTGCTAGCGTGCCCCGAATGACCAGCATGGGATAGCGGCTTTTATAGAGGCATCGCAGCTGACGACCAGTGTTGGCAGGCTCCTAATGCTCCTAACTTGAAATCCACCAGGACGGGTTCTGGGAGCCGCTGTTTTCCCGTGGTTGGCTCAAGAATGATCGGTTCAGTGGCGTCCCGTGGTCTGTCCAACACATGGGCCCCGCCATTGCTGGCGATGCTCAGAAGTATAGTCTGCAAAAAAAATATGCGTGAGTGCTCCATCATGGCTGTGGTAGCGTGTCCCCCCCCCCCCCCATTTCAGCTTTTGGAGCAGGTGATTCTGGTTCATCACCTTGTAAAAAGCGATGCAAGTACTATAGAAAACCCCGCATTCCCTCAAAGTGCCATAAAAACTATTTTAACTGCGATTATAACACAGACAAATATGTGCAGCAAAAAGATTGTTGTTGGAAGTGTTGTAATAGAAGGGGATAGGAAGTAAAAACACAAAGCGCCTTTAAATCTCAATGCATTTACTAAATCAGTTCCGTCTTCGACAACTGCAGGGCAACAAAACTATTTTAACAGAGTGAATAAACCACGCGTCGCAACATGCATTTTTCCTTAAAGGGATGGTGAACCGAAATTTGGATTTCAGAAAACAATGCAGGAGCCGTAGGTGGGACGCTGCAATCCCTACAATACTACTGGTAAGGCTATATCTCGAATGGACGGCCGTATTTTTGGAAAAAGAGGTCGACATTGAACGAGGCCGACGAGGCACGTGACGTCAACGTATCTGGTTTCCTCCTCTCTTCGCTTCGCCCCATCAAGGCCGCGAGGCGGGGAAGATGCGAGACCGTTCCCTCTCCTTCTCAACTCTTCTGGGAGAAACAAGACGTCAACATATCTGTCAAATGCGCCTCCTTTTTTTAGAAAATACGGCCATCCGTTCGAGATATCGCTATATGTTTGATGTTTTGGTGTTTGTAGCATCCCGTTGCACGCTTTTGCCGCCGTGTCTTGTGGAATCCAGATTTCGGTTCAGCATCCCTTTAAAATGCAAATATAGCGAGGAAGAATCATACGAATGGTCCTCAAGTAATCGGGGCCACTGAAACAATGATTGACACCTCACTTTCTCCCATGCAAGGCATCAATAATCGTTCCAGCCAATGGGAAGCAACTATAAAGCGACAGTAAAAGTTGAACACTCTTCTCGGAAAGTGGCTACTTTTCGCTCGAGCACATATTTTAATAGTTGCTTTTACGTGGGGAAATATAAGCGAGTAACTTAGGGTTCCTTAATTTCATGAAAGGACAAAATTGTTTCCATCTATGGCAGAGTGCTTGCTCAGCTCACCATGGGACAGAAGTGGTTCGTGTGAGTCAGTCCTATTTATTATCGAGCGGTAACACATCATATCTGCTGAAAGTATTTAATAAATCATAGCGGCAAAAGCAGGTGGCATGTCATTGTCTGCTTCCAGCCAGCATCTAATGACGTCGGTGGCGCCATCCTGCAGTACGTTATGCAAGCACGGCCGTCGTTCGCCCAATAGGCCTACCGCGAAACAAATGAACCACTGGTCTCTATGACAATTGCTGGATCGCGCATCCCCACTTGCTCACTGCAGCACGAGTGCGGCCACCAAACGGCCATCTTGCACGTCGAAAAATTGTGTTTTTGGAGCGTTGCGGAGGCTGGCGGCAGCGAGCTGAAGTTCTTTAATTAAAACCCTGTGTAAGCCTCGAAACTTGCCGTTGAGAAAACGTGGAAATTTTTACGGCAGCACAGTGCCACAGGAAAAAGGCACAACTTGTCGAAAGCAAGTTTCGCCGGTCTAGCGGCGTGATCAAAGCTTCTTTAGCCCGCAAAAGCGCTGTGTCTCTGTGCCTTCGCATGGTTGGATAACGATCAAAAATCAACAACGTGTGGATGTGTTTTGCGAGTGCAATGTGCGTGAAGCCATATGTGCTTCTGGAGCAGTGTTTAACTTTACTCCGACGACTGTATTTGTAACTTCCGCCACTCCAGTCCAGAAAGAGCTTGATCCAGCGTCCAGTGGCAACAAATGGGGGGGGGGGGGGGGGTGTGGAAGGTACACATCGCGACACTGTTAGCGCGAACACGACATTGGCGCATTTTACTTCTAAATAGTATTAGCGAGCACGAAATGTTTTCACTTAGATTATATGAGCTCTTTCCATAGCAATAATAACTTTGATGACATCCCCTGGTTTCAAAGAGAAAAACTGGAAAAAGCAGCGATCGCTTGTTCGCGCTAACAGTCTCGCACTCTGTACGTCTTTTTTTCGTCGTTAGACGGTTTACAGAATATTGTGG